>QLTV01001030.1:2290486-2314763 GCA_003457575.1 Thermophis baileyi
CACCAGCTCTCTTGGCGGCGGCGTCATCTTGTTTTTCATTTCTGCACAAGCGCAGGAGCTGGATTTTCAGCATTGTGCATGCGTGGCTGCGTGGTGCGCAATGCGCCTGCGCCCACGCGGTGTGGGAGGAAGCGAACTGGCAGCGAGGTAAGTTAGAACCCACCCCTGATATATATTGATACAATGATCTCTATCTATTGGACCTGATGGACTATGTGCCTACTTCTTAAAAAAAGCTTTCCACCGCCTTAGCAGAACCTCTAAGTATAATCTTTGAAAAATCCTTCAATTACAAATTAACAATATCAGCCTCTCACAAAGAAAATTTATATAAAATGTTTTACCGATGGCATCTGCCACCAGCCAGATTGGCCAAAATGTTTCCAAACCTGTCCCCAGAATGTTGGAAATGTAGTCACAAATCTGGAACATTCTACCACATGTGGTGGATTTGTCCACATGCAAGGAAATTTTGGCAAAAAATTAGGAAATGGTTGGAAGGAATGATGAAATACAAAATCCAAATGATATATTAGTAAAATATATATGCATTTATAAATATAGATATATATAAGTAAATGTTAATATACAAATGTAAACAAGTATGTAGATTATGTGTAACGTAATAGAATGGGAATATATATATGAAAATAATTTTGGAAATAATGTAAATGAAAGTCGATATTCCAAGATTGAGACAAATGTATAACGGAAATGAATAAGTTAACCCTAGAATTACAAGATAGAAACGCTAAAGAATTTTATACGGTATGGGAAAAATGGTATCTTTGGTTAGAGAATAGGAAAAGTTAAATAATATGTTATAAGTATTAGTAAAATATATATGTATATATTAGTAAAATATATATGCATTTATAAATATAGATATATATAAGTAAATGTTAATATACAAATGTAAACAAGTATGTAGATTATGTGTAACGTAATAGAATGGGAATATATATATGAAAATAATTTTGGAAATAATGTAAATGAAAGTCGATATTCCAAGATTGAGACAAATGTATATAAGATGTTTTTAATGTGTAAAATTTAATAAACTTTATTATAAAAAAAAGAAAAAAAGAAAAATCCTTCAGGACCAGCTCCTTACCCAACCTATGGTCATGCGCAGAAGCGTCCCGTGTGAGTGGGCGGAGCCTCCCGCCGCTGCCGCTACTGGTTCGCCGAACTGGGCCGAACCGGGAGCAATCCACCGCTGGTGCATAAGTGCACCAACGTGCCTACCGTCCCTGTCCTAATGTCCCCATGTGTTTGTAACCATCTCATGTATACATAACCATGTTTATACATTTTACGTATTTACAATCATGTTTATACTTTTTATGTAATTTTATATATCCTTGACAAAATAAATAAAATAAATAAATAAATAAAAACTAACAGACTAAATTACAGATGGATCGTGTATTTGTATGTATGTTTGTGGGTTCCAGTCTCTGCATTTTATTTTAAAATGGCCAGCATTTGTAAGTTTGCAAGATAATTGTTCAATAGTTTGAATAGAATTGGCCAATGTCCTCTTGGATGGGATTGGAGACAGGCAACCTGGAGCCCATAGTTATCAAAAAGCTTCTGGATACTTTCCTTGGTATCAGCCATGCTTTTTATCCAAGTTGATTTTAAAAGAAATCTAATAAAAAAAGTAAATAAATGGGAAATTAGGAAAGAGGAAACTGGCATGCTGCAAAACGAAATATAAACCCCAAAGGCATTGTTGGGTAATAAACATGGTGGAAAAAATGCTTTGTTTGGAAGAATGACCGCTGCAGTTTAACTTTGAAGTATGTTTGTGGAAATTCTATTATTTTGCTCTGTAAGACCTTGAAATAGTGCTTGAGTTTCAGTGGACTTTCACGGCATGTTTTGAGGACTGTTCTGATGACAGTGACAATTCATATTTTTTTAAAGGGAAATGTAAAGCCTCTAAATCAGCGGTTCTCAACCTGTGGGTCGTGACCCCTTTGGGGGTCAAACGACCCTTTCACAGGGGTCGCCTAAGCACGCGCTAGTCCACCACGCCCCCTTTGTCACCTCATCGTGCACGGGGAGGGGGCGGGGAGGGGGTCACGGCGGCGGGGCGGGGGTCGCGGCATTAGGAAGGTTGAGAACCACTGCTCTAAATTGACATTATATTAAATGGAGAAATCTTTATAGTGATGAAATGCCTGCCTCTGTATAATAAACTTCATTTGCATATTTGTAAAGTAATTCACCATATACCGAATGCTGTCTTGAGATCAGAGGGAGTAAAATGTGAAGCATTTCTTAAAAATGGGAATAACATAAGGATGTTATCAAGCTGTGTGTGTTTATGCAGATACGACTTTTCTACATCAGATTCATTCAAAGTAACTTGCAACAGATAAATATTTATTTAACCAATACAATCTTTTTATAAAGTTTATATAATGCAACAATAATAATACAAAACAAGGTCAATGGTAACATCATTACAACATCAAATAACTCTCTCTTAACATAAACTACATAAGCATGAGATATTCAGTCACTTCGCAGACCCTTAAAAAGAGAACCCAGCCAGAGGAATATATTACAAGCTGTTGGGATGTGCCTTGTAGTAATACAAATTATACATATTGTACCCACTTACAAAGGGGGCAAAGCTTGCCTTATGATGTCATGTGTCTCCTTTGTTCTTTGTGAATGCACTAATAATGAAAAAGGCCTGCCCACAATATATTTTCTGTAGCAAATGGTCAAAAAGCAAGTCTTAAGGTTTAGAAAGATCCTTATGGATGAAAGCAATTCTCAAAATCCAGGTCAGTAACTGTTAGTGCCAACCTTTTTATTAATACAAGTCATATACACTAAAAATGCAAATGATGCTTATTAATCAATGGATTCTTTATTTCTCTGCAGGCATTCATCTAATCCTTGCCAGCATAAACCCCTGTTACTGCCTGAAAGATTAGCCTCCATATGTCTGTTTGATGTCTAATTCATAATTTGTGTGGTGAAAATCATCAAGGCTGAAAGGTAAAATGAATTTCTCATCGCCCCTATTTTCACAGATGATTTCCCCCATCCTTTTAGTGAATGAAAGCAATCCTTATTATAAGGGCCAGTTTGGAGTCATTTGGAGATTTTTTGCATTTAGCATTGACTAATCTGTACTGCAGTACCGAACTGTAGTAATAATAATAACAACAAGAATAAATTAAATGTTAGCAGTGGCTGGTGAAATAATCCAGTTTTTATTTTGTTTTTCATACATTAGGTTTTGCTTTGAGCAGGCATGTACCAGGGAGAGCATGCTGAAAAGAGGCTTTGTATAGGAGCGGGAGTTCTATCCATCAGATTTGTCATTTCAGGAATGTGGCCAGATGTATTGACTTACTAGCAATTGTGCTGGTGCCATCTGGCCTGCTGGAAGCGCTATTAAAGATGGAAAAAACTGCGCAGAAGAAATGAAATTTGTTCATCGTGCCTTTGCCCCCACTGCTTATTTTAAAAAGAGGAAAAAATGTAACATCTTGGCAGGGGGCATGCTGTTTGAAAATATCAGGGTTGGAGGAACAAAAATCCCCCAACTCCAAACTAAACTATTATGTTTATACATAGGCTGGAGAGTTGCTTTCTGCTGTTGTCATTTCTGTTGTCGAATAGTTTCATTATGAAAGGCCTTTTGCTACTACCGTTTTAAGAATCAGTAGGATTTTTCATTCCCTTAAAAAAAGAAGAAAAAGAAAAATCACTGAAACATTGTGGATTCATTTTTACTTCATTTTCCTTTCCTCAATACTGTAACAGTCTTCTGTAGCCTGATTACTTGAATGGTGTTCTAGATTTCAAGTGGTAGCAATGGAAAACCCGGAAACTCAAGCTCATCACCCAACCGGAAGCTATAAGAACTTAGGAGTCAGAGCAGATACTGTTGAACAATATGGCTAAACAATCCCAACGGTGCTTTTTCAAGATGCAACTGGACTTTCTGGTTTTGCTTTGAAGACGTTTCGCTTCTCATCCAAGAAGCTTCTTCAGCTCAAGAAGCTTCTTGGATGAGAAGTGAAACATCTTCAAAGAAAAACCAGAAAGTCCAGTTGCCTCTTGAAAAAACACCTTTGGAACAACCATGACCTGGATGACTGAGAATCTCCATAGACATAGCTAAACAATGTTGCTTGGTATAAGATATATCTATGTAGCTAAACTGTTGTGTGACTATACTTTTGCAAGTTGGCATGCAGAACTGAATAATACCTAAATACATATGAAAGGACTTTAAGGACAAGAAAGGACAAGAAACAGTGGATGGAAACTAATCAAGGAGAGAACCAACCTAGAACTAAGGAGAAATTTCCTGATAGTATAATTAATCAGTGGAACGACTTGCCTCGAGAAGTTGTGGATGCTCCAACACTGGGTGTTTTTAAGAAGACATTGGACAACTATTTGTCTGAATGGTATAGAGCAGTGGTTCTTAACCTTTTTGAACAAATTGCCCCCTTGAGCCAATGAGGAAGTTGTCATTACCTCCCTCCCCCAATATAACCTCTCAATCACAACATAGAAACTAAGAATTTCAAGATGAAAACTCTTGAAACTAAATTAAGAAAACTTTCTCTAACTCAAAATAACTCTAATGTTATTTTGTAGTTTCATTTCTACATACTAGTTCATACAAGTTATTTTTTCCACAGTATAGAAAATCAACAAGAACAAAAGTTCCAAGTGCTGCACCTTTCTTTCTTTAAGATGGCGTTTGTGCTTCACATCAGTATTATTTTTATCACCACAAAAAACAATTTATTCGAAATTATTTGATTCTATTATACTAATTTAACATACACATTCTTATTCTTTTTTATCCTCTTTGTTGTTCTGCACTTTCAATTTCATTAAGTCCAATATGTAAATAAGTATTTAATAATCAATTTAGTGATAATAAGGTAAAGGCAACTTCCAGTTCAAATGTCAATATTTTTTCTTTAAAACAAAGTATCTTTCCAAAACCACATCTTCTTTTAAAACTGCCAACAAAACTTTTTTTTTTCTCTTAGTTCCCACACATTTTCTTCAGGTTTTTAGTATGCTTGTCCCGCCGCTAACATTTAGCTTCCATATGTTTTCCCCCTCGTATTTTTTGGGGTCACTTTTTTTTCTTTTAAAATACAACAATCCCAGATCGTGAACCACTCACTTCCCCCTCCCTGCTCAGTCTTGCTGTTTCTGGTCTTCCTTCGGCTTTGTGGCAGCCATGTTTGCTGCCTCTGCACCACATTGTCGGCTAGGGGCTTTCCAGTTCAGGGAGGGGAGATGCGATTCCACTTTTCCTTCCTGGTGTCCTCCTTCGCTTTGCCCCCTCTCTGGGGGGGGCTTCGGTCCCAATCCGGGACCCTCGGGCATGGGAGTATTCGAAGCCGGCTGTGGAGCTCACGATGCCGCCAAAGGAGCTGGAACCATTTTTGTTAATCGCATTCTTAAATCACCACGCTCAGAGATCTTCAACATGTTCCTTCACTTAGAAAGGATCTGTTGGACGGTGCTGAAGCCCCTCTCCACTAAGTAAGTGGAAGGAAAGGCTAAAAGAAGCAACTTAACTTCCTTCCAAAATATTGGGTAAGTCCTCATTTTCACCCAAAAAGCTTTGTAGCCGTAACTCTGAAAATATGACTGGGCTTCACAGTCATATTTCAGATCTGTCAGTGGCTCTTGCAGTTTGGGATGAAGTTGTGCAAAGTCTGCTGTGAAAGGATTTAGCACCCAGATTTATCAGATCATAGAATCTGGTTTCCATATCTTCTTTTAGTTGCTTCAAGTGGCAGCAAAAAACGTCCAAATCTTCTGCTTGGAGTTCACGTTCATTACCAAGGCTTGGGAACTGATACAGCTCCTGGCAACTCATATTGCTTGCAAGGAGGTCCAATTTGGAAATAAATGAGCAGATTACTCCCTTGGCCTTAAGAAAATTGATTTTATCTCCTTGCAGCTTTACGTTCACTTTATTCAGCTTGTCAAAAACATCTGTAAGATAAGCTACATCCAGACATCGAAGTTTAAGAGAACTGCTTAGACTTGAGTCAATGGATTCAAGAAATTCGACAACTGTGTCAAAAAGTTCGTGGAATCACCGCAAACACTTTCCTTTTGAAAGCCACCTTACTTCGGTGTGCAAAAGGAGACGTTCAAACTCCTCGTCATTTTCTTCACAAAGCTTGTGAAAAAGTCGGTTGTTCAAGGCATTCGACTTAATTTTATTCACAGCATTAATGACGTAATGTAGAGACTCGTGCAAACGGCCACTCAAATTTTTTGAGACAAGGTGCTGTCTATGAACAATGCAATGGACAGTCATAATTCCAGGTACAACTGATTTTAGATGAGCTTGAAATCTGCGATATCGTCCAACCATGGATGCAGCTCCGTCGGTTGCACATGCCACGACGTTTGTCAAAGAGATGTTTTTCTCATTAAAAAACTCTTCAACCTTTTGTGTCGGTGGCTAAATTTCGAACAAATAACAGTTCTTCCCTGATCTCTTCATTTCTGTTGATGAAACGGACATAAGCCAATAACAAGGCTTCCTTTTCACGAATCGTTGACTCTTCAATCTGCATCATGAATTCTGTATTTTTCAAGGTGTCAATAAGCCTTTCTTCCACAGCAGCAGCCATTTCATCAATTCTTTTTGATACGGTGTCATTGCTCAAAGGAATTGATTGTGTGATAGTGCTTGCACTAGGCCCCAACATGGTGGCAACAATCTGTTTCACTTCTGGTAAAATCAGCGTTTCTCCGATAGTGTGAGGTTTGCCACATTTTGCTATCAGCAAAGATACTTCATAGGAACAAATGAGCCCCTTGTCAGCATTGAGTGACGATTTTCCAAATAACTTCCCAACAGTGCTGCGACCCTCAAACTTGGCCTTTAAGGATTGGAAAAATGATGCCGGTTTGTCAGCTTTATCCGAATGAATTCTTACCAAATGGTCTTTCAGTCGGGAAGGCTTCATCGCTTCATTTGAAAATGTTTTCTCACAAAGAAGACAAAACGGAAGCTGTACGTTGGAAGGAGATGGAATGAATTCCAAATTTAGGTATTCCGTCGAATATTGGCGACTTCTCTTCTCGGCCATGTTGAGAAGCCTTTGAATTGAAAGGCACTACCTGCAAATTAAATTTTCGACTGCACTGGAACACTAGAAAAACACATGTGGATGTTTCATAAACACGCTCCATCGCCCCCATATCGCCCCTTTTCGTTCCTTCGCCCCACTGAAAAATGAAATCGCCCCCTGGGGGGCAATATCACCCAGGTTAAGAACCACTGGTATACAGTGTCCTACTTGAGCAGGAGGTTGGAATGGTCCCTTCCAATGCTGTTGTTTTGTTATTCTATTGATTTTAATGATTTCTTGTCTAAGTAAGATGCCCAGTAGGTGTTCTCTGAGGAGAGGTACATTGAGAAAGAAATAATGGGAAAAATGCACATGTTAATTTTATCCAGAACAGATGAAACTAGCAAGTCACTTTTCCCATCCTTCCTTTCTCAGTGTTATTTTCATCTGAGAACAAAGCAGTAGGTTTGAGTGCCTATTAGTCCCATTCTATATATTTTTTTCTTCTACTAGTTTTAAATTGGTGAGCTATTCCCTTTCATAAAATACATGTATGGTTCCTGTCAGAAACAGAAATGTAACACAATTTCAGATTCCTGCAAAAGAAAGTTCTGCTTTGAGGAATTACCTACAGCTGCTAAATGAGCACTTCTTGTGTTCCGAGGCACTTTTAATCTTTCAATGTGCAACACTGCATATCCCCATTGGATAATTCTCTTTTAAAAAGTTCATTTTGGCTTGATGTCTCACATCTTTAATTTTTTTTGTTAATCTTCCAGGATTCTGAAGTTCTGTACAACACAGCTTCCCACCCAAGCATTGTCTCTTTCTTTGTCTGTCATTTTTGGGCACATAGTTCTTCACTGTGTTCCAAGACATGTCTTTTAAATTATTTTTCTAGTTTAATTCCCTGTACAGGCCATGTAATTAATTTCAGTGCATCATACAAAAAGAATCAGTGGTAACCAGTGAAGCATGGCACTTCACTCAGCGATGAAATGTCTTCTCCAACTTTTAACTTTCAGACTAACAAATAGCTACACAATCTTAACAGCTATTAAGCCTTACTAGATTCTAATAGAATAGAATATAAGTAACTCAGGGTTAAACTGTGGAATCCTTGGTGCTCTCTGTACTTGGTTGTTTGCTTGCAGATATTTCATTACCCAACTAGGTATCATCATCAGTACAAGTGAACATGAGATTTTCTTCCTTGTTTGTATATGGTAGCTTGCTTTGTCAGTTTTTATGGGGGGTATGGTTTTCTGCTTGGTAATTCCTTAATTAGGGTATTGTTTTCTTCAGTGAAAACACTATGACAGCCACTACTTAGACAGAATACTAGCAAAGTGCATCCATGAATACCAACTAACCATCAGAGGATACAATGAAGACTTATTAAATTCACAACAATGAACAGACTGCTACAATCATCAATGCAATATGGGACAGATTGTCCCATATTATTCATATCTCCCTCTTACATAACAAGGTGGAAGTGGATCCTTCAGCTACATAGAAACACATTAGAAATGTGCCTAATGTTCAACTTAAAGATGACAGGAAAGGGAGGAAAGCAAAGGTCACATAGTCATACAGTCACATTGAATCATAGAGATAGATGGTTGGATAGCTTGCATCAACCAGCCTGTGAAGAAACAAAAAAGGATATTCAGTGGCAAACATACCAGTTGAATGAACTTTTCCCTCTTAATTTAAAAAAATAAATAAATTAAATGTTTTCTTCAGTCCAACCCTAATTGTCTTTTTTCCTGATCAATAAAAATATGCATCAACTAGATAGTCCCCATCAACACATATGTAGTGTTGAAGTGTTTACCCCACCATGCATCAGTTAGGTTTGTTTATGCTGAACAACTCTTCAAAATATTCTTTTAAAGCTCTTTTCTGTTGCTTCTTGTTTTAATTAACACATGTAACTTTTGTCTCGAACTCATAGCTCAAGGCAGTTCTGTGGAATGAACCATAGAATCAGAATAGAGCTGGAAGGAAGGGACCTTGGAGGTCATCTAGTCCAGCCCGCTGCTCAAGCAGGAGATCCTATACCATTTCAGACAAGTGGCTGTCCAGTCCCTTCTTAAAAACCTCCAGTGATGGAATCACCTACAACTTCTGAAGGCAAGCTGTTCCACTGGTTAATTGTCCTTACTGTTAGGAAGTTTCTCCTTAATTCCAGTTTGTACACAATTCCATTGGGTACACAATTGTACACAATTCCATTGGGTACAATTCTCCAGGGCAAGTCCCACCTATTTATTCCAGGGGTCTGTTTTCTGCTCTTTAACTAGTTTTGCTTCCTTGCCTGTTACACCGCCCCCATTGTTTAGTTTGCTGCAACAACACTGAAAGCAGTGTTGTTTGATTTCTCCTAAATCTGTCTAAATTTTTATCAACTCTGTCATAAATCACCTACTTCCACATCCATATTAATACTCTGCAAAAAATGTAAAAGGCTAGTGTGGCATGATTTTTACCTAAGACATATTTGAAACCAAGAATGGTTTTATTCCTTATCCTACAAGCATCATATCCTTTGCTTGGTTCAGGTTTCTCTCAGAGGCACATTTATAATTTCAGTGATTTCGACCTCTCCATTAGGTACATTGGATATAGGTGAGCCAGCTTCCAAATTGGACCGTGAATGATTAAACAGTCTTTCAACTTTGAAATGCCAGTGAATATTCCTTTAAGAAAGTATCTGAATTAACTGATAGGGTGGAATGATTGAATAGCAAATGGAAACATAATATACCGCTTGGAAGAGGCACAATTTCTTATCAGAAGCAATGTTCTATTGATGCCTCATTCGTTTCAGGGGCTTGTGCCCAATCTTTTTCAAAATTAGTTGAGAAACAGTAATAGTCTGTCCCTGTTCTTTAAATTCCCTCAACACTAAAAACCTATTTGGATATTTTGCAGCCATTAGAATTAAAGAGTTGTAGGTTGCAATTTACATTCCACTATTACGCTTGCCCAGGAATGAAAGCCAACTGGGGGACTTTGGGTCAGTCCCTCTATTGAAGTTCTGGATACAAGGGCTGGTTTTTACCCATAAAGCCCTTTTTGGCTTGGCATCTGGATACCTGCTGGACCATCTCTTCCAAACCCACTTTGGCCTACTGGAGCATCAAGGCAGAAATCTCTTCTCCATAGTCCTACACCAGGGGTGTGTTCTGGATTCTTTTGCTGGTGGTTCACTCAGGGTTGTGCCATGTGCGCGTGCGCAGCAATAAAAAATAGCTTCTGCGCATGCGCAGAAGCAAAAATTAGCTTCTGAGCATGCGCAGAAGCAAAATCCAAGATGGCGGCACCCACGGAGACACCGACGGAACCGGCTCTGTGACATCATCGTCGAGCTACTAATGGTTCTAAAGAACCGGTTAGAACCTGTAGGAACCCACCTCTGTCCTACACATCAAAAGGGAACCAAACATAGAAAGTCCTGCATCTCAGTGATGGTGCTGGTGTTCCTGGAGAGATCAGTCTAGACTCTAGTCCCTTCCTTGGTGACTTTCAGCAGGTTACTAAAATTGAGCTTTTCCAGTGATCATTCCACCAATTTTTGCTAACTCCACCTTGTGCTTTTTATTTTTACTGTTCTGGGGTATTGTGGTTGCCATTTTATTTTGTATATTTTTATTCTTTAGGTTGTTTTGTACTAATGTTACCATGAATACCTTGTTTATTTGTTTTCTTTTCACAACTCTTATATTGTCAAGCATCCCAATATTGAAATTGAGTATAAATTCAATCAATAAATAATTTTGTACCTTTATTTTTTACAATAGAAACAAAAAAAAATTCACACAGAGCCTACTCTCACCATGCTGTTTCCTTCTCTTTTTTGCATTGATTGCTTTATTGTTCCAAAGAAAAACTGTGATCATGTATAAGAGAGGGAGCTCAATATATTCTTTTGGTAAGCCAGCTGATTCAACCAATTCCAGAGTTTAAATGACAATTCTGAGCATATTCACAAATATCACATGGGATCAAAGAAATGGCATTTTTGCAATCGTGCACAATGTCAGAGCAGGTTGGAGATTGAGCCATCCTCATAATTTGGTAGCAGTTCTGTGTTGTGTCAAATTGAGTCACATTATAAATTTATATTTAAGTCTAAATTGTTGAGAATGGTCTGGATATAGTGAAAACAATGCATTGTTTGTGGAAGGGGAGTTGCAAGCAGACAAAGGAAGCATGATCGGCTACAGTTAATTTTGTCTGACAGAGTAATACAGGATTCAGCATTTATAATGCAAAAAACAGTTCTGAGGTTGTCATTAAATAGAAAATTATAAAAAGCTTTTAAAAGGACTCAAAACTATAGTATTAAATCACTTGGATATTTCTAGTTTGGCTGTAGTGATGAAGTAACTAGATAACCTTATTAGAGAAGGTTTAGAACCAATTACCTTTCATCACATCTATTCCAAAATTCTATATTTGCATCACCAAGCAGCATCCTTGATTAAGTAAGTTAAATTAGGAATGCATAAGGAAAAATATATGCAAGATATGGCATCATTTATTGTTGTTTCTTCTTCTTCTTCTTCTTCTTCTTCTTCTTCTTCTTCTTCTTCTTCTTCTTCTTCTTCTTCTTCTCCTCCTCCTCCTCCTCCTCGTCCAAAACATAATGATAATTAAAATGCTCCCATATTTGGCTTAGAAGATGTTTGAATCAAATACCTTTTTGTTCTTTACAGAGGAACAAAACGGATGTTACAAAATTGGTAGTATTGAAGGTTCTTTTTAAATGGAAATGGAGGCCTGAAACTCCTCAAATGTAACGTAAAATAGATGTGGCATTGATTTGTTTTGATGCATAATAAACTACTCTAATCTTGATACTTAAGGCAGAGACATCCACATTGTGCAATTAAGAGTATAATCAGTCTGCAGGATGGATGCCTGCATGCACCTGTGAATCAGAACACATCTATGCTCTGCGTTTCACTCACTGTTCCATCAATAATTCTAATGTTACAAACTCCTCAGTCTATCTCCAGTTACCTCATGTAGGTGATAATAACTGCATTTCAGTAAACATGATACAGGAAAGCAATTTTAGTAAACACGATACCTGAAAGCAATTTCCCAAGCTCTTTCCTTGTATTTGGAAGCATAATAATCCAAACAGTTAGATTATTTTTTTAATCCACTTTGCAGTTCCTTCTTTTTTGTGTTAAGCCTAGGAACTCCCTTACGTCAGCTGCTCTGATTCTTCCTGGAGCATAAGATTGCAAACCAATCAAGGTGCTTTTTATTTCCAAGATATTCTGATTACTTTCAGTGTTTGCATAGAGACACTGCTTTTCTCACTAATGCGGATACTGAAATTCTCTTTTTTGTGTAGCAGGACAAAATTAGGGAAACTAAAGAGGCTGAAAGGGAAGAATGATTCTGAGAGAAATGGGAGGAAGTAGAATTGGCTTTATTTAATGCCATTGTTGGTTTTTCTTTTTTAATGTGATCTTTGAATAAATATCTGAGGGGTTTTTTTACACAGAGGCTTCTTGTTCTACAGCATTTGGTTCAGAATATACAACATTAAGGTTGTAGGCAGTTTGTGGTAGTTTCTCATTATATGTGGTAGATATAATGTATGGATGCTATTCTCAGCCTTATTCTTAAAAACAACGCTCGGAAATACACACACACACACACACACACACACACACACACACACGTGTCTCTGTGTGTCTCTGTGTGTCTGTGTTTGTTGCTGTGTGTAGACTTTCACACACCCATGCACAGAGAAAGTCTTCACACCCATCACACTGGCATTCCCTTGGATCTCCTCCTACACTTTTACCAAGGATGGCAGCCCGGGACTTGCCTATCTCTATTATGTGGGTACATTTGGAAACCTGAATCAATATTTCTCTATTGTATGGAGTGAGAGCAAGGTTTTTATTTATTTATTTTAACTCTGGGAGCTATGGAAGTTCGGAATAATAGTTTTGAATTCCCTTATTGGTCAACTGGAGGGAGAATTGATTGATTCTGGACTAGCAGAATCCAGGTTTATCAAAGGTTTTGACGTTAAATGATGGTGAATGCATAGACTTTATGTTGTATTTACATGAAAATGAATTGTGAGGCATGTGTGATCTAAAAGCTCACTAAACACTAGGCATAAAAGTTTCAAATCAGAAATTTAATAGGATCCCAAAGGCTAGAATATACAAGCATCTATACAATATATAGAGTATATTACATTCTGAAAGAAACAGCCTTCAATCTTGTATCATAATTATCAGAATAGCAGCTTACATATATTTTAAATGTTCTTCTTGATATTGGTTTCAATAGGCTCGTAGTTCACTTAGTTGGAGTTCATAAGACTATCACTCAATTTTTTTGTGACTTTTCTCATTATTAAATGATTCTCCTTTGTCTTATGGCTCAAGAATAAATAAAGATTTAGTCCCATTTTAACTCATCTTGACTCCCTCCATGGAATGTGGAGGAAGGAGCTCAGGAATATTGAGCCAAAATAAGGGGCATACTGTCAGAAGAAGGCCTGGCTTTTTATTTTAAAAATGACTACAAGCTGTCAGTAAGAATGAGGCAGTCCTATCAATCTAAAAGACACATTTATATGTTTCTGACATAAGGACCTTAGACTATCAAAAACCCCTTTCTTCAACTCTGCCAGAAAAATAATTGAAAGCATATTGAGCTCTAGGAACATGGAAAACTACAGGAATTCCATGAGCCTTTGTGGTTAGCTAAAGACAAATACTTAGAGACACTGAAACCAGAGTTTGCATGAGGCGTAAGCTCCTGTCACTGGAACAGGAGTGAAAGATCTTTCACTGTGGCACCCTTTTGAAAAACAAAGTTCAAGGTTGTTTGGAATTGCTTGTGTGCAATGGAAATGGTTTCGCCCACACTGAAAATCTTTTCTTCAGGGAAGCATCATTTTAAAAGGAAGCACATGGGGGAATCTTAGAGGATTGGTTCCTTTCCTGACCACACAGAAAAGAAATTTTTCAGTGTGGTAAATGCCAAATCCACAAAGAGGCCTCTCTAAGTGCTGCAACCAATGTGGACTTTCCAGACAAATGAGAACATCAGTAGTGATCTGTATGTTATCTTTTTTTTTTTAAAAAAATTCAAAATCAGAGAGATTGTAAGATGCCTGTCAACAGCAATGTTGAAAGCTAATTGACTGAAGCTAGATGACAGCTACTTTTCAGTCTGCAAAGCTTTCAGTTTTCTGATCTCTTTCCCTAATTTTGAACAGTTCCAAATTCATGAGGTGCTTTCTGCTTGCTTTAAATCATGGCAAAATGATTTATGGCTTACTTTGCTGTGGGATGGGTAATTTATTCAGTATGAAATATGGTTTATTCCAAAACATTTATTATTGCTACACTACAGCAAAATGTTATTTTGCTTTAGTTAATCCTAGGTATGAGAAACTGAGAAGAATTCTCCAAAATGTTCAACAGCATGAACTCACTGGATTATTATTATTATTTTTTAAAAAAATAATACTTTAAGGCTTAATGCCTTTAAGCTTATACTACTATGTTTCAAGAGTTTTTCCTTAACTTTTTCTCTTTAGATACTGAAGACTACAGTTTCAATTAATCCTAGTCAGAATCAAGGATAGGAAAGAAAGTGTACTACGAAAGTGTACTTCTGGAGATTAGACTAAGAAAATCTCCACTTGAAATGTTTTATCTTAAAAGTCTTGACCAAAGGTTCTTAAAATAGCAGAGGCTTTTTCTACCAGTGTAACAGAGTATATGCTGATCATAGCTTACAGATTTTTCAAGTTTAGATCATATAAATTGAGAAGAGAATTATCAAACATAATGACAGTACTATGTGCATTCAGGCCATGCTGCTCATATAATTTTATCCTACTCTTTTTTAGAAGACACCATTGTACAAAAATAGCCTTCAAGTGGCAGGACTTTATCATGTAGTGTAGTGTATTATTAAAGTAAGAAGGTGAGGGAAAGATCAAGATCACAACCACTTTTGATCTTTCAAATAAACTTCCACAGAAGCAATTGAGTAAACTCAGCTTCAGATTATTTACACCTTCAGGCTCATGAAGAACAACACTATAGCTTGAAAATAAGCAGCCCTCCAAGTCTTACAGGGTTATTTATTTATTTATTTATTTCAGCATTTCTAAATTGCTTTTCCTTTAAAAGAAAAACAAATCTCAAAGCTCTTGCAAAGATGTTGAGCTCAATATTATACAGCTGAATTGTGGAAATTCTATTTCTACTATAGAAAGAACAATCCACATAAATGTGTGAAATAAATGCAGAATGATAGGATCTGCACTGACAATATTTTTATTAGGCCAACTGAAAATTTACAGAACAGTTGCAAGTGCTCAATCTTTCAAGAGTTTTTCATTAGGTAAGATGAAGCTAAAAGAGAAAGAATGAAGAAAAATGTGCCCAAAACACATCAAGTGAAGTCTATACCAGTTTTCTTTTTCAGAAGGAGTGCAAAGAAGGCTCTAGGCACAGCAAAATATTTAATATCAAAAAGTAAAAGAAGTCCAATTGCCATGACTCAACTTCCAGACAGCTGTAGACCAATGTTTCTCAACTTTCGCAACATTAAGTTTTGTGGATTTTAACTCCCAGAATACCACTGAGGACTTCTGGGACTTGAAGTCCGCACATCTACAAGTTGCCAAGGTTGAGAAACACTGCTATAGACAGACATATACATTTTAACTTTTGAGGTGCATAGGGCCTCTCTGTAGACCAAGGGTGGGGAACTATGGCCCCTTTAATGACCTGTGGACTTCAACTCCCAGAATTCCTGAGTCAGCCATGCTGCCCCATGAATTCTGGGAGTTGAAGTTCACAGATTGTAAAAGGGTCATAATTCCCCACTCCTGCTATAGACAGTAAATACATCAAACATTCCTCTTTCTCTCTCTTTTTTTGGACTATTACTATTAGAAATGTGGATTCTGGCCTCTGTGTTTTAGGTATCACTAAATATCCAGTTCCCAATGGCCTGTGGTCTGGAGGTTTTCATTCCTGCAATAGTTATTCACCTTGTTTAAGACCCTGTCATGTGCTCACTCACTTGCTTCTGCGTGATGCCTTCTAAAAATGCTCTGATCAGAATTGTTTCCGCAAAACAAATTGACAGAAGGCATCCACAGAGCCTTTTTTTTTTAACAGACTGCTACCTTCTCCTTTGATCTGCTTAGTGCCTCTTATTTTTTAGGCAATCGTATTATAAATGCCTTTGTTTTTAATGAGCCAGTGGTGACTTATTGATGCAGAAACCATTCTGGTTCTGAAAGACAGGCCTAAAGCATTTCCTGCAACAATTAAATTTAATACCTTTTTAAAAAGGCACACGAGGAACCTCACAAAGGAAATAAAGCATATGTGCAAATCAAGATAAATATTATGATGGAACAAGGAAAGATGTGAAGGCAGGCTGGGGTTAGGTAGAATGGTAACTTCTCCTATAGGTTCCCAGCCAAGTGAACTTCTGTCCAGTTATTGCACAGGGTATTGTAATGGTACACAGAGTGCGAGGCTGCAGGGCTGACAAATGTTCACAATGGGTGACTGTAGTTTGAAATAAAATATTATCTAACGTAGGCGTTAATTTCATGTAGTAGCCATTGCACTCCTCCAATTTGTTTTATGAATCCAGCTTTTCTTACAGTGTATGCTTTAATCTATATAATGCTTTCTTTAAGCCGGAAAGCAGCAAAAGAATGTTTCCCCAGGACAATGGGAGACCTTCATTTAGTCTGACAGGTTGTGTTTTCTAGCTTATGCAACAAACACAAAAGGAAGCAAACACCCTCACGCTGTAGACCTTATACTGT
Source organism: Thermophis baileyi (assembly GCA_003457575.1). Classification (NCBI taxonomy): domain Eukaryota; kingdom Metazoa; phylum Chordata; class Lepidosauria; order Squamata; family Dipsadidae; genus Thermophis; species Thermophis baileyi. Next base: position 2,307,452 of record QLTV01001030.1, read on the forward strand.
TTATAGGCAAAAAGGTGTTGTTGTTTTAAATTGCAAAACTTCTTCTCAGCTCTAGTTTTAGCTTTCTGAACCACCAGCCATTAAATGTGAAGAGGAACTATATGGACATGCATTTCTTTGTGTTGTTGTGAAGGAAGACAATGCTACCTTTACTTAAAAGCTGCCTGATGGTGAAAGACCTTTTGACAATGTTTTCTTGTCACATGTTATTAGTATTTATTAAATGTGCACCCTGCCCAGAGTTATTGAATGCCAGATAGAGTACAAATTTAAAACAACAACAACAACAACAAACAACAACAACAACAACACAGTTCTTGCAGTCTCAGTTGCTGTAATTAGGCAAATCCTGCACTGTTGCAGCATCTAACAATCACCATTTGCAACTTCCTGCCAACTTGCTCATTGGCTTTGTTTGTTGTTGGAAGCCAGCAGTGAAGGTTGCAAATGATGATCATATCACCATGGGATGCTGCACCATCAGAATTGTGAGTTGGTTGCCAAGCACACAAATCACAATTGTGTGACCATGGGGATACTGCAAGGCCACAAATACAAGAATCTGTTATTACTCCCTGTCATTCAGCATTGTCGTAACTTTGAAAGATCACTGAACAAATCAACATGAAGTAAGGACTATTTGCACGATGACTGTAGGTTAAAATAATAACTAATAAGTGAATGGATAGCAGTAGTTGATTACAAACTTAGTCATAAATCCACGTTCAGGACAGACCTTTAAAATGAGTGAATCTCAGTTTAGACACACCTTAACATCCCACTAAATATAGTATTTATAAAAATAATTTGAATCTTTCAATTGCCTTGAAACTTTTTCAGGTGTCCACGAACTAGACGAGAAGCTCACTCAAGATTTCCTAGTAAGTGCCCTCTTTTGTGAAGGATACACAGATTGGTGAAAATCCAATTTTCTTTGCCTTGTTGCTTTGGCAGATATATGTCTGGTCTGGTTAATGGCTTTTAAAATGGGATTGCTTTTGGAAACGTGCAAAGTAGCTGTGAACTCTCTCCTATAACTTTGTTAGCAATATAAGATTTTCCTCTGAAGCAGCATAACTGGAATGACCAAAGAACACAGAGCATTTTGCCATAAAAACAATCCCATAATATGAATTCTTTGGTAACTTCCTACTCAGAGTTTTTTTTAATGGAAAAGACAAACACTAACTGGACTTCTTTCCTGTTTGTTATAATTGTATGATATAGAAAGGTCATAGCCAGACATATGTCAAGAATGTTTATCTACTATTGGTGCTCCTCAAATAAATTTAATAAATTAACAAACAAATGATGTTGGTTTCCACAGAATGTCCACAAAACTAGACAGTTGAGGGGAAAAGACTTTTATATAGCAATAGCAATAGCACTTAGACTTATATACTGCTTTACAGTGCTTTACAGCACTCTCTAAGCGGTTCACAGAGTCAGCATATTGCCCCCAACAATCTGGGTCCTCATTTTACCCACCTCAGAAGGATGGAAGGCTGAGTCAACCTTGAGCCGGTGAGATTTGAACCGCTGAACTGCTGAACAGTCAGCTGAAGTAGCCTGCAGTACTGCACTCTAACCACTGCGCCACCTCGGCTCTATATGTGCAGCTGTATGAATTTTTAGTTCCACCTGAGATGGACAATGTGCCAACAAGAGTTTGATGTACATCCAACTTAATTTGCTTCAGTGTTTCTCTTTGCACACGTAAATATTCTTAGTGCATACTTTTTGGAGAGGCTAATATAATTTGACCTATTTCAGTAAGATTAAGAGGTTTATAAGGGAATGTCTGCTTCTTGTTCCCTGGACAGCTAATTCAGACTTAACTACTTTGGCCAGCATGATTATACACCGAGGATGTTACCTTTCCCACGAAGTGGTACTTATTTATCTACTCACATTTGTATGCCTTCAAACTGCTGGGTGGATAGGAGCTGAGCAAGTAATGGGAGCTCACTCCATCGCATGGCGCTTGGGTCTTGAACCCAGGCTGTCAGCTTTCCAGATGACAAGTCCAGCATCTTAACGCCTTGAGACATGATGGACTTACACTGGCCTAAACAAACAGGCCTATTAGGATTGTTTATTAAAATGTATTGGTTTTATAAATGTTAATCTATGTGATACTGTACTGCTTTCTTTCTTTTATAGCATTCTGATTCCCAATTTAGTTCCTTGGAAGCATAGAATCCTTTCTTTCAATGCATACAATTCTTTCTTATTCCTACCCACATATTTGCCCAGCAGTCTGTCCATGCTTATTAAAATGTAAAACCCCCCCACTTCAGAGTGATATTCCAGAAATTAGGTGCCTGATTAAGAAGTTTAACTTTTTTTCTAAATCTGTTTGTGTGTGTACATGTTTCTGCAAATGTTATCTTTGGAAGAGCTTACTCTAAAGGAGCAATTACTAGTTCTTTATTCAAACTGAAGGCAAAAAGTAATAAGTAAACAGAAAACATGGTAAAATGAACATACATTCAGCATCCAAATTCTACAAAGTATATTTGTTATTTTGTATGAGTATGTTAACAAAGAATGCACATACAAATACAACTTCTATAAACACATGCACATTTTTGTTGATCAGCAAAAAGTTTCAATTGGAGATTTTTTTAAAAAAAAGATTCTATTGAACTTTTCTCCCCAAAATAAATGTGCACATATTCCACCAGTAACACATTTCATATATATTGTAACAGTTATCCAGTTTGGTTATTCTTACCAAAATTTTCTGAATTACATAAGCTAATGCATAGAGCTCACTTAAGGCTGCTTATGGCTAGCTAACTTGCTGACTGAGGAATATGGGAGAAATTTAATGACATCTCCTGATGTTGATTATCCCTGCATGGGCTAAATTTAAGAAGAAAAAGACTGAAAATGCCAAATCAAATATTCTAACTCTGTTGACCCAATTTGGAGAAAATATCTCTTAAGGCAGAGAGAATTTAAGTTTCTGTATATATTAACAAGATCAGCTATGATTCTAAAGTTCCTTCCAAGAACCAAAACAAAAAAACCCACCCTAATTTAATATTTAATAATTGATAGATTAAATCATACTATTTTTATCTGCTTCTGCATCCATTTGATTGGAGGAAAATAGGTGGCTCATTTCAGTAAAAAGTAAAACCAGAGAATTTCATCAACTAATCATTTTTTAAATTCAATTTTTATTTTATTTTTTAAAAAAGTTAAAATACAAAAAATTTAAACTAACTACTTTTTTGAAATAAAAAAAAACACAGGATGTCGGTAATTATTCATTTTACATACTAATTTGCACCATCAGAAACACAGAAAATAATGTATTCCTATCACATTTCAGGTTAAAGTGAAAGAACACCTAAAAGGCCACCCTGTTTGTTTTACTTCTATGTTGTATTCAATTAAATTGTCAAAATCTTGAGATAATAATGGCAGGAAATTATATGAAGATAAATTCAAGATGGTAACTGCAACTCATTTATTAGGACAGATTAAACTTCAAGTACAAATTTATTCAGCAAAACTATTTCATTTTATCACTTTGCCATATCATACCTATGCACAATGTGTGTGTGTGGTATGTATGTATGTATGTATGCATGCATGCATGCATGCATGTATGTATTGTGTGCATGCACATGTGGTCTCAAACATATTCCTAGTCTGCAAAAGATGAAGTTTATTTGATCAGGGTGCTTTGTAAGTTGATGTGGGTTTTCTTGAGCTGCAAATATATTCTACAGAACTGTGTCGTTCTGCCCAGCTTTTCTGTTTGTAGCCATGCCAAAGTTTATCACTGCTCACTTCTGGATAGTGTTAATAATGCGATCACTTCCCGTCTGCAAAACAATTGTAACATTCATCAGATTTCTCCACATGCTCCAGAGAAGCCAGACAGTTCTATCTGAAATGGCCAAAATTGGGGAGAAAAGATATTGGTATTTATAAAGAATTTTTCATATGATATTGTAATACATTTGCCGGAAGTTAATAATAATAGAAGGAAATCCATTTCAGCAAAAAAACCCCAACAACTTTAAGCTGCTAATGGATCTTCTTTTCTTCCTTACAATTTCTGAAAATTTCAGGGAATCAAACTTTATCACTTAGAGCAGCGTATTGGGTTCATTAGAAGACAGATGGACAGACAGACAGACTGACTGACAGACTCATCTCTAAATCTATACAAAGTACAAAGTTAGAATAGACATCATGTCTACTGAAACATATGTTTAAACTTTAGAATACCATCTTTTTTTCCTAGTACAAAGCCTTTATGATGATGTGGGATAAGACACTCAAAGTACAGAAAAGGTTACTTAGTAAATAAAGTGATAAAATCTATCAGTGTAGTTATAAAGAAGCTTATTTAGATTTGTTTTTTAAGTTTGGAGCTTGGAGTGGTGATATTTTCTGAGATGTAAATAACTGAAACAGCTATGACTCAACTGAGCTAACATGAGGCTGGATTTATCTGTGCTACATCAAAATCACAAGAATTACTTTTTGAATTTCTTTTGGATTAAAGTGGCTGGTTCACACATCGTGCTATAATCATCTAGCCATAGTTGGTTTGCTTCATACAACACATTAAATCATAATGTATAAACATAGTGGTTGGGTTCACACTATACTAAGACCAAAGCAAACATACAACATTATGAACTACACAAATACTTTCAAATTGATCAGAACTAAGTCTGATTAACACTGTGAGCACTGATAGCATCATGGCCATCTCCTTAACCTGGATGGGGCTGGGATGGGGTGTGATTGTCCTCCTCCCACCTTCCCTGCCTCTTTTTTAGCAATTCAGACAGCATCCTCTTCTGCTCTGCTGGCAGGATGTATAGAAAGAAAGATGTAGATGTAGAATGTAGAAAGGTGTAGATGTAGAAAAAATGTAGATGTAGAAAGAAAGACATGACTTTCCCATTCTAAGCCTTTCCAGCAGTGCATTCTTTATTACTTAGGATTTCAGCCTTAGGGGCAATACATGAGAGAACATGGAATAATTCCCAGGTCATGGCTTGTACCCAGATTGAGTTGTTCCTAGGAGAGAATGAAGTACAGGTGTTACTGGATAGATGCCATGCTTTAAAATATAAGAGGAGAAAACAGGAGCTGGAAAACATACATGAGCACGGTTATCATTTCCACAATCTAAACCTCTCTTTCCAAGAGATCATAAATTTAAAAAAGGGAAAATCCAATTACTTTCCCAACGGGTAACATTAGAACAAAACACATTATTTTGGCTGCAAGTGTGAATGAAGGATGTGAGCTTTTCCTATGCATTGTTCATTGCAATTGCAAGAAAGGAACAAATAAGAAAGAAGCACTTTGTTTTCCAGTGATTAGTTAAGCTCGTATATTTTTAATTTCCTTCCTGGGAGTATAAATTGCAGCTAGAAAAACAAGATGAAATCAGATGTATTTTCAGTCCAGAGTTACTATATTGTTCCACGCCTTGGCTAGATCAGTTTTTCTTTTAAGTCTGTGGAGAATGCCTTCAATACAAGGTGCTCCAGTGTCCTGACACTGGATGCAAACCTACCAGATAAGATTGAAATAAAGGGTAATTAGTAGTAAGACAAATGAATGTTCATTTTTGGTAGCTTTTTCTTTCTTCAGGAGCCATCATTTTTTGTGAAGTAAATTTTTTTTTACTAACAGCCATTCTTGTACACCATTCTTTCATATAGTGAAAGATTTATAACAGCAGCTGCAAATTTGCAAATAACAATCTAAAGCAACAAGCAGTTTGGTACCATATGGTCATGCAATTTATGGATTTGTGCAAGAATTTTGTTTCTATTTTGGCACCAATCACTTTGGCTTGCTTTAAGTCGGTGATAGGTGGGACGTTAGGGGGGAAATATAGAAAAGATATATGAGTTATTGAGAAAGGGCAAATGCATTTCTCATGACAAAGCCAGGACCCATCCTTATTGAATTTAAATAATAAAATATTAATTTAGCATTTCATTCTAATGCATCAAAATTTTAAAAGTGCAAACTGGAAGAGTTATTTTGTAGAACTCTGACCTCATTTGTGTAAATGTGCAAACAATTGAATGTTAATCATGTTTTTTATTACCCAGTCATTTGTAACTAGACAAGATATTTAATCCCTTAAACTATATTTGGAATACAGCTTCCAAATGGCATATCTGAATTAGTATTTCATGTCTGTCATGAAAATCAAATTAATTTTCATCTTCCCTGTAAAACTGAAGAAGAAAACAATTGGAATTTCTTTCTCCAGATGTAAACTGTAAGTTCCCGGGTTATTTCTTATAGTATTCAACTATCCACAGTTTTAAAAATCATTAGAATATTGAGTTTCAGTTTATGTTTCTTGCACAAATTAAATTCTAAATCACTGAAGTTGCATGTGTATATGAGTGTTTATATAAAATTTATTTACTAATTCTCTCCTTTCTGTGAAACATAAATTTTAAGACACATTTGGAACTCTTAATTCTCTCCTAAAGAACATGATTCAAAACAGTGATGGATAACTTCACCAACTTCACTTCCAAACACATTCTAGCAAGGCAGTCTAAATTTAGATCTATCAGATTTGGATTGCAATCATTCAGTGACCATTAGTTGTCAGCAAAGAGTTTGAGTTTTCTGTATCTGTTTGCTACCTTTTCATGGTCATCTGGAAATATGCCTTTGGTGACCCCAGTTAATCAGCTGTCAGACAGATGTTTCCACATGCATAAATCTAAGCCTCAATTTGTGCCTTGAGTGAGAACTCCAAGTTGATTTGTTTGCGGATCCATTTGTTTGTTTTCTTGGCTGTCGATGATATTCTCAGGAATCTTCTTCAGCACCAAAGTTTAAAAGCATCAATACTCTTCCTATCCTTCTTCTTCAAAGTCCAACTTTCACCTCCATAGAGCGTCACAGGGAATACTGCTGCTTGCACTATTCTAAACTTCGTAGGTATAGATACATCACAGCATCTTAATATCTTTTCCAAAGTTTTCGTGGCTGCTCTACCAATCACTACTGGCATGTTTCTTGACTTCGTCTTCCGTTTCTATTTTATGTATATCATATTTTATTAAATAATATTAAGAGAATAAAAATACAAATTTTGAAAGAAGTGTAGTGCTACCCCTGAAAGGTCACTGGAGTCCTTTTGGTATGGAGTTGTCAGCAAAGAGTTGGCCCTCTTGGTATGGCTGCCAGTCCACACCGGTCCATCATTCAGGCACCTCTACTGGCTTGGGTCATGTAGTGTCATGATGGTCAGTCTTTTCCCAACAGGTGGGTCACGTGATGAGATGGTATT
>QLTV01001030.1:2314942-2344354 GCA_003457575.1 Thermophis baileyi
TGTCTCTCCTCTCAGGCCTCCTTTTTTCCAGGCATCCCTATCCTATCCTTACCCTCCGGCTTTCCCCCCAGAAAACCCCTCCTTCCTCCTCTCGTACTCTCTCTGTATCTTCCTCTTCCCACCAAAACCTCCTCCGCTTATTCCCTTCTCCCCCTCCCCGCTACCGAAGGAAATAAAGACATGTAATGAGAAGAAAAGTGCAAAGAAATAAATAGCGAAGGAAAAGAAAAGAAAACAAATAACAAAGCGGCTTCTAATCTTAACAGCAGTTACAAGTACATCTATATTTTACTATCTTTCTCTAAGGTTACAACATTATTTCCTTCTCTCGATAATCTATCCTTTCTACTGATCAAACCCTAAATAACAACTACATTTTTTTCTTTTTTCAGTAAAAAGTCCACAAGAGAACTTTAGTGATTAATAAATGTTTCCCTTGTAGACTATACTGGCAATGGTATTCCTACCAATGGTTCACAATTCTGATGGCATAATCTTCAGAATGACTCCTTCCTACCATGTCAAGGTGATGATAATCCCCTGAAAGTAGACATCCCATACAAATGGCCCTATAAAATGGAAACTAAATAAAGAAATCTGAGGTATGTCTGAACTCAGAAATATATTCCATTGAATGCAACTGGTCTTAATTTCAAGAAAATTTCCTTCACAATATCTTCAGGTACTGCTTATTCTCAAGGAAGTGATTTTTCCCATCCAATAAATCTATGGCTGAAATTTTCTTTGACCTTTCATCGTCTAGTTTAGATTAAAATCTGCTAAACAAAGCTGCATTTATCATAGTTACACAACAGTGAAACCACCTGCATGGTCATGTTTTGTAGATGTTTATGAAACAGTAATACAAGTAATAATACAAATGTTTTAAAAAATGACTAGAACATAGTAATTAAGAAGCAGATATTTGTTTTCGAGTCTGAAAATTCTCTTTCAATGACTCACATTATTGGTTCTGTTTGTTGTCATTCCAAATAAACCCAAAACAATATACTGTACCTGGCTGTAATACATCCTGGCACACAAAGAAAGCATTGCTAAACATATTCATGAGGAAGAGATCTCTGAATTATGTGCATAGTAATGTACACATCAATTTTGAATTGTACAATTGTTTCAAAAGATAGAATGGGCTCGGGGGGGGGACTGAAGAAAGGGATTGGGAAAGCCGAGAACTGAACAGGGATACCCCATCAAAAAGTATTGATATCTTTCCCTTCCTTTCATCTTCTCCCGTGGCAGATCACTTATTTCTTCCATAGCCATTAACATGTTCCTGGCAGGTTTTTAAAAATATAAAAATACATCGCTGCGGGCAGATGCTTGTATAAGGTGTGTGCTACTTGGCTAGAAAGGGGGAAATCTCATTATTTTATTTTATTTTTAGTAAGAAGCCAGCGTCTTCAACTGAAACACCCTTTGGAATAAACATTGATATATTCATGTGGGTTCCCAAGGCTAAGATTGTACTATTTGGAAAGGTGAGTTTATTTTTCATCTCTATTGTGTAACCTGTTAAAATGCCCATTCTGCATTTTAACTGTTTAAATAAATAAGAATACATAATTTTAGGGAAGGCATAGTTTGTGGCTTTGATTTTCAATTTGGCTCAGAGATACTAACAAATAAGGCAGCAGCGCTGCTTAGTAGATTTATTTGGCTGTTCTTGCCATTATTAGTCTTCACCCTCATGCATTTGTCTAATATCCCTCTGAAACTACTGAAATTGTATATGATCACTATATCCTATGCTGGAGAGTTGTCTTAGGAACCTGAAAAGATATAATGGTCTCAAAGGTTGTTTCCCACCCCCCCTGTGTGCCAAAAGTAGCTGAGTGTCACTGAGACCAAAAGAAGTTTTGTGTCTGATTAAAACATCTGGATCAGGCACATTTGCATCACAAAGAAAAAAGGACAGAAGTGTTAAACACTGGAGGAAGAGATGGTTTGGAGTTTGGAGTTGTTATGGGATAGGATGGCCTGAAGATTTGGTGTATATCAAGAAACAGGGGCAGGAAGAATCTGCAGTAGAAGACCCACCAGAAATGAACAGGATCAATGGAAAGATCTTCTGAGCTAGTGAGCAAGACTAGGTTTTCAGAAGAAATAATAAAACTGGTTTTTGTTTAACCTTCGTTGCATTTCCTGTGCATTCACCTTTGTTTAAATCATGCTGTTTGCTCTTGGAAAGAAGTAACTGCATAGGACAGAGGACAAATTTCCTGTGAAAATGAAAAAAGGAATGACAAAATATTCATTTTCATTGCCATTTTCACTATCCTTGAAGAATGAACATCTATCAAGATGTGAACAGATTCCAACGATTCTGAATGCCATATTTTTAAAATCAATTGTCCTTAAAAATTTAGAAATATGATGAAAACAGAGGAGAAGGAAAAAATAAAGAATATATTAACACTAGTACCCGTTGTTCTTGTTTTAGAAAGGATATGGTTGTCTTAAGAGTATGAGTGAACAATTTATGTTCCTTTCCTTTTTCTTTCTTTCTTTCTTTTTGATGAATGAAATCTGCTTGGTTGAACAACCTCAAAAAATCCCCCCCTGGTGTAGATCCTCAACAACAGTAAAGTGAATTACCAGCTAGGTCAATGCCCTGAGTCTAATTAGTCTATCTACCAAAGAGGCTAATTGTGTCAAAGGCTAAATTTATACTGATCTAGTGAAACATCTTTAATGCTTGCATAATCCAAAAGTTAGAGAAGGTGGAAAACAAGCAGAAATGAGTTTTGTCAGAAAGCTCAGCCAAAAATACTTTGTAAGCGTTTTGACCCAATACTATATTTTAAGACCTATTGTTAGTTTAGAGACGAAGCACAGAAAAGTTAAAACTAAAAAGAGAAATATCCCTTTGGAACATTATCCTTCCAGAAATTAGACTGGCCCCCACTCTGACACTCTTTTGTAAGGCCCTAAAGACGTGGTTTTGCCAGTGGGCTTGGGGAACCCCAGAAGTTGGGTGGAACCCGTTAAATTGCTGGTTTGAATGTGTGTTGTGCGGTGGGGTGTTATTATTTTATTATTATTTTATTATTATTTTCTACATTGTGTTTTTATTGTCTGTAAGTCGCCTAAAGTCGCTGTGAGCAAGTAAACGGCTATATAAATGTTCTAAAATGAATAAAAATCAATCAATAAATGTATCTTCACATTTGTAGAAGGAGCTTACTCAACCAGACAACATTGAAAAATATGTCCTATCTTTTCCGGCCAGTATGACCTTTCATATGTTAACTGAGATCTGTATTTTAAACATTTGGAAAGCTGAAGGCTGGAGAAGTCCCAGTATATCATCTCCTCTGTTTAAAAATAAAGTCAGAAATTAGCTAGCAAGGACTAACTAATTTATGTAATTTACTATGGACAATTGCTGCCAGTTAAGATAGCTGTAGAAAAAAACATTAGACAAAAGGTAGCTAAATAGAATATGTAGCCATAGCATTTTCTTCATGCCCTGATCAAAAATCATTAAAAAGATGCTTGCTATTCTTGAAGACATTGTAATCCAACTGGAGAAACTACCAAACTTAATAAAGTACATAGATTGAGATTTTCAATTCTCCAATTAGGCAAGATATAGACAAGACATATATATATATCTTGGACATGTGCAAACACAGTTCTTGGTAAAAGAATGGTGTTAGTTTGCTATTATCATCTAGTGGTTTGTTTGTTTGTTTTTTAATTTCCTAGTATACTAAGAATTTCCTAATTCCCAGCAGTCATACTTACACTGGTGGTTTCCCATCCAGCCCAGACAAGCTGCTTTTTCCTTCAAAATTGAAATTAAATACATACAGTATATATTAAACTTTGGTTTGATTTATTAAAATCTAACAAGGATTTATCAAACTCTTGTTATAAGGATGGAAATAACTTGTTGGATTTTTGGAATAATTTTGAGGGGCGATGTTTATGAATACATGTAGAGAATGAAGGTATAAGTTTAATTATGAATAAAAGGGCAAAAAATGTATGTCAAATGAATGAATTGCATCATTTCAGTATTAGGGGGGGGCTTGTTCTTAGTTGGTGACAGTTCCATGTTAAGCTCCAGTGAATGGTGACAACGAGTCAGAATTGTGCAACATTCTAAAGGCATGTAGTTTGTGTGTGTGTGTGTGTGTGTGTGTGTTGATATTCTATTAGGTGAAATGAACAAATGGGTGAAAACAAGATGAGAAAGTGCAAAAGCGTGCATGCATGGACCATAAGAATAAATGACAATTGTGATTAGTGAATATCTGCTTACCAAATGTTTTGTTGTTGTAAATATAGTATTTGAACATAAATCTAGGAAGATCATTGATTTTATTGTTTACAATGAGAGACTGAAACAATTAGTAAAATATATAAGCATGATACAGGTTCTGAATTTGGAATGTTGTATAAGAAAAATATTAGAAGACAGATTGATCTTTAATGATGAAAGTGAATGTGGAAACTGCTTGGATCAGGGGGAAAAAGAATTATGTTACCGGTGTCATGGAATTGTGGAGAGTTTTGCTAATGGGGAATATGAAAAATTGTTCTTGGTAGAACAATAAAATGGCTGTGGATGTGGAAAATGTATGTAAGAGAAATTATTGCTGCAAAGAATGAGACTGAAAGATATTGCATAATATTTACAGAGAGGAAAATAATTGTAAAGAATGTAGTAAAAATATCAAGAATCAGTTGACATTAAAAAAAGGACAAGAAAATGTGGAGTGGGTGATTTCAATGTTTTTTTAAAGATGTTTTGGAAGTAGGTAGAAAGGACTAAAGAATGTGCCTCCAGCAGAGTGAATGGAATTAAAAATAAAAAATGTTTGGGAAGAAATTGAAGCACAGGAGTGCTAGCAGTATTTTAGAGACCTCTATGGTATTATAATGATTTGTGAAAGAGTGGAATTGAAATACTGCAAATGTTAACATCCAAATAAAAAAGCATGAAAAGTTATACATCTTATGTAACAGTGCAACATTATACTATATCAATCAATGCTGTACAAAATGCAGCTGCCCATCCAATTTGGCCATTTAGAGGGAGCCTCTGAGGATACAACTAAGAAAAGAATATGGCTGTGGATTAGGTGGCAGATCTTCTCCTTCCTCAAAGATACATAAAACCTTAAATTGGTCACTCTTTCAGAAACAAATTAAAGTAGTTTTACTTCAGCATGTTTTCCGCCCCAGTGTTTGTGTGATGGCATATTTTACAGGAATTCATCCAGAATCTTATTTCAGGTTTATAATTAGGTTTTCTATTATTTATATTTTGGTTTTTATGTTTGCATTGCTTTCCACAATCACAGCGTTTTGGGGGGATTGTGCTGGGTTAGAAAAATATTAAGTAAATAAATCAGGGGTGGGTTCCTCCCGGTTCAGACTGGATCGCCTGAACCGCTAGCGACCCGCTGGTGACGTCACGGATGGGCGCCACCATCTTTTTTTGTGATTTTTTTGTGAATTTTTTACTGTTTGGAAGGTTTTTCCTGTTCTGCTGCTTGAAAAAGGGCCCTCCCGCCCGCCCCTGGGTTTATAGTGACCTTTATTCCCTCGCCCGAAGCACAGCTGATCAGCTCCTCAGCTGTGTTTCGGGCTGATTGCAGCTACTGAGCATGTGCGGAAGCAAAATTGCGCGCAAAACGTCGCAATGCGAACCAGTGGGGAAGGTAAGTGGAACCCACCCCTGAAATAAATGCTGAAAAACAGAGCTGACTATAAATGCTGCAACTGGAAAAAAATATTAAAATTGCATGCATGTGTGTTTTTATAATGGAGTAGGTTTAACATCTATGAAGACTACATTTATGTCTGTCATTGGAAGACAATTGTTATTATTCCCCTATGCAAAAGAGCAGAGAGCAATACTGAATGCAAAAACTACAGATTTGTGTTCAAGAAGCTGTTTGCAAAATTCTAACTGAAAGGAGGCAAAAGCTTGCAGTGAAATATTAAATATTAATACCGCATATATGTGTTAGGGTCAAGAATAAATGGGTGATAAAGAAATGTGGATTGAATATAAAAAAAATAAGTAACCAGTATGAAAGAAATATGTTGATATGGTTGGCTTTACAGAATGAATGAATGAATGAGGATCAACCTGCAAAACAGATATCCAAGAGTGATTGGGTTGAGAAGAAATGGGATAATCGAGAAAATGGTCATTTGATGGAATTAATGAGATTCTCAGACATAGACATAAGAGGATTAAGCAACAAATGGCAATCTATGAAGTGATCTATGGAGATAGTAGAAGTAGGATCTTGTATGTTAGAAAGACATGAAAAAGTATAATTGATAATGATGCTGTCAATTAGGTTTTCCCCCTCTTTCTATTATTGCAAACCTTTTATTTCTTTGGCTTACCATTGCTTTTTTTGTCTCTCTGTTCCACATAAATAAGCTTATACCAAAAGGAAAACACTTGATGGTTATGTATAGTACATATGTATGCAAAAATACATATATCTATAGCCATTTGCACTTATTTTCTTCAGCAGTTCCATAAGGCCAATTAATTTCTTGCAGACACAATGCAAAATACACTAATCACTTTAAGTCATTTTCAAATCTGGCAAACAGATACAACATTCAGCACAGACACACTGGTGCCGAAACACAGAGAATAATAACAATAATAGGGGGAAAAAATCAGTGGATGTTTTGCAGACATTGCACTTGTAATGCAAAGCAACGATTAAGTTACAACATCTATTTTAAAACACATTTAGAAGAATGAAAAACAACTTGGCATAGATAAATATAAGAACAATCACTTTGGAAAACAATCTAGATGAAAGAAGGCAAAAGAAGACATCCCTGATGCTTCCTCTTTCATGCACGTATGTTGGCCATACTCAATAGCCTTTCTCCATTGCTTTTTCTAAATGATTCAGTGAAGCAACAATATACTGTACAACAGGACAAATTGAATAAAAAAAATCACTGGTTGTTTTTTTTAAAGTAAATAACAAGTGTGGTTTAGGATAGCAATACGTAGAATTCCTGTTTTTCCCCATAGTAGGATAATGGTTCACTCCTGCCTCAGTTATTGAAACTTCTCCTTAGTGTCAAAAAAGTTTCCTTTTCTCTGTGAAGAAAACAATTTCTTGGAGGAGTGGAACATGTTACCAAGATAGAAACAGAAGGAATGTGTTCTGATCGAGACAACCTTGAAGTTCTCAGTTCTCAATATGCTTTCAGTTCTGCTATCAAAACTGCTATGGCAATGTAACTGATATGTTTCTATCTTGCTAACATGTTCCCACTCCTCCAAGGACTTGTTTCCTTCAAATCTCCACATGTTTAAAAATGATAAGCACAGAAATGATATCTAATTTTGAAATGAGAACTGAATTGGAGTTGGACATCATAGTCTGGTATCCAGATTCTGGGATATCTCAGGGCAGCATGGCAGGGAATGAAAAGAATGAGATCTGTATACTACTAAAACTCATCATCATAGGGCAAAACCTTTTAACCAAGGTACTTCAAACGGGCTGACTTACAGAATGTGTCCAAAATCTGGAATTTAATTTAATTAATTTAATTTAATTAATTGTATTTCTATGCCGCCCAACTCCCGAAGGACTCTGGGCGGCTTACAACAGGGTATAGAAAATACATTTAAAAACATCATAAAATATTTAAAAAAACCAATTAACAGTCACATACATACATATCATTCAAGGCCGGACCTCGCAAATTGCGAGATCAACGGCCCCAAACTTGCCGGAAAAGCCAGGTCTTCAATGCTTTCCGGAAGGCCAATAGGATGGGGGCAGTCCGGATCTCAGGGGGTAGCTGGTTCCAGAGAGCTGGGGCAGCCACAGAGAAGGCCCTTCTCCGCAGGCCCGCCAGTCGACACTGCTTAGCTGACAGGACCTGGAGGAGACCAACTCTGTGGGATCTTACCGGTTGCTGGGAACTATGAGGTAGAAGGCGGTCTCGAAGGAACCCATGATTCCTGTGGAATTGAAATTTGGCAAATTTTATAAAATACTTTGTGACATAATTATCATAAAGCATTTTATGACATAATACAAAATGTCATAAAACATTTCCTGTAGTCAGCTGGAGAAAGTGTCAGAATCTAATACAATTCCTACCTTTTCAGGACTTCTTGTAGATTTTATTTATCTTTCAGTTGTTGACAGAGGGAAAGAGGAATAGATCAGTGGTGACAGCAAGGCATGCCAAAGAAACTATGATCTGCAAAGTCCGGTATCTTTCTTGTTTCCTTGAAACTCACTAAAGGTTTTTATTCCATTAAAAAGTGTCCCCCATGTTTTAATTACCATTCCAGGATTTCTTTGAACATATAAATAGGATTGACCTGTTATTTGGGAGTAAACCACATTAAAATAATAGATCTGGTTCATAGTTAAATGAGTACTGGGTCGCAAACGATTATTCCAATAAAGTGGCAGTTATTTACATTAACAATGAAATATGAAGAGAATAAGGAGACATTGTACAACATGGGTCCAAGTATGACATTATTAAAGAATACACAATCCAAACATTCTGTCCTTAAGATACCATGAAATTAATTAGCCATGCTAGTTGGGTAATGTTCACAGTACTTAAATGTGATCAACTTTCTTTAGATCACATCTAGTGAAAATGTGTATAGTTATTAAGATGGAAAAGCTGTTTTTTCACTCTACTCTCTCTCTGTGTGTGTCTGTATGTGTATAAAACTATCAGCTTATACAGTATATATATATAGGACAGGATGGTTAGAAGGAAGAAATCAATTCATCCACTGAATATCTCTAAATCAGTCTGCTTAGCTTCATAGCAAGGGGATATAGTATCCAACTGAGAGTTGTCACGATAACTTACTATTTTCTGGAACAATCAACAACAGCACCAATGTTTTCTTCACCACAAGGACCACATTGCTGTATCAAATATTCTTTGGTTTGGGGGGGGGGGGGAAACCAAGATGAAATGGAGGTGGATGTGTAAAGATTAAAGGAAGGAAAAAAATTACAGAACATTATCCCTTCTTATATTTTATACTGTATCGAGATTGTGTTTTGTTTGACAATGAGGGAAGAGGGAGAAAATAGATTCAGAGAAATGTAGAACTGTGGGTAGGATTTTGAAATGGGATGTATGATCTGAGCAGGAAAGACAAGGAAAAATGAGGTGAAAATTAGAATCATATTAGAAAAGGAGACCACCAGAGCCTAGGGCAGTGATGGCAAACCTTTTAGGGACCGACTGCCCAAACTGCAACTCAAAACCCACTTATTTATCACAAAGTGCCAACATGGCAATTTAACCTGAATAATGAGGTTTTATGAGGAATTTCAATCACTCTTTCACAACTGGACTTCTGCCTGGTGGCACTGGATTTCTTTAACAGCACAACTCAGGAATGATGGGAGTGTAGTGCAGTAGCCTCTGGAGGGCCATCACATCCTTATTCCTTCCTTCCTCCCTCCCTCCCTCCCTCCCTCCCTCCCTCTTCCTCTGATTTCACCCTTCCTTCCTTCCTTCCTTCCTTCCTTCCTTCCTTCCTTCCTTCCTTCCTTCCTTCCTTCCTTCCTTCCTTCCTTCCTTCCTTCCTTCCTTCCTTCCTTCCTTCCTTCCTTCCTTCCCCCCTCCTCTGATTTCACTTCCATCCTTTAATCCTGTATATTATGGTTCATTATTGTTAGTATTTATTAATGAATGCTGTGTAGCTTAGAAGCTCTCAGCAAAAATAATAACAGCTGTTGTTTGTGGCTGAAGCTATCCTGAGCTATTATTTACACACACACACACACACACACACACACACACACACACACACACACACACACACACACACACACACACCTATTTTTATTCCACTTTCCCTGGGTCCTTGGGAAAGGATTGGCATCTTTTCCCCATCCCTGTCTTTAATAAACCCTAACCCTAATCCCCCCTGTGCAGCCTTTTAGCTACCCTTGTCCCACCTTGCTTCCCCCTCCCCTTAAAATGAGGCTAGGGAAGAAAGCTGGGAGGGGGGAATCTAAGGGGGAAGGAAGAAGAGACCCTGGCAGATCCCTCCCTGTATAGCCTCCTGCCCAGATTTCAACTGATTTCCTCTCCGATCCTCCGACGAACAGACCCCCCCCCTTTTTGGACTCTGGACTGCTGGGACTTTATTTTTCCCATTTATTGGGGGAAATTGGATTTTTATTGGGTCTTCCCCTCTGCCCCACGCCAAAAGGAAAGCCAGCCGGGCTTCTCCTCCTAGAAGCCCCTCTGCCCTTCCCCTTGCTCCCTTCCCCCTACCCCCCACTCAATCCCACTTCGGGACAGAGGAGCGCATGCTGAAAATGTGTGTTGGGGCGATGTGGGAGTGCACCTTCTGACCCTCTGGTGCTTGGCCCGCAACTTTCTGCGCTCCTCCAGGCCTGGCTTGCTGAGGAGGGGAGGAGAAGCCCTGACACCTCTGTTGCCACCCTCTCCCCATGGCCCCAGCCATCGCTGCCTGGCTTCCTCAAAGGCGCGATGCATTTCAAAGGCAGCAGGTCGTGTCTGGAGGTGCCGAACAGTGGGACAGCTGTGAGAGCCGGGCCAGGCCTCTCCACCATCTGATTCGCCAATGGGGACGCTTCTGTTGGGTCAGCCAACCCCCCCTCCTGCTGGGCTTTTGTGCTCGGTGCTCAGCCGGGGGATGGGAGCGCTTCCCATACCGCCCCCTTCTTTCTCTTGGCCCCGCCAACGAGGGAGGAGGAAGGCCAGGCTTGGGGGATGGTCCCCACCCTGCAAGATCCGCCCCCGCCATTCTCTCCCAGCCCTCTTTGCTGGCAGCAACAGCAAATGTAGCACAACAAAGGCGGAATCCTGTTGCCATGCAAAGGCACGTACAGGGGCGCTTCGCTCCTGCCACTAAGGCTCTGCCCATTGCCACTGCCACCACAGGGCGACAGCTCTTTCATCCCTCTGCTGCGACAGCGCGACAGGGAGCAGCAGCATAGGGGTGAAAGAGCCGCATGGGTCGCATTGTGGCTCCACGTCGTAATGGGCTTCAGGAGGAGGACGGGACCCCGCCTCCTCCATTGTGAAGCACACGAGTGAAAAAGTTCACTCAATCAATTCCAACTTCATGAGATCTTTTTCTTTTGTGAGAAGTTGGAATTGATTGAGTGAAACACGATGGAGAAACGCGATTGAAGCTGGGCTGGGGCGACGGCGTGTGTGCCCACAGAGAAGGCTCTGCATGCCACGTCTGGCACACGTGCCATAGGTTCGCCATCATGGGCCTAGGGGAACTAACGTATAGGGATGTGATATTATAATTTGTGTAGGTTTGCATCAACTTATAATTTGGCTATAGGCTTCTAGTATTATGTTTTAAAATCTGTGATATGACACATCCTTTATAATTCTCTTCAACCTTGACATTCTGCTACTTTCCATGTACTCTGGAAAAAACACGTGATTAAAACATTTGATACTGAATTAAGTTTGGAAGGCTTCATCCCAAGTCTGCAAAACATCAGCAAAGTCTCTACAGCAATCTTATTTGCAATTTTATTTATGCAATCTAATTTTAAACTTATTTTTTTAACATATCAGAACTTTTCCCCCCATTTATATAGCTTTTAATGAAAACTCTGCAGTGGTACCCTATAGATAGTCATATAGTTTGGAGCAAGTGAACCAGTTTGAATTTTAATGAGCTTCTGCTCTCCATCTGCTGATATTTAACACCAAGGAGAGCTAATGCTAATGAAAAAAATGTCATAAATTCCAGTAGACATATTCCACATTAGCTAATTGGACTGTGCACTTCAGGATATATACCGAGGGCAGGCGGGTGGGAGAGAGACCAAGATGGCGGGTGTGACAGTGTGATCAAAGCCCTGTTTTTTTATGTGTGTCTTGTTGCACTCCTATCTTGATCTTCTTCCTTCAAGACAAAAGCAGTAATTCTGACATATAGTCATGCTATACATTCCACAAAGAACACCAGTTCTGGGATATTATCTGACATCAAAAGCGGCTCCTTATGAGTAGTTCTTCCTGTAACTGATAACCAAATAAATTAAATGTAATCATATTGAACAAGGAGAAGTTTTCTCCAAAAGTCCACAGGCAATAAAGTTAATATCAGTCCTACACTTTTTCTAGCTTCAGGATAATAAAGAGATTACCGTATTTTTCGGACTATAAGACGCACCGGTGTATGAGACGCACCAAGATTTCGAAAAGGTAAGTAAGAAAAAAAGTTTTTGTCCTCCCCGGCCCCCAGAAGCACTCTGCAGACCTCCCAAACCCTCTGCACACCCCATTTTTCACCCATTTTTGCGAAAAACGGGGCACACAGAGGGTTTGGGAGGCCTGCAGAGTGCTTCTGGGGGCTGGGGGAAGGCAAAAACGCCCCCGTTTTTATGAAAAACAGCCTGTGTATTTCCATTGCGATACAAACCGGTGGGGAAGGTAAGTAGAACCCACCCCTGATAAATTTGAATGACATCACACCCATTTCCTATTCAGTCTCCTTACAAGGACAATATTGTACATTCAGCAAGCTGTCAAAGATGCTAAAAATGGCCAGAGAGCAGTTCTAACTGGAAGGTAGGTTCACTGTCTTGACTTGTTACAGGGGCTTAGTTGCTGGAAAGGAGCCTAAAAAATAGCAATTTAAAAGGGGAAGGAAAAAAAAGTAAGACTTTTAGGGGAAGGCAGATCTTAGAATTTAAACCATCTTACATTTAATTGTAGGCTAACTGCATTTTCTTGTAAGGGCAGTAAGAAGCATGTAATTTGATCTAATCAGATCAGCAGAGGAAGGGAGTATTTGATGCTAAGCCACTCCAAGGAAGCAAAATTCTAGATGATTCAGAAACACTTTTAGAAAAGGCACATAGAGAAGTGTTCTAAGCAAAATACTTGTGACTGTATAAGCCTCTCATTCAATATTTGATAAATTGGCTATGTTTGAACTAATTTTGACTAAGAATTCCCTTGTATAGATTTGACATCTGTTATTTTAAACATTCATTTGTGGGAACGGCATATGCTTTGTGTAACTCAAGAGTCAGTTTTGGAGATATCCTGTACTCCTGTATTTTCACCAAAGAAAATAAGGATTTGCTTTAACATACCCACCTTAATATAAGTTATAGTTGTCTGGGGCAGGGCAGGCCCCACCCTAATTAAATCAGACATTGCTAAAGGCATAAGTCTGCATATTCTATCTTACATTTGAAGGAAAGAAGAAAAAAAGAAAGAACAAAAGAAAAAAGAAAGAAAGAAAGAAAGAAAGAAAGAGAAAGAAAGAAAGAAAGAAAGAAAGAAAGAAAGAAAGAAAGAAAGAAAGAAAGAAAGAAAGAAAGAAAGAAAGAAAAAGGAAGGAAGAAAGTAAGTAAGTAAGTCACAGGGGCATAATTCCTCTTGTGTTAAATTTTTAATGAAACATATTTTTGTAGTATAGTAGTTTAATACAGAACTACAGCATATCGTAGTATATATTTATTGTGTAACAGGAGTATTCATGCCCAAAGTTTCAGCCAGCCAGCCAGCCAGTTTCTATATTTCCAAGATAAGCAAGATGTAAGTGGTTTAAGAAACTCATTCACTCCCACCCCTTATTTTACCATTGTTCTTTTTCCAACGAATAGTTAACATTTCATGGAGACTGCTAATCATATATCATTTTCATTGGTCTGTTTTCATCTCCCCCTTTTCCTTCTTTATAAAAACCTTGTTGAGACATTCTTCTGAATGCATGGAGGACTTCAAACTGGGCAGAGAATAGGGCTTGAGCTCTAAGACTATAATAATGCCAGATTCCATATTGTGCAAAAACTGCCTATCGCCAAGTAAATGCTCTCCCTCAAACCTCTTCAATGAAGGTGGGGAGGTCAAGGAAAGAGAGGGGCAAGTCTAGTATGTGCTCCATTATCTCCCCAGTGGGAGTCTGACACATTCAAGTGAAGATTTGAATAGGATAAAGCACAACTTCTGTAGTCCTTCAGAGTTCACCTAAGCGTATTGATAGCCGTGACATTTTTCTCAGTAATTTTTCTTCATCTTTCAGTTCTCTTGGCATTCATTCATCTTACTTGCCCTTAGAATGAATGATTTAAACAATTTTCTTAATGAAATGTAGGGATAACATTTATATCTGGAATCATAAGTCAATCGCCTATCAAAAAATATTATCAAATTATCAATTGAACAGAACTAGAGGCATCTGAAGCAATTGATATACAGTATGTGGCTTACACTATATATTATGTGAGTCAGGGACATGCATTGGGGATTGCCCTGACACATCTGTATGGATATTTCTGTGCTCCCATCTGTAAGATTGGGATAATAAAAGTGAATTACCTTTGAGAGATAAGTCAGAAAATAATATTAAGGGCTTCAAGTATATATAGGCAGTGTGTTATTTGGTATTAATATTATCCTGAGTACATGTACCAGGAAATAAGCCCCATTATACAATTCCCAGAAAAATAAGGTCTGTTGAGGTAGTTTTGATTTATTCTTATTGCCATCATGTCTTGTCTCATTCGGTGTACATAGTCAGAATGTACCCCATATCCTGGAATTCGGCCAGCATTGCTCCATTTTTCTGACCTTTGGTAATGTAATAAGGAGGAAATGGTTTCTATTAAGACTGTGCCTTATTTTGAAGACTCTCTGACTGGAGTAGGAATAATTAACCATTCAACTATACATTATTCTGGGGACTGACAGAAAAACAGACTCTAATTGTCTCAGAGCATGTAATGTGAACAGATTAAGTACACTATTAGAGGGGCGGTTTATCTGACAAAATAATAACACTGTTTGTATAAGCAATGAATGTACTATGGCTGAACTACAAATTTGTTTAAGACTCTGTGGTTATATAAACATTTGGCGTCTTTTCTCTGTGGATTTCAAATGGAGCTCAGCCCTCCTTCAGTCTGTAATTCCTTTTAAACCTTCAGCAAAGCAAGCCATCAAAGACACAGACTTGATTTGTCCGGTAATGGAGAAAGCAGACAACTAAAGTAATGTGACAAAAGAGAATACAGAAAAATCTTGGCAAATAACTCACTGAAAAGTTGCCTGGGTATGAAAACCAACCTAATTAATCCCCATTCCTTTAGAGTTTTGCTTGGTCTTAGCCAATTTGAACTTTGGACCAGGATGCCCAGAAGACATTTTAATATAACTAATCTTTGGGAAGGGCCTTTTTTGTGTTTCACTACATTGGCATCGGTATTTTCGATGCTTTAAAGCCATGTTTTTCAAACTTGGCAACTTTAAGATGTGTGAACTTTTGGCTGGGGAATTCTGGGAGCTGAAATCCACACATCTTAAAACTGCCATGGTTGAAAAGCAGGGCTTTAAAGCACATACTTAAAGAATAGACTTTGGCATGAGGCTTTCTGGAATGTGATGGTTGCTTTTAGTGTTGTTTTCTGAATTTACTAAAAGGAAAAAGAAAAGTAGAGGAGGGAAAATCAATTGATATTGGGAAAAAACCTGGATAATTATTTGCATCAAACCAAAAAATGCTTAGCACATTGTATATTATTTTAGGATGGATGAGTCTGTCCATTTTAGTTTTGTACTGTTTCTAATTTTCCTAGTTTTATTTAGACCAATTTCCTTATCAGCGTGTGAAATTGACATACATATTCATACACATTTTTATATTTTTATGCATTTATATCCACTGATATGCATAGTTTCTTAAGTAAATTCCCTTCTATTAGGTATGTTTTATGCCTTTTAATTTTTTTATAAATGTATGAAAGTTCAATTACAACTGTGGTTCCCCCCCTCCTAAATATATAAATTCAAATGGTGTAAGATTTCTATGTTGTCAAATTATAATAGAATGTTGTTACAATGATCTACCAGCCCTTAATAAGGACGATCTATGACATAAGAGATGTCAGTGTGTATTAATGGGGACTTTATGGAATATTTTTAAACATAGACTGTTCCATTGTTTCATTATAATTAATGCCTCCCTCCTGACTTTGATATTCAGAACAGGCTGCTTTAGCAATATAGGATATAGCTCTTGATCACATACAGTACCGAGTTAGATTCTCATGCTATAAATAGAAAATATTGAATAACTTGCTTTGAGATAGGCAGATATAGAAATTGAATAAATAAATAAATAAATAAATAATACACTTGGTTTTGTAAGAACAAAGGCTAAATGAATTGGAAAGAAGCCCAAAAAGAAATCTGAACAAAAATGTGACTTCACCATCTCCTAAATGGCCTCTAATTAAACAGGAACTTGGAAAAGTTCCAGGTAAATGAAGTAGAAGAACTGCTTTGAAAAATGCTATTTCAGTAGAAAAGTAAGTATTTTGCTAGGCTCTTGATTTATATTTCTGTGTATGTGCCTGAGCTATTGCATAAATTGAAGAAACGGATGCTTAAATTTCAGCTCCCTATTCTAAATGTTTTTCAAGAAAATTTTTATCATCAGAGAAATCTTCTAATCTGTAACATTAATTTGGAACTTTCTACCTTGTTTCTGTTTATGGCCAGGTCTGTTTGTAACAGCCAAAAAACATTATGTGATTTACTGTACTTACAGTATTGCATTTTCTTTTGCCTTTTGGATATTTCACATTAAAAAGATGTTTATATGTTTTATCTTTTCTTTTCTTTCTTGTTTCTAATTTTGATTTTGTTTGTATCTGGTGAGATTGATCTATTTCCTAGGAGTGAAGGTGTGTGACTTTTAGTCACACAATTTTGGGCTATTCAGCCAGGAGATACAATCGTTGTAATTATCTCAATTATTTACTTTTAATTATCAGAAATGCAGCAGAGAACTCTTATCTCTCTCAGGCACCAAACTGAGAAAAGGAGGACTCCAAGTGAGATGCCCGTGGAACTTAGATGTCAGTGAGAATTACTCAGCCACTAGCCCAAAGCAAGATTTGGGGACAGACCCAGAGAGCTTCTGGAAAATGAGGTTTGAGATCTTCAGCTTTCCACTTTATATACTCAGCAATCCTTCTATAGCATTTATATAAGAGAAACACATTGCTTCGCAGCATGATCCCCTCTTCTGTACCCACCGCAGTCTTTTGGAAACAGGAATGGAAAAGAAAGTATAAAAACTTTTGAATCCCCAATTACATGAAGTTCAATAGTAAAGCCAGTTAACCTTGGCTATTACATTCAAATGATCTTATGGGTCAATTCTATATTTTTGCTTTCTATTGAGAGATAAAGCTTTTAACACAGGAAAAGGAAAATCTGTGGCTATCCAGACGTTACTGAACCATTGTGTCAGAAAGAGACAGAGCAGAAAGACTATTTTACTGCTGTATGGTATAATCACAGAATATTGAAAGCCTGCCAGAATTTCACTCTGCTCTGTTTTATACCAAACAGACTAGGGTAGGGTTATTTTGAGTTTCTTTCTTATGTCTTCTCCTTTCAGAACTGATTTTTTTCTTCTCTAACTTTACCTGATCTTGCATCACTTCTTCTAGTTTATCTATATACAGATATATCATGGGTGTCAAACTCGTCACGTCACATTGCTGTCACGTGACATTTCGGGACATTTCTCCCATTCACAGAGCTGGGGTGGGTGTGGCCTGCACATGATGCATTCGGCCCGTGGCCGCCAGTTTGACACCCCTGAGGTATATCTACTTAAAACCTTTCATTTAGCAATTGTTTGAAGTTACAAAGGCACTGAAAAAGTAACTTATGACCGTTTTTCACACGACCGTTGTAGCATCCCTATGGTCATGTGATCAAAATTCAGATGCTTGGCAGCTGTCATGTATTTATGATGGTTGCAGTGTCTCAGGGTCATGTGATCACCTTTTGCAATCTTCTGACAAGCAAAGTCAAGAGGGAAGCCAGGTTCACTTAATATCTGTGTTACTAATTTAACAACTGCAGTGATTCATTTAACAACTGTGGTAAGAAAGGTCATAAAATAGGGCAAAATTCACTTAACAAATGTCTTGCTTAGCCTCAATTGTGCTCGTAAATTGAAGACTACCTATATTCCACTACATACAGTTTACAACTTTGTTAGTACTGGCTTGTTATTGTAATTCAGCAACATATGAAAGTCACAGATTCTCATCCTACACACATATATTTGTAGCACCTACAGAGAGGGGACCTATGCATATGTGTTCATAAATAAAACCTCCTATATTTGACAGGATGCATTCCCAATAACTCCTTCAAATTTTCAATAAATTTCACTGAATCATCTACAAAGATTTTATTTGAAATTTTATTTGAAATGTCTTACTCATAAGACATTTGCATTCATCTGAAAATGTTAGTTAACAAAGTATTCAGACTTGATTTTATTTGGGGCAAGCTAGATTGCTGTGGACATATTCTTTCATTATTTTTCGATCACCTTTACTACCTGCAGTGGTTCATTCTCAAAGAAAATTTTGTTGGAAGACTTATTTTATGCAGAATTGAAAATGAATGTCAAGAAAGAATATCTACTTGAGGCAGGGAAACTTTAGGAAAAGCACAAAGTGTAATGAATTTAAGAATCATGAGTATTATCAAAGTTGAGATACAGGAAAAAAACAATCTTACACGTGGCAGCTATCCAGGGCAAAAATGACCTAAAGTATAACAGTATCAGACAATCCCAAGAAGATGCCAAATTATGTGACTAAATTCAGCACTACTATTTCAAAAGATGTTCAGTCTTGATTTTAGAAATCAAAGGTGTCATTTTTCTTTCAGCTATATTTACAGAAGCACACACATTGTATGCAATTCATCAGTGAATAGCCTATAGGAATTCTAAAACAGAATGTGTTCTGTAAAATACATTTGGTTTGTTTAGGAGTGGATTGTATTCTGGCCAGGTTTTATTCTCTGTCCCTTGAAATTTGCACGTCGTTATTAACATGCTATCAAGTTAGGGGATAACATGTTCCCTATCCAATTCAACATTATGGCTGGTTGGGGTGAATCAGAGATACGGACTTCAAGAACAGGGCAGTTTTGTTCAATCAAGATGCCAACTTTTAAGGGGCAAATGGATTCATAACACCAATGCCTCTGAATGACAAAA
This sequence comes from Thermophis baileyi, assembly GCA_003457575.1. Classification (NCBI taxonomy): domain Eukaryota; kingdom Metazoa; phylum Chordata; class Lepidosauria; order Squamata; family Dipsadidae; genus Thermophis; species Thermophis baileyi. Next base: position 2,334,015 of record QLTV01001030.1, read on the forward strand.
AAACCTCCAGCCTTTCCAAATTGTTATCTCCTACATGCATTTGACTGTGATCCCAATATCTTCTGCTGTCATTGCTGTTATTGAAAAACTGGGGCTGAAATTCAATATATTTGCAGGGCATCTGAGATTTATAAGATTGGAAAAGTTGAATTTCTGTAGCCTGGGAACAGAAACTCAATGGTCTGGTTAAAATTGTAACCTACTTAACATCCGAACATGGAAAACCAGGAGACTGTGAGTTCTAGTTTCACTTAGTCATAAAAGCCAGCTGGGTGACCTTGGGCCAGTCATTCTCTCTCAGCCCAACCTAACTCACAGGTCTGTCATTGTGGGGAAAATAGGAAGGAATATTAGATGTATTTGCCACCTCGAGTTATTTATAAGAATAATAAAGGTGGGATAAAAATAAATAAATAAAATCAGGCATTCAGGCTTTGAAACGGAAGACTATTGAAAATTTCAAGCTCCTGAGATTTAATAGCTGTGCAAATATACTAAAGGAGGATGCTATTTATATTTTTATAATTTAAAAAATATTTTATATTATTCATAAAGCCAAGCTCCTTTTCAGAGAATGGCTAGGAAGTATGCATAACAGATATGTGAGCTAATTAACAGCAGCCACCTCCCTATTAATTTTAGTTTTATTATTCCTTTTTATGTCTCTCTATAAGGAGAGAGGAATGGGTACAAATGATTGCCAGATGGGTAATCTAAAGCTGCATAGAGTGTCATATCTAACCTTATATATCATTCAAAAGCCACCATGAAACCATAGCACAAAGCTCTAAAAGTATTTTTAGCATTAACTGTTCAATTTTATCCTTTCTATAATCCTGTTTTAATGAAAAATATTTTATTTTAGAAATGGTTTCCTGCTCAGTAATTAGATCTATATGTATCAGCACAGGAATTCAGAAAAGTTAGAAAAGTCTTAAGATTGCTCTTTTAATTTTTTTATATACCTGCCTTTTGGATAAAACTTCAGTGCAGTATAATTTATAATAGCCCAAATCTATGAATGTGGTTTAACTGTGTAGCTAAAACAATGAACTGTACTACTGTAGCCCAAAGTACTGTATGCAGAGAACCATCACCTACAATATTATATATGGGGGAAAATCAGGTAAAGGTATGGTGGCCCTAAGATTTCTGCCTGCAATGTTTCTCTTCCTCCATTGGTCCCCATTCATATGCAAAAACAATGTTTATTTTCCAAACTTATTATTTTAGGTCAGAGTATTCTTTTAGGGCCAAATTTAATGGGAACGATACCTGCCCCAGACTGAACCTGTGACACATACCCTCTGTTTTCGAATAGCTTTCTGTCATCTCATCCCTGAGATGGCCATCAGTTTTCCTAAAGCAGGAATGCATGGACATATACAATTAGCCTTCCAGATTTAAGCATGACAACAATCATTTTAATAGAATTTTAAGTCATGCCATACATTAAACACATAGTTTCTTTCCCATGACATTAAACATTATCCCATTGGGGCTTTGCTCAAGGTTTGAGGATGGTATCCTATCCTGAAAATATAGTGGGTACCTTTCTGCCTCAACAATTAGATTTATTATTGTTGTTTGTATAGTCAGCCAGATGTTTAAACTGGATTTGGCATTTTTGTCCACCTATAGAGTCCTTTCTAAGGATCTATTGCATTTAATACAGTCTGTATATGGCTTACAACAGGCGTTCCCAATCCCTGGTCCATGGACTGGCACCAGTCCGTAGGATGCAGAAACTGGGCCATGCAAACAAGCGAAGCCCCATCCATGGGATGCAGGCAGCATGCAAAACCATGTTCCTTCTGGTCTGCAGAAGAACATCTCTCCATTGGTCCCTGGTGCCCAAAAGGTTGGAGGCCATTGGCTTATAAAATATAATGCTATATTAAAACAAAACAAAATGCCATGGAAAACCAAATCAAAGGGGTTTGGGAACTCTTTTAATGAGAGGGCATATTTTTTTTGGCGGAATGCTGTTAGAGAGGCATGGGTGGGTTCCTCCCAGTTCGGACCGGTTCTCCTGAACCGGTAGCGGCCCGCTGGTTATGTCACGATGACATCACCGAACCAGATTGGTTGGTCCCGGTCCGTGGAGGCTGCCATCTTTTTTTTGAATTTTTTTTATTTTTTTTTCCTTCTGAGCATGTGCAGAAGCAGACTTCCAGCACTGTGCATGCGGTCGCCATCTTTTTTTCGGCTTTGGTTTTTTCCCCCCGGATTTTTTGTTACTGCGCATGCACGCGCACGTGAAGCTTGCGCCCACCCAAGAGCCATGCCCACGTGGCGCGGGAGGGAGCGAACCGGCAGCGAGGTAAGTTGGAACCCACCCCTGTAGAGAGGGGACCATGACAGAGAATCCAGATAATTAAATACATTTCCTTATAGGAAAACATACTATTGTGGGGAAAAAAAGAAACAAAAGAAACAAAATTAGTCCCCTTCTCCTAGTCTTTATTCCTGTTTTAGATGATTTGGACCAATCACTGTCAGCCCAACCCACATCACAGGGATATTGTTGTGAAGAAAAGAGGAGTAGTAGAGTGCATAGAATAGATTTGCTGCCTTGAGTTATTTGTAAAATAATAAAGGTGAGAAAATAAAATAGTAAAATAAAATAATAAAATAAAATAATAAAATAAAATATTAAAATAATAAAATACAATAAAATAATACAATAAAATAATACAATAAAAAAAGATGTTTAGAGAAGCTAAATATAAAAGAGAATCAGGTATCAGATGGAATCTTCCGGTGTTCCAAATCTGTAGAGAACAGGCACAAACTCACCCCACAATTTTTTTCTTCTTGACTCATCTGGGAGTTTTGAAGAGGAATTATGTGGAAAAACCTTTCACAACAGGCAATACTTGAGGAACCAAAAATTACACTAACTTCAATAACATGTTTTAATGCAAAGATTTAGGGGACAGACTCTTGGAAATTGTGATAGAAACATCTAGCACTTATTTATTAGAAAATTAGGAGGAAATCTTGAATACGTTGTATACTGTTGGCAAGCTTTTTGCAGCCTGTGCTACAATGCCATTTATAAATTAAGCTATTAATGAATTCCTCTCCTATCTTTTGGTTGTTTATGTCTAAGAATCCTCCCATTACTTGCTGAGCTTTCAGAAAGCTCTCAGATTGTGCTTCCATTTGCTCACATTTAAATTGGTGCACATAATTAGGGATTTTGATTTATTAGCACCAGATCACATGGAAAAATGTTTTCAAGCCAATGAAAGAAAGACAGCTCTCCTTCATTTCTCCAGAATTGGTGAAAATTGGAGAAAAAGCTTCAGTTTGAATGTAGAAGAGTGGTAAAATTCAGATTTAGGGCCAAACTACTTTTTATTTCTATGGTACAAGGGGTACAGTTTTCCTGGAAGAAACTGGAAGAGCCCAACCAAGAAAGCAACAGGAATATTTCTGAAAATGTCAACTTTGTCTGCTGTGCCTACTCCCTTTGCATTTTTTTTTTAAGTAGAAGCAATGCACCGCCAACCTGAGTGCAATGCAGAAATGCAAAAAATATTTAGGTGCAGCTCCCAGAAACACTCCAAAAATTACTGCTTAAAACAGCAAAGTTGAAAAATCATGGAGAATAATCATATAATATAATTCAGTTAAATTTGAAGATTGTGTTTTGTGAAATTGAATTTTGTCTTGACTCTTTTCTTTTTCTGAGTAATCCCAACTAACTCACTACCCAAAGGGAAATATAGCTTTTAGTGTAGAAAAATCTTCCTACCTGTGATTCCATAGATTTTATTTCTATCCTGACATTATGGTATTCTGCTTTTTCTAAAAGGGAAAAGAATTGCATAAAATTGGATTTAGGGTTATTGTATTTTGACAGTATGAGAATAATAACTTCTTTGTGAGGTTATCATTTTATTTTGAGGACAAACTAAAATAAATTAAAACAGAAATCTAGAAACAGTTAGTAAATAACTAAATACAGCTTACTTTATAGGATTTTTTACCAAAACTGCTAGAATTATGTATAAATTAAAGTAGGGTACAAATGCCTTTTCATATTTGTAAGCCATCCAGAGTATATTGGAGTGGACAGTTGCAATAAATTTAAATAAATAAATAATAACAATAACAATTGTTATTAATTCTTTTCAAAATTTGTGGGATACAAATTGGGTGAATATTTTGTCTAAAGTTCTACATGAGAAGGAAGAATTCTTCAACAGTTTCTCAAGTAATGGCTATGAGTACAGTGCTTATTGAAAATCTCCAAGGGAAGGATCAGAAGGAAGCTTGGCAAGCCAAGGAATCTATAGACCAAATCTATAGACAAATGGAAGAATAGCAATAGCACTTAGATTTATATACCACTTCATGGTGCTTTACAGCCATCTCTAAGTGGTTTACAGGGTCAGCATATTGCCCCCAACAAACTGGGTCCTTGGAAGGATGGAAGGCTGAATCAACCTTGAGCTAGTCAGGATTGAACTGCTGGCAGTTAGACTATCATACTGCATTCTAATCACTGCACCACCATGGCTCTCTCTATATCTATGTGGGAAAGACTTTCCCACATACGCATATACACTTGAGTGTCTCATAACTCAAATACACCACTGTCCACATTTAACAATTTTATGGAAATAGTGTCTCATTTGAAAGATACTCTAAAACAAGTTGTCTTGTATCAAATTAATGCAGGAGGATTTCTCTGCCTAGTATACTTTAAAGATACTCTAATATAAGGCAATTTAACTCAATATGAGCTGCAGTATATTCACAATATTCTATGGATGTCCCATATCACATCCATGGAACCCTACCTCCCAAAGCCCTGAGGTTTTGAATACTACTTTCACAAAATCTATGGGCCCTTGAAGGAAAAAGCTAGCTAAGGAACACAACTCATGGAGCACTTGCCAATGTCTCAGCCTAAGGCAAAACAAACCGTCTCCCAAGAGTCTCAGTCGTAGAATCACACAACTCTGAAATTGCCTTGCATTTATCTTCCTCTGAAGAATTCATTCCCTAGTTGTTTATAAAATGAGAAGTGGTGACATATGCTATAAACGGACATACATTTTCCAGAACAGGAAGGAGAAATACAAAAGGAAATCGGATTCACATAGCGCACCACAAATCATTAAGAACAAAAAATAAATAAAAAATGAAGTGCCTGAAGGTAGATATCTCATGTTTAGGCCACTCTGCACCTGTACATCTATTCAATGAGAAAATGCCTATCTAAAGGTTTGTAGGAAATCTGTGGTTTGAATAATAGACTGCTTTCAGTTTTCCTGCTAAGCAGTCATAAAGAATGTTAACATTATTGTATATACTTGAAGAGGAGAGTCTTTTTTCCTCCACCATATTTTCATTCAATCTTCCCACAAAATGTAATACTATGATGATTTTCTGCTGACATCAACATTTTTTTTGAAACAATTTTTTCCTAAATAGAATTTGGAAGTCTGCATGTGTTTTATTTTCTCTGTGCTTCCATGTTTTTCTTGATGTACCTCTAAACTCCTGATGATTTCAGGAAAGTTCTGTTTGGGATAAATTTAGCATAACTCATTCTGGTTTTGGTGCCTCTTTTCAAATTATTGGTATAAACTTGCATAGTCAAGGAAATCTCCATATTTTCATCTCTGTGTTTTGAGATGTAACCCAATGCTAAGGGGCACTTAGTCTGTACTTTATATTATGTATAACACTCTGTATTGTGTTTGTGCAAAAGGGATAAGCAGTTGTGCAAAAATGCTATAAATTAAGAACACTTTCAGAAGTAGAGGTGTTAATAATTTATTTTCATCAATTAACAAAATGGAAAGTAAATGAACAGAAGAGAAATCCAAATCAAATCAATATTAGGTGCGACCATCCTGATGCTTTCAAAACAGCATCAATTCTTTCACTTGTACAAAGTCAGGGATTCTGTAGGATTAGAGTCAGGGGTATCATTAACCAACTATACCAAGCAGGTGGTAATAATGATAGTCAATTTCATATATAGGTTCAAACACAATCATTAACTGAAACAGTTGTGTGGGAGACTTAAAATTGGGGAACAGCCAAACACTGCTAGGTGAGGTTGTGAAAGACAGTTTCATCTCACAGGTCACATACCTTGGAAGAACTGAGTACAGGAACAAGACACAAGGTAGTTAGACTGCATCAGCGAGGTCTCAACTAGGCAAAGATTTCAAAGCAGACTGGGGTTTCAAGATGTGCTGTTCAAGCTCTTTTGAAGAAGCACAAAGAAACGAGCAACATTGTAGATGCAGTGATCAACCAAGGAAACTTGCAGCAGATGAAAGACACATCATGCCTACTTCCCTTCGACATTGGAAGATGTCCAGCAGTGCCATGAGCACAAACAGGCAGAAACCAGGTACATTGATCTACTGTCCAGAGACGTCTGGCCAGAAATGGCTTCATGAAAGAATTACAACCAAAAAGCCATACCTCTGACATGGAAACAAGACTAAGTGACTCAAATATGCATGAAAACATAGGAATTTGGATGCAGAGAAATGCCAGCAGGTGCTCTGGACTGATGAGTCAAAATTTGAAATATTTGGCTATAGCAGGAGGCAGTTTGTTTGCTGAAGGGATGGAGAGAGGTACAATAATGAGTATATAATTATATACAATAATAATGCAGGGAACAGTAAAGCATAGTAGTTCCTTGCAAATTTGGGGCTGCATTTCTGCAAATGGAGTTGGAGATTTGGTCAGGATCACTGGTGGCCTCAATGCTGAGAAATACAGGCAGATACTTATCCATCATGTCATACCATCAGGGAAGTGTGTGATTGGTCCAAATTTATTCTGCAGAAGCACAACAGCCCCAAACATACAGTCAATGTCATTAAGAACTATCTTCAGCATAAAGAAGAACAAGAAGTCCTGGAAGGGATGGTTTGGCCCCCACTGAGCCCTAATATCATCATGTCTGTTTGGGATTACATCAGAGGTGTCACACTCACGACATCACGTTGTTGTCATGTGACGTATCGTGACTTTTTCCCCCTTCACTAAACCGGGGGTGGGTATGGCCAGCGCGTGACGCATCTGGCCCGCAGGCCATGAGTTTGACACCCCTGGATTACATGAAGAGACAGAAGGATTTAAGGCAGCCTACATCCACAGAAAATCTGTGAATAGTTCTCCAAGATATTTGGAACAACCTTGAAGGAACCTTGCCAAGTTCCTTAAAAAACTGTGCAAAGGGTGGTCACACCAAATATTGATTTGATTTGAATTTCTCTTCTGTTCATTTACTTTCCATTTTGTTAATTGATAAAAATGAATTACTAACACTTCTATTTCTGAAAGTATTCTTAATTTACAGCATTTTTGCCCAACCGCCTAGCACTTTTGCACTGTACTGTATATGCATTGCAAATATTCTTCAAATCCAGTTTTTGCCTCTTATTTAGGGGTTTGAAACCTCCCTAATGGAAGAATAGTGTACGCTGCTCTGAGGGGAAGATATGAAGTAGGACGAAGAAAAGGATACAGGGAACCAAATGGCATTATATCTGACCATATATCTCTGTCTTGGTCACTGGTTATTTTTTTTAGCATCAATGTGCCATATATTTATGTACATATATACTAAAAATACTGTATGTATTTTTAGTTTTGAACTGATTGTTGACAACCTGATTTCCATAGTTGTCTTTCAGCAAATTCAACACTTTGCAGTCCCTTAAGTCTCAGTCTGTGGGTGGTCCCTTTCTGTTTGGGTGTTTCTAGCTAAATATGAATAGCTTTTTGTTTCACAGATTTTTGGACTTTAATCTTAAGTACGTACCAGGATATAATCATCTAAATGTTCCCAACTGCCAGGACCTAAGCTATTAGATTCCCCAGTACTACAGATGGAAACAAACTAAGTTGTCTCTATTGACTAATTTAATAGGTAACCTCAAAACATAGAGGTAGCTTATTGTTCGATTCAAATTATAATGATTTGCATCTACTGCATGCGGAAAATAGTCACACGTCGTTCCTTTTACTGTATTAAGATTACAGGAAGAAGAACTACTTCCTTGTGGCTACAGCTCTTGTTCCTTCTTAACAGCATATTAAAGTAAACAAAAAAAAATAACTTCACATTTTTAAAAGGTGTTGTATTATGAAACACTTGTTTTGACATAGTTCAAAGAGCACAAAGCTAAAGCTTATGGTACACAATGGTGAGAGAGAATAAGATTTTAGCTTACAAATGAAGAAGTGGAATCAAGAAGAACAGCAGTGTACAAAACTTTAAATGCTACTATCACTTCAAGGCTGAGTATATAAAAACTTAATTCAGCAAACAAGATGATTATTTTCCTCAGAAATCTGTTTTTCTTTTTAAATAACATGCATCTAAGTGCTGAACAAAAAGATTAGTTTTAGTCCTCATTATCATAATGATCATCATTCTATTTTTTTAAAGGAATAAGAGGATGAAAATAAATTTGCATGTTATGCCTCTTTAAAAAAAATCTGCTTGGTTACTTCAATCTGAAAGCTAGGTCAATAACAGAAATGTAATTTGGCAGAATAACAGCCAATTCTCCCATTCAGTTCCATCCAGTCTTTTCAGTCCCAAGTGAATTTTCCAACATGTTTGCAATGCTATAGAACTCCCTTGCTCAAAATTATGTAGCTTCAATTTGTTGTTCCCTAAGGGGCTATTAAGCAATGAGGGGCACTGGGTTAAACCCTATTTTACTAGGCAACCTGGTTTGTGTTATAGAAATTTAGGACACATGAGATTTGGGTAGCAGTTTATCTAATGGCTAAGACAACAAGCTCATTTTTTTTAAAGCATCAACTTTTATGCATTGCAACTGATTCTATGGCTTCTATTTCCTTTATCTATAAAAATCTACACGATTAAACCATTGAGATTTTAACACTCTGCAGAAATGACATGTCAAAGCAGGAAAGAGAAACACATTAGAATCTGAAAAACAAGAACTCGTGGAGACTGTGACTATCTCAGTGGTTCTTAGTTTGTTGAAAAGAATTACTTCCGTTTCTTATAAATACTAAACTATATCCAGGTAAAAGAAATGGAAACATGTTATGTAGATTAATCCTTGGCCAGCAAGAAGTGCAGCAGAAATCAAAATTCCTTTCACGAGGAGTAACTTCTTCAAATATGTAGTATCTCTAGCAAAAACTAGTATATTTTTCATTCAGAAATAGATAGCAATAGCACTTAGACTTATATACCGCTTTACAGTGCTTTACAGCACTCTCTAAGTGGTTCACAGAGTCAGCATATTGCCCCCAACAATCTGGGTCCTCATTTTACCCACCTCAGAAGGATGGAAGGCTGAGTCAACCTTGAGCCGGTGAGATTTGAACCGCTGAACTGCTGAACAGTCAGCTGAAGTAGCCTGCAGTACTGCACTCTAACCACTGCGCCACCTCGGCTCTTTTATGTGAAAAAGGTTTTGTTAACTGCATCTCTCCTCAAATGGGGGGATCATGCTAATTAAATTAAATACTATGCATTCCATTAGGATAGATTAAATGTTTGGTCAGTATCTTTAATCAGCTAATTGACCAATAAAAAGGAAAATACTTTATCCAATGCAATATAGAAATTAAACCCTTGAGCTTAGCTAGTATATTGCAAAGGTGGCATTATCCATAAGCTATACAGGGTTCCTCAACATTATTTCTGATAAAAGGGTTTTAGAAATCCCATAGAAATCCTTATAAGTATTGATCTAAAAAGCTGAAATAAGCTTCCTGAAGTGTAATTTAAGATACAGTATATATTGAAAAGCAAAGTTAGCATAGAAGATTTTTAAAAAAATTAAAAATGATGTTCTCCATTTCATTTGGCACAGTTAACAAGGTTCCAGTACAGTAGCCGGATGAGGGCTGCTACAACAACAGCAAAAATAATAATAAATAGTAGCCACCTACCCCAATTTTCTATAGCAAAAATATATAATATTATTAACACTTCAATATTCATCAGCCAGCATAGGTTACGGCAAGGACTTTGGGGAGTTTATTTATTTATTTATTTTATTTTATAAAATTTATATGCCGCCCAACTCCCGAAGGACTCTGGGCGGCTTACATCATAAAAAATAAAACATATAAAAGCAATTAAAAAAAACATCTATATTTAAAATAAAACACTCACACAACCATGCATGGACCAATCAGGGCAACTATTGGCCCCAGGCCTGCCGGAAAAGCCAGGTCTTAATGGCTTTACGGAAGGCCAGTAAGGTGGGGGTAGTACGGATCTCGGGGGGAAGCCGGTTCCACAGAGTCGGAGTGGCTACAGAGAAGGCCCTACCACGCGGTCCCGCCAGCCGGCA
>QLTV01001030.1:2350423-2382916 GCA_003457575.1 Thermophis baileyi
AGCCACTACCCCACCCCTCCCCTCGAGTCGTGACTGGTGCAGCCCCTGACACCCGTCTGGGCAGATCTCCGAAAGGGGAACACCCCCCTCCTGTCCCAGCCAGGTTTCGGTTATACATGCCAGATCTGCTCTCTCCTCCAGGATTAAATCCCGGACGAGAGGGGCTTTGTTCACAATCGATCTGGCATTAAGCAGCAGCAGCCTGAGGCCAGGGCCCTGAAAACCCAAGTCACCAGAAGGGTCAGAACAGGCAATCGCTTTGATACAGCGAGTACTAGTTCTCCACACATGGTCTGCCCTTCGGTTCCCGCCATACCTACCTCTCCCAACCACCACTGGGATGCCCCGCCCCGCCACCCTCCCCGAGATCCCATCCCCCACTCCACTGCCCCCCCCTCTTGTAGTCCAAAACCATCAGGACATACTTCATGTCCTATTTTGCGTCCAGAGAAATAACTATATGTGTACAACATTTAAAGAAAGGTGTTGATTTCATTTTGGTGGGAAAGTAACACAAAATCAATCTAACTATTTCTGACAGAGAAAATCGATTTCTGTCTCTTTAAAAATGTATGAAGTAAAAGTGTAATAATAATCTGCTCTTTCTGAATATGTTTCTATAGAATATTCTTATGAAGCAACAGTTATATTTATAGAAAGACCACTCAAATCTATTATTCTGACATAGGCCTGATAAGGAAAGTTTATAACCTCTGGGGATTTTTGCTTCACCAGAAGTAGAGAAAGAATGGGAGAAATATATACAATAATTCATGATATACAAAAAGTTGTATTTCTAGTAATACTCCTTCATTTAGAATATATTAAAAAGACAGAATTTATTATCTTCTAAAGAAGGGTAGCTATTAGCTTGGATAAAGGTTACAGATTATTTTCATTATTTTCAAATGTCTGAGGAATATCTAGTCATGATGACTGGATACTAGCTCTAGTATTAAGGCAGTGTGCCTCTAATTCCAATTTTTGCAGAATACAAGGTCCTATTTATAGTTTTCCCATAAATTTCTAGTTGGCTACTGTTAAGAGAATTTATAGAGAAGCTGAGAAAGAATGGAAGAGAAGGAGATAACAAACAAACAAACAAACAAATAAATAAGCTGGAAAAAGCCAACAAGTCAACTGAAAACTTAATTCATGATGGTAATTTAGCCCAAGTGGAAAGAAAATGGGAAGAAGCATTTGAAATCATTCAGAGACATCATCTAGCACACAAGGCTGGACAATCCCGGCACTTGTGTCTATCACCAAATCCTTTCAGCATATGCTTTCTGATGTCTTTACTCTTCCAGATGTTATTCATTCAGTTCTTCCAAGTGATATACACCTTCTGATCTCAGGACTACAGTCACCATTTTGGTTGATTTTAGAGCCCAGGAAGATGAATTCCTCTCCTGTTTCGATGGTCTCATTGTCAATCTGCACTCTAACCTGTGTGTTCTCGGCAGTTGTCATTAACTTTGTTTTCTTGATTTTAAAGTGCAGTCCACGTTTGACTCTCAGGATTAACCACTCCAGATCCTCCTTGCTTTCTGTGAGTAATGTTATATCATCTGCATATTGGAGGTTGTTGATATTCCTACCACCGATTTTAACCCCAATGGTAGATTCCTCCAAATGTGCATTTCTCATAACTATTTCTGTGTACATGTTGAATAGTATAAGTGACAGGATACAACCTTGTCAAGTGCCCTTTTCAATTCTGAACCATTTCGTGTCTCCATATTCCATTCTTACAATAGCTGCCTGAACAGAATGCAATGACTAATGAGCTGGATGTGGTGTGGTGATATTTCCAGTTCTTTGAGGCAGTTTCAGAACTTGTCATGGTCAACACCATTGAAGGCTTCTGTGTAGTCAATGAAGCACATGTAGAAGTGTTTTTGATATTCCTTTGCTTTTTGTTTCTTATTTCTGTGTAATATACAGTTGTTAACATTAAGGATGGTACAAGTGAATTTGGGCATATTTTGGTCAATAACAAGTGCCACTAAAGCCCAATTTAATCCCAAATTCCCACACTATTCTGTACATGTTAGTCTCTCTGACTCTGCTGTCCATATCCTGGCAAGCTGGAGATATATACAATATATTGAGGATACTCCCGGATACACTTGATAGTAGTGGAAATTTATGGTTTGCTTGTCCAAAAGAGCAGCAGTTAAGAACTATTACTCATTTATTGAGCTTCCTTAATCTTTTTTTAAAATGTATTGTTTCACAGCAGTAACAGCAATGATAAAGTGAATTAGGAGATTATAAATTCACTCCAGGAACTTGCAACTTCAGCTCTCTAAGCTCTAAAATTGAAAGGAAAACGATTGTTCTCCTGATACAGAATCAAATATGCCAATAAGGGGACCTGGCAGAATTTAAGTATAGCTGTTAAGGAAAACCACAAATCAATAATGTAGCACATGAAGTAGTTTCTCTCATCCAGCATGAAATGAAATGACAAGACTGTGCAAGCCTACCAAAGACACTGAATCTTACATACATCAAGCATTATTTTATTTTTTTTTAAAAGAAAATTACTTTGTTCTTAACGATAAGGAAGTAGAGTAATAAAAAAGGTTTGTCCAAACAGGCTTTGAATAACATAATCCTGCTCCACAAATCTTTCAACAACAGTGTAATGTGAAAAAAAAATCAAGCAATTTTGGAGCAAAGCACGAGCTGAAAGCTAAACCGCAAACCTAAGAATTCTAATATTACAAGAATGTGTTTGCATGGGCTTAATGGATGTGGGGTAGACCTCTCTATGAAATGACAGCGATTCAAAGTGATTTGGCTTGAAATCCTGTAGATGCTTACTTCAGAGTAAGTTCCTTGGAGTTATTTCTAAATAAGCACAGAATGGATGAAGTTGTCATTACATATATATGTTTGACGAGGATCCAGAAGTAATTATGTTGCTTCAGGATAACTGCATCTATTAAGGAATAGGAAAAAGATGAGGAATGAGATGTTTTACATTGCTTCTAAAAGAAACAAAGAAGGGCAACCTGTATATATATTTTTTGCAAGTATGACAAAACAGGGCTCTCCCAAGTCATTCCAGGAAGTGTGACCAGCTCTTCTTGTGAGCCATGTTTCCTGGAATGAAACACTTTAGATTTTCATACAAGAAGTTTAACCCAGTCAGCCCCTGAATAATTTATATTTCCTTACCTGTGCTTCTGGTATGCAACCATTTTAGACGCTACCATTTTAGGAATACAGAATCTTCCTCCTCTTAAAAATGACTTGTAGCTAATGAACCCTTATATCTATTCAATATTGACAACTTTTCATGACATAATCAGGATCACCTCTTTCCCACTGGCCAAGCAGACAAAGAGTCAGCTGTCTGCTACTGACTACAATGATTACTGCCTGTAATAGGGTAGAGTTGGGTTGTTTTATAGGGGAGCTTGTACTTGTGTAGAAGTGTGTATGTGCTGATTTAGGGCATGAGCATGTGTATGTGCTGACCCCAGAGAAGGGGTGGATTAAACCAAGTGATGTGCATTGAATCTCTTCGTTTGAACTGTGAGCATTATGTTTCTTTCTTTCTTTTTTAAAAAATAATTTTTATTGAACATTTTCTAAAAAAGATTTTTTACAATCTACTTTTTGACAGTCTTTCTATATCGATTTACATCAATTTTACATCCATTTGTCCCTCTTTTTCGGTTTACAATTAATTATACTTATATTTCCATCATTATATATACTTCTATTCTAATACACAATATTACAGTAATTTCTTTTATGTCCATTCCATTTCTACAGATTCATTGCTCCTTTCTGACTTCTATACCTTCTTTGAAATTAATCTTTCTTAACCTTTACACCTGTCATCTAGCCATTTATACCAATCATTCCATATCTTGTAATATTCTGTTTCTTCTTTATCATTCATTTCTTTTGTGAGCCTGTCCATTTCTGCGCACTCTAGAATTTTCTTAATCACACATTCCTCCGACTGTCGAGCCCAGTTTCAAGGTTCGCCATACGTGGGGGAGGGATATATTATTGTTCTTCCAATTTTGTGGAAATGCTATTCTTGCCGCTATTATAATATGTAAAATTAAATATTGTGTTTTTTTGTCCTGATTCCCTGTGGGTATTCCTAATAAAAATAATTCCGGTTTCATTTCTATTTGCTGGTTCGTTATCTCTTCAATCCATTTCCTTAACCCATGCCAATATTGCTTAGCTTTTTGACATGACCACCACAAGTGGTAGTATGTTCCCTGGTTTTGTTTACATTTCCAGCATTCTGGTGATGAATTGGGGTACATTTTTGTTATCCTTGCTGGTGGGAGGTTCCACCTATAGAACATTTTATAAATATTTTCTTTGTATGCTACAGACATCGTCAATTTATAACTTTTATTCCAAATTTTCTCTCATTTCTCCAATTCTATATTGTAGCCAAAAAAATTTGCCCATATTATCATCACCTCTTTCACTACCTCCTCTTCCATTTTGTATCTCAGCAAATAGTTATAAATTTTTGTAATCATTTTGTCCTCTGGGCCTAGTATAATCTTATCTAATTCGTGTTCCTCTTTTTGGAATCCATAATATTCTAAATCTCTTTTATGTCTAGTTTGAATCTGTACATAAGGCCACCAGTCAATTTCTATACCCTGCTCCTTTAGTTCTGCTCTTGTTTTCAATTCTCCTTGTTCCTTTAATAGTTCTTTATATCTTTTTATTTTATCCAGGTCCAGTACATTTAGGTAGATTACTGCTTCCATTGTCGATAACCAGCCAGGTGTTTTGTTGTAGTGATTTCTTTTAATTTTTTGCCAAACTTGCAATAACTTGTGTCTCGAATTAAGTGTCTCTGGAAGTAACTATGGACTTTATTTTTGCCATCCCACAGGAAGGCATGCCAACCTATCTGAAGATCATGTCCTTCCAGAGTCAACATTCTTTTTATTTTTTAATTGTATCCAATCTTTAATCCACATAATATGTCTCCCAGTCGGGAAGTCCAAAGCCTCCTCTTTCTCTACTATCTTGTAGTGCTTTTAATTTAATCCGTGGTTTTTCCCTTGCCAAATATACTTCATTATTATTTTGTTTATATCATCAAAAAATCTTTTCCCTAGTTTTATCGGTATAACCTGGAATAGAAACAATATTCTTGGCAATATATTCATTTTGGTAGAACATTATGTTTCATCATCAGCCATTTGGTCGTGTCCATCCCTCAGCCACTCTATGGATCAGCACTCTCAATGCCCCTCTGTCATGCACCACCTCCAGATCCATATGCTCATCCCAGTGTCATTCTGTATAGTGTCTGGCCACAGATTACTAGGATGATCCCTTGCAGTCAGTCAATGTTCGAGAGGTGTTCTGTGCTGCTGGATCTTGGCATATAGATCATTTCTATAATGAAGGCCTTGCCTTTTTAACAACTTTTTGGTTTTAGAGGACCGGTCAGGTCAGTGTTTTTCAAACTTGACAACTTTAAGACTTCAACTTAAGACAACTTTGTGTGGACTTCAATTCCCAGATTTACTGGAGAATTCTGAGAGTTGAAGTCCACGCATTTTGAAGTTGCTAAGTTTGAAAAACACTGAATGACAAAACATAATGGCTAAATTTTGACTGGGTTCAAGTGAGAATGTCAAGAATCACCAGTAGACTTCAACCTTGGGCAAGAGTGGGCTTCTGTGGGAGAAATTGATAAATTTCGCTACATTATAATTGACTAGGTCAGATGACATCTTTATAGTGGTCCCAAACACATAATTCCCATTAACCTAGTTAATTCTTGTTAATTACAGAGCTATTATATTATACCCTGTGTTCATACATAATGTATGAAGTGCGAATAAAAGCTGTACAGTGACCTCATACAATGAGTGAACAGAAGTTTTATTTTTTTAATGACCTTGTGATGAATCATGTCTTATCATATTATTATCTCCAATTGTTTAACATTATCCTCATTATATGTTGCTCTTGAATGGCATTTATACTTTCTTAATTGTGAGTTGTACACTTCAGCCCTGAAATCCAGACATGTTATGTATGGTAGGAATGGCCAAGATGGCAGTGTGGGCACTGTGATCAAAGCCTGTGAAGGGTTCTTTTGGATAATGGCTAACAAAAATACTATTGTTACTTAATTTAATTTAATTTATTTATTTGTCAAGCATATATGATTAAAAGCAAAGTATAGACAAAGTATAAACATGATTGTGTATATATATATATATAAGTACAAGCATGATTATGAGTACAAGAAGTATGAATATATGGGTACATTAGGACAGGGACGGTAGGCACGATTGTGCGCTTCTCTATGTTTCTCTGGAGGCATTTATTATATCCAAAGCTTAACAAATTTACTTATTCCTTAACTTACTACTTAACATATATGATATACTGGAGTAGAGAAGCTTCTGAGCTCTGCTTTCCCTTTCAGTTCTTCTGCTCTAGCTTTGTTGGACTCCATGCCTGGTCTTCCAACCAGTCACTTGCTAAATTGCACTTTATCCTGAAAGTTGCTTCGTTCTCTTGGCTGCAACTTCTTCCACTCAGATGCTATCAGTGCTTTCCCTTTGTAATTGGTCAAGGGCTCCTCTGGCTGCCTTAAAGTCCCAGTGGGAACAGCAAGAAAGGGAAAGAAAAGCTAAAGCTGTCCACTGTCCTTCAACAAAGCTCACCTATTTTATGCTGTAGAAAGGGACAGAAAGAAAGATGCCAGAATTCACATCCTGTTCTTTTGATTCCACCTGCAGATGCTGCTGGGTTCAGATCCTACTTAAAGGGGTTCCCTTTTTCTTTAGAAGTTAATCTGAATCACCTCACTGCACTCCAAATGTAGCAAGCAAATTATGCTGCTTTTGAGGACCTTCCTGCATATTCTGCTAAGTGGGGCTTACAGATTATCCAAATGACCTGCCTTTAATACATTAATGTCTCTGAAGGCAACTTTTTATTTTCACCATGAAATAGCTAATAAGATAGTAGCTTGCACATGTAAGGTAATCTGGAGAGTTTCAGATTTCATGGCGGTTGGGCTCATTTTAAACAGCTACAGGCAAAGTCATATTTCCTTCTTTATGCTTTGAACATTTCATGGCCTATTTGTAAAGAACAGATAAGCATAAACGATCTATTTCTATCTCCATCTTTAAAAGAAAGAACATGTTGTTTGTGTGATGATGCAAATCGCAATGCTTAGAATATAATTCTTAGCATTAAGATTTAATGATCTGCTGATTTCCCAGCTTTCTCAGGATGAGAAGCCAAAGGTAGCAAATTATTTTGAAAGTGTAGCCGTTGCTAATAATTTTAACAAATTTTATCTAAAGCCTGATAGTACAAAGCTAAAGACAACACAGAGGGACCATCTAGATCTAGGACAATCCAGAGTAGAAATGTGGCATAGTAGTAGAATTATTCCTATGTATGTTTATGTATGAGGTTTGCAAGAAGAAAAGACTATTAAGAAAAGCTAAGTGAGAAAACCCAAAGTAGCTCAGTAAAAACTGGCTGGTTGATTGAGAGAAAGGATAAAAACCAACTGAAGGAGAAAAACAATGATGGATTAAAAAATGGCACGCCTGAATGAAACAGCAGAAAGGAGCATGCACATTGCTCAATTTGTTAGAGAATCATTTGAACAGCAGAAAAGTGTGAAAAAGGAGAAATATTGAAAAATTGCTATAGCTAAATGCACATTTGTAATCTGGGGAGAATCCTGGATTCTCTTGACTCAAAGTCACTGAAGCTGCATGAAGGGGAAGGAGAAAATTTTATGGAATTGACTGGTAGTCTTCAACTTCTTTCTTCACTATTTTCTGGATTGTTCTTTGACTAGTGATTGGGCAAACAATGTATTCCACCAGAATTTCCTAGCTGAAAAATAGCGTAAAGTGACTACTTTTCATACAGATAAATTAGGACTGAGGTACCATGTTTTCCTGAAAATAAGACCCAACTGGAAAATTAGCCCTAGCATGATTTTTCAGGATGCTCGTAATATAAGCCCTACCCCCAAAATAAGCCCCAGTTTAGATCGTCAGCCGGACAGACGCATTTAGTACCAAAATGCGAAAATAAGACCTAACCAGGAAATATGCCCTAATATGCTCCTTTTGGATTAGATTAGATTAGATTAATTAGATTAGGAAGCCAAAAATCATCCTGGCAGAAGACCATGGGAAACAATCTTGCTAATGCTGCCTCGAAAACTACATAGACATCTCTATAAAGCTTAGCTCAAAAGAAACCTTACCTTTTTCCTGTCAGCAACTTTCCCATTGCCCATTTCATCTCAGCTTGTAGCAAGATCTACAGTGTTTCCCCAAAAATAAGACCGGGTCTTATATTAATTTTTGCTCCAAAAGGAGCATATTAGGGCATTTCAGGGTATCCTGTATTGGAGAAGGAAGTTGGGAAGCAGGCTGGCTGCTCAGTAATTGGATCTATTCCATGCTTTGCTATCACTTAACTAATCAGGAACCAATAAAGGCTAAATATATTAATCCTGTTTAGTTATCTGTAGCTGAGTCTTTCCTTTTCCTTTTCCTTTTCTTTTTCCTTTTCCTTTTCCTTTTCCTGGACAGGATTTGTGCTGCCTGTACAGCATACACAGAAGCAGCATGGTTGAAATGAGCTGTTTCAATTACTTCTTAGAAATTGCCTGCACAGACCAGAATCTTTGTTGAGAGGCCTGTTTTGTGCACAATTTTGTTATTTAATTGGAAGCAATGATACTCCAGAGCCTTAAACCCTAATAACTAAATCAAAGCAGTAAACAATCAATTGCCTCTTTATGACACTAAATAAAACTTCACTTGGAATAAAAGCCTGGCTTTGGAGTCTGTTTGAATGACAGAAATTGTTCTTTAAATGTACACTGACTATAAGTTGCTGTTAATTCTGAGCTTAGAAACCTTATATGTATACTGAGCCACAAAAATACATAATAGATGCAGAGATGCTTTATTTCTTTTTTTTTATTTTACTTTTCTATGCTGGACTTTATTCAACTTTAAAAGCAGTTTACTGCAAAGCTCTGTTGCATTTGTGATGAATTACTATCTTTTTACTTTTAATAATAAAACTCCATCCCTTGTTTTAATTTAATTGTTACCACAAATGAGAACTCAGAAAATAAAAATAGTTTTTCTTTTATCACAACTATCATTCTTATTCATT
This sequence comes from Thermophis baileyi, assembly GCA_003457575.1. Lineage (NCBI taxonomy): Eukaryota > Metazoa > Chordata > Lepidosauria > Squamata > Dipsadidae > Thermophis > Thermophis baileyi. The sequence goes on from QLTV01001030.1 coordinate 2,359,619, forward strand.
TTACGCATGTTTAAAATGTTCTTAATTTTAAAAAGGACAGCTGATACAGAAAGAAATAGGCAATAGTAAAGGATAATATAAATTTGTAGATGAATTAAATATTTAATTCACTGAATGAAAAAAAAATGAATTGGGTCAGAAAGTAACATGCAATGTTGCTTATTTGGAGAAATATACGAAAGTTTTTCCTTTGATATTTTTATAGCTACAATTTTTTCTCATTTTAAAAATTCCTTTTATTATGTGGAAAGTTACAAATCCAGACAGAGAACAACAATACTCACAGTTTTTGGAATTTGTTCCAGCTTTGTTGCTTTTGCTTTTAATATACTGGGATTATATAACAATATAAAATAAAGTAAAAATAAAGAAGAAATTATTAAATACAATATAAAAGGAATACATGTTATTGTTATGTGTAATAACACATTTTAATGAGCCACCATTTGATGCCTGTTGAAATAAGTGCAGAACCACTTAAAACAGAGCAAATAACTTAATGACAGGCAGCCTGCTATCCATCAAGGAAATTCATAAATTTTACTGAAATGCCCAAAGTGTTTGAGCAGGCATGTATTTTTTTTTTTAAGGCATGAACAATTGGATCTAAAACAGTGGTGGGATTCAATTTTTTTTTTACTACCAGTTCTGTGGGCATGGCTTGGTGGGCATGGTGTGGCTTGGTGGGCGTGGCTTGGTGGGCGTGGCAGGGGAAGGATACTGTAAAATCTCCATTCCCACCCCACTCCAGGGGAAGGTTACTGCAAAATCCCCATTTCCTCCCAATCAGCTGAGACTCGGGAGGCAGAGAATAGTTGGGGGTGGGGCCAGTCAGAGGTGGTATTTACCAGTTCTCCGAACTACTCAAAATTTCTGCTACCGGTTCTCCAGAACTGGTCAGAACCTGCTGAATACCACCTAAAATATGAAGCAGAATATGGCTTACTTTTGTTCTATCTTTTCTTTTTTTCCAACTATATATTGTTTGTTTATTAGATTTATATCACAACACAAATTCAGAATATATGCAATGGGGGAGCCTGAGATTTAATCCACACGTTTTTTGAAAGTTTGAAAACCCAAATATGTTGGAAATGTAGTTTGTCTGTGATATTCCTTGCAGACTCCCAATTCTCTATTATCACTATTAAATTGTATCGTCAACTTGGCTGCTTTTTTGTTCTTATTTCCTCAGTGTGTCTTTCTTGCTATTTTCCCATTACACCTTCATTCATGCACACAGTTTTCTTCTAAAGCAGGGGTGTCAAACTCAAGGCCCGCGGGCTTTATCCAGCCTGTGGAGTGCTTAAATCTGGCCTGTGGGGCTGCTCTGGAAACAGTTAAGGACCGGACTGTGGTGCCTCTGCCAGTGAAAATGGAGCTTGGGAGGGCTGCATGCGGCTCTCCCGAGCTCCATTTTTGGCTGCGACAGCCTCCTGCAGCCCTCTGCCAGCAAAAACGGAGCTTGGGGGGCCATGCGCAGTCACCCTGAGCTCCATTTTCGCTGGCAGAGGGCTGCAGGAGGCCATAGCAGCCAAAAACAGATGTTGAGCTGGCCATGCCCACCCTGGCCATGCCCCCCAGTCCCCCAAGGTCAAACACAATCCTGATGTAGCCCTCAATGAAATCGAGTTTGATACCCCTGTTCTAAAGTGTTAGGCCAATAACTAGGGGGATAGCTAGGTTTAATCTGCAGTTCTGAACCATGGATGCATGGCAAAACTTGAAGTAAGTACAATTAAAACAATAGTTAATGTGGCATAATGGGATCAAGGAACATCCTGAGGAACCTTGGAAGACCTGTCATTATGATGTTGATTACTATTATATTTTTATTCTATCATTTGTCTATACTGATGAACTCAAAGACACCACAGTATGATTGATTGTTATGGTCACAAGAGTTAAATCTAACCTAGTGGCACCTAACCAAGCAAAAAATGAACAAATAAGTGACCAAATTGAATAGTTAGTGAATACCTTTGTTCTAACATAGACCAAATATTCATTGATTCATATATTCCTCTTCTCTATAATTCTTGCCACTCCCTGTTTTATTCCCTTGCTGCTCCTTGAAAAGAGTTAAACAGAATAACAGACCTAAAGTTCATATATTTTGGAAATATATACGGTATATATATTTCCTTCTTTTTTTACATGTTGCATGGATTGGTTCAAATACAGCTTACTACTGACATCCATTTCTCTCTCACACTCTCTTTCTCTCTCACTCTCGCTCTTTCACACACAATCTCTCTGTGTCTATTCTCTTTGTATTCCCAATTGTAGAATACACATTTTTCATTATTGCACCTTATGAGTGAGATCATAACTTATTCTACATTAAATTTTGAAAAGATAACTCGGAAGATAAATCTATCTGGCAAATATTATTTGTGACCTAGAAAAGCAGTTTCTTAGTTTATATTATGACATATTTCCTGATTAGATAGAGCTTGAGTTGGAGTTGCATTGACTTAAGTCTTTCAGCAAATCAACCAAACCACAAAAACTGATCTGGCTAGGTCTCATTATATTTATAGGGATTTTAATCTTTGGGATGTATATTCAGTTTGAAATTATTGCTTTTTGTAGCTGGTTGATGTCTTTCAAACATTTCTGAAGCTCTTTAGAAAATTAGACTATTTTCTTCTGTTTCCAGAAATGAATTGCTGAATACCTGGTATTTAGATAACATTGGGAAGGACTGATGCTTTGATACTCTGCTTGTAATATTTGTACAGAAGATGCAAATAATTTGAACCAATTCTGCATTTCTTAGTCTAATTTGTCTGTATGTCAATAATAACATAGTGCTTCACAAAACACTGATTTTATATCTTTGACACTAAAAGTAAACGTTTTAAGCATATTGTACTATAAAGATATATTTTAGGGGTATTTTAAAATACATATTTTATATACTTGCTGCTATGTCTTGAGTCAATATCAAAAACATGATAAAGTGCAAAAATGAAATGGTAATGGCATGCTGATTTACATGTAAATCCAGAAAAGCAAACCAGCTTGATTTATATAAAAACATGGAACAGACAATCCTACCCTGGAACTGCCGAAATTATTGAAGGATAGTTAATTCAAAGGCTACCCATCTTTGCAAAAATTAATGGAAATTTTTGAAACAAGGCAAGAAGGAGGATGGAAAAAGATGATATTCAACAACGCCCTGCGAAATAATCTAGAGATTGGAACTTTAGTTTTCTAATGTAAATGACTTCAGTATGTTTCATGTGGAATTCACCATATTCCATTTTAAGACTTTTCTGTTATCATAGACTATGGGGGTTCTTGTTTTAAATTAAAAGCCACTCAGTGTTCCAATGGAGCACCCGAGTACTTAGATTTTTATTAATGTGATTCCAAATGTAGCGTGAAAGCCGCGTCTGAAGGTCTGAAGTGAGGAGGTTCATTATATTTCATGACTTTTTTGCGGCTGTTGTGTTTTTCTACTGAGATTGAATGATTCTGATTCTGGACTGGAATTATACTCAGATTAAACAAGATTCCAGAATTGGTTCTGCTACGTGACATAAAGATACACAAGCATGTATATATGTGGAAAAACACTGCATGTACTGCACACATTTACTTTTGAAATCAGTAAGAATAAATGCAAATTTAAGTTACAATCATCATGCCTGCAGTGTAATATTTTCCATGGTTTCTTTCCATTCTGGGAAAGGAAAAAAGCCTGGATGAAATATGTTAACACCGATTTTGTACCTCAAAATATTCCCTAAAACGCTAGGAGGTAGCCTGTAAACATACCTGGATAGCACACTGAGATAAATAAGTTCAGCCTTTTATGTTATAACTAGAAGCAGCTTTTATTTGGATGATGTCATGCATATTGTGGCTTTAATGTCTTATAATTGTCACATTCCACTAGGATTAGCTTTATTAGAATCTGACCCGAAGCTGTATCTATAGCGAAGTGGCAAACCACATTCCATCTCCCCAGATATTTCCATGCTTAGCTTTTCTACTTTCTTCAGTCTTGCAGGCATTTGGGAAGTTTTATAAGGACAAAAGCGAATGTCAACAGGGTAAAGTTACTTTAATAAAAAGTAACCAAGATTGGGTTTCTTTCTTGGCAGCTTGCGACTGGGAATCCCTTTGTTAGTGCTGTAAAATTTCCTGTGACAAATAGGACCCCTTTTATTTCTCTCTTTCTGACAGAGAGACTTTAATTAAAAGGTGAGGAGTGTGAGACCAAACACAGACATCTATAAACCACATGGCATGGAGTGTAGTCCCATGGGCTCCAATAAGGCCTGTGGTAATGATAGATGGTTTGTGAATGAGAGCTCTAGTTATATGCCATGATTTCTTTCCATAAAGTGTAGGCAGAATGGCCCATAGGTAGAGCAAAGAAGGACCGTAGTACATTACTAGACAGACCATTATGAAAAAATATTCTTCTGATTTAATACTTGGCTTTGAAAGATTATTTAAAGTAATACCCTAAAAGGTTAAGTAAATAGAAAACCTTTCTGAATAAAGGAAGGGCAGTCTATTTCTGAATAAAGGAAGGGCAGTCTACCTTTCTGAGTAAAGCAAATTGTTGTTCTTTCAACAACAATTTGAAAATGTGCTACAGTGGAAAGAATGAGAAAAGGTAGATATATTTTAATTTAAACACAATGACTCAATTAAGGAAATGAAAAGAAAATAACAATTGAAACATTCTGGGTTTCTGGCTTCAAATATATATATTTTTTCTAACTGCCATGTGAATATAAAGATAACAAGGAAGACTATTTTAAATATTTTTAAAAAATCTAATTCTGATTTTCCAGAGCTGCTTTTTTCACTTTGGGAAAAATCTTTTTTATAGCACCATCTAGTGAAATCTATGTCCAAACCTACTGGAATTACCACTGTGCATCCAAAACAAAATCACACAATCTTTCCTATGTTACATCCTAAGCCAAACCTAGTCCTGTAATATTGGAATCCCTAACCATACTTCAGAGTTCCCCACAAAAGTTCTATAGTTTTTATGCAGATTCAGAAATATATGTCCTCTGACAATGTTTATCCTCCTGAATTTACTACTCATTTTTAGAAATAAGCAAAGAGCTAAGAATTACAGTCTCAAGACTGGGCGTGCTTATCTTTGAATTACTGGAGGAAGGTTGATAAAGAAATATGCACATATCTTTCAAATATTAGACACAGTAGCATATTGCTGAACTATACAATGCAAGTAGTCTTTGACTTATGACCACAATAATTGCCCAGCAGGGTGATGTTAAGTGAGTCATGCCTGATTTTATAACCTTTTTTTTGTCATGATCGTTAAGCAAATCATGTCAGTTGTAAAGTGAATCATTTTGTAAATTGACATCATTTGCTAAAAAAATTATTTGGTCGGGGTCAGGTTTTGAATTGTTACTCTGCCCTTAGCCTAGACTTCTAAGGCCTTCTCTTACTTTGGGTTTCTTTACTAGGAATCTCTTTATTGGTTTCAGCTTGGGATGCTTCTTGATATTTCACCATTTAAAGAGGAAAAAAAGCTGTTGAACCTTTTGGCAGGACTTCACTGCCTGGTAGTGCTGTTAACTACAAGGAAGTCAACGGGATTCCACAGTGGACTTTGCTGACACATAAAATCTATAATGCATAGTCACTGCGTGAATACAAAGCCATAATTCTACTGAAAAGTGTTTTTTCTGGAATTTTGAACAGTAGGAGGGCAATCTGAGTCGCTAGCAATATAAACTATTCATTCACTTATCTGTTTCTAGTACCGAACATTGTATGAGCTTATGCACTACTGAATACCTTAAATACACAAACAATAAATCTGTGGAACTGTTTGAAAAGAACAGGACTTTTGGTTATTTAGCTCTTTCGGTGTTTCACAGTTCCTTAACCTTTCTAATTCTCATGTTACAGTTTTCTTGTACTCGCATATATTGGACTATGGAGAAGCAAGCAGATGATTTAATTGAAGGAGCTTCTGAGAATGTAAGTTTTCTCAACTTCTCCTTCATATGTATCTGGAATCCCCAGACAGTACAATCCATGTTAATGCTAGCTGGAAACTGCTACCTAGCTGTAGTCTCATAGTAGTCTATCTGCAATTAATGACAACTGTATTTTTAATGTATTTGAAAGACTTTGTTGAGAATGACAAAGACATCTCTGAGGAAGATGGGGGGTTAAGAAAAATGAAATATAAATAAGTAAAAAGACTAGCTTTCTGGTTCAAGGAGAGGCCAGAATCAGGCTCATGGAAGTGGCCAAGTAAGATCGTAGAGAAGACCCACCAAAGAAATGGAATCAAACCTTTTTCAGATAAATTTTATGACGTTATCTCTTCATTTAAAACACTTATTACAATAATGTTTTAATATTAAAAATATTAAAACATTATTGTAATACAGAAGACAGCGTTTATAACAACATGTATAAAATATCACCTCCAATAAAGGCTATAGTCTAGGTCATTCCAATAACTTTTGCCAATTTTTTCCCCATACAACCAACTGAGAGAAAGTAACTCTCTCAGAATTAGTGTCCATGTCTTGAAAATAAGCCACTTCAATCCTAGCCCAATGCTTTCATTTACTGGATATGACAAAGTGAATCCTGCAGTGTGCAAGTAATTGGACTTGATGACTTCTTAAATCTCTTTAATTCTGTGATTCATCCCATCCCAATGACCAGTCATTTCTGCCAATTTTCTTAATATAGTGGGGCTCATAGAGCACTGATCCAGGTAGTATGTGAACTGGGATAAAACGTGGATTCAACTGGGTCTATGAAAGGCGTAGGGGTTATCCAAAATGGTGTGATTGCCCTACACCACTAGTATTTCCCAATTTAGTAATTTACAGATTTGTTGGAGTTATTATACAGTCTGAACATTCTGAAAAAAATGTAAAGGGGAAGAATACTTCTTTAAGGAAGGCTATCCAAGGCCATCAAAGACACATATTAGATCTGTATTATGAAAGAACAGTGTTCTTGCATTTTGAATTACAAGTAATACAGTATATAATTCATTATTCACATGCCCTTAGATCTTTCAAGAGGAAACAATAGAAAAGATGATGAGATCTAGCACTTCTGCCTATGGTGATCTCCTAGCTTTTCTTACAATGGCATATCACCTGGATAGGAACCAAATACAAAAATGTGAAGTTAGAAATTAAGATTGGGACTTCATTTAATTTTTTCTAAGGCCTGGGCTGGAACTAACCTTGAAATCCATGATGCAATTAAGTTATTGTCAGTGCACATTAAGATAAAGTCCTCCTCCAGCAGTATAAATTGAAAAGCCAGTGCTTTAAGAGTAAATATTGTGTGATGGCAAGAGTTTAGGATGTATAGAATTGTACCAAAAGTGCTAAGACCGAGGGGTAATCTTTTTATATAAAATTAAATATGTATGTGACTGTCTTGCCAAATGCTATGTATATTGGCAGCCCACGTAGAAATGCTTTTATTCTATTTAGAAGTTAGTGGTTAGTTGCTATATAATATGGAACTGAACTAGCAATAGCACTAGCACTTAGATTTATATACCGCTTCATAGTGCTTTACAGCACTCTCTAAGCGGTTTACAAAGTCAGCATATTTCCCCCAACAATCTGGGTCCTCATTTTACCGACCTCGGAAGGATGGAAGGCTGAGTCAACCTTGAGCCTGGTGAGATTCGATCTGCCAAACTGCTGGCAGCCGGTGATCAGCAGAAGTAGCCTGCAGTGCTGCACTCTAACCACTGCGCCACCGTGGAACTGCTTGCAGGGTAACTGTTGACATTTAATTTAAAGGCTGACCCAAATGATCTTTCAATGTAAGCTAAAGATGATCACTTGCTGATCAGTGGGATATTGTAATCAAATATGAAGCTCATTTTGTGATTAGCTTGAACTTAATTACATATCTAGAATTCAACTGTACATACTTAACATTAAGTTTTATAAAGAAATGTTTTCCATACAAATGAAAAAAAGTGACTTTCACTGGAAGACGGCAACACTCAACCATCTCTGTAACATATCCAAAAAAAAAACAGTAAGGCTATTTTAAGGAATTAAACTCAACTTGAAAGAAATATTCATTTGAGGGGTTGTTGTTTTTTTTTGTTTTGTTTTTGGGGTTTTTTTGTTTTTTTTATAAATGAGAGTTCCAACTTCAGATATTTCTTCTGGAATGATGGATAAAGGAATATTTTTTCTTAAATTTCTCTTATAAACATATCCACAAATAATTATATTGATACAAGGTCATCTGTGAAAGTGTCAACCTCTTTAGGTAGATTAGACCAGGAATCTCTGCAGGAGGACAAGAACTATATTTCATTGAGAAAGAATCTTGAAAGCCTGATGTCCTTTACCTCGTCTATCTTTTATAACTCAGAAAAAAGAGACGAGCCTATTCTCTTCCAAATATTATCTTGTTTCCCAGAACTTAAATTTTTTTTTGCTTAAGTGATGGTTATTGCATATTTCCGTAGGAGAAGAGCAGGCAGACCTGGGGTTGGTGGTGGTGGAGTTCATCATGTCATCAGTTTAGAGTTATTGCATTCCCACAAATGCTCCAAGTCCAATCTCTCCTGAATTCCATTGACTCTTATCTAGTGCCAATTTAGTGTTTTTGTGAACTTTATTGACCAGATTCTTGTGACCAGGCTTAAATAAATTTTCTATGTTGAAACCTTATGGAAAGTCCTGATTCTTTGTGCCTGACATTAATCTGGTGGACTAAAGGTCAACACTAAATTGCTTAACTACGCCCCCAGCTCTGCCTGCTCTTTTCCTACAATTTATGACAAAGTGCTTTCTTTACTCTCTGCACAAAGATACATAAAGTTAATCTGCCAAAGAGATCCAAAATTGATCAGATAGAGCATGGATGTCAAACTCGCAGTGTCATATTGCCGTCACATGACATTTTGCGATGTTTTTTCCCTTTGTGGAACTGGGGTGGGCGTGGCCTATGTGTGACGCATCCGGCCCGCTGGCTGCCAGTTTGACACCCCTGAATAGAGTATATGAGGAGTAGCTTCCTTAGAAAACTTTTCTATGGATAGTTTCAGAAAATTACTGTAGGTCTACTTTCAATAGTTATGTCTACTTTAACAGTGAATAAAAAAACTACTGTGTATGGCCAGTACATTCACCATTGATCTCTGTGGAGATTGTAGAGAGAAGACTATATGTGTGCACGTTAGTAATATATTTTTCAAGTAAGTATCTCTTTTCCTTAAGACTATTCATTTGTTTTTGTATTTCAGAATTTATACTTCTAAGTTAATAATGTGCTTTTACTTTAGGGAGATGTCTGTGTCTTTTCAAAAGGGTGTGTCTGCTTTTGTTGGGTACTTTTAATGTTCTTTGAAGTTTCCAGTAATTAAGCTGGAGAATGTTTTATCCTGTGGAAATCTTTGTGATGTTCTGAAGTAAGGATTGCTGACTGAAAATAGAATAACAACAATATCAACAGATGGTTCTCCTAAGTATTTGTTGTTGTTGCCACCCTTAAAATGCAACACTACACATGTTAATAGATTAGAATAAACCATAATACTTACCATTGATACACAGTGACTGAGTAATGCACTTTAATGTCTGAAGTGGGAGAAAGCTGCATGACTAGATCCGGTATGAAGATAATATGCGAATACCTTTTGATGCATTGCTAACATTTTCCATGAGCTTCAAAGTCATTGTTATGGGTCAGTACATGGAACACTAGAATGTACTCTGTGCTACTGAAGCTACTCAGAAATATTTATTACAAATGCAGTGTTCTTTGAATTACTTCCAGAGCTTGGATGCCATTGTTTTCTATTACATGCCCATTTAGTCTCTGTTCTGAAAAATGATTAACTATCCATGGAGACTATCCCATAATGTAATGCCACTGACACAAAACAGCAAATATGGATCAAAAGAGAAAGAAAAAAAAGCAGCCTGTAAAATATACTCATAAAATATGCTCATAAAACATTTTCTCTACTTTATACTGCAATTGTGCTTATGTCTACTCCTACAACTGTTTCATTGGGTTCAGCTGGACCAAGTATTTTGAAATACAGGTGTATGTATATTCTATAGAACCTCTCATAGGTATACTGTCAAAGATGTTCTAAATCAAGAGTAGGGTTTCACTCTCTGTTCCAACTAAACTCCTCTGAAATATTTTGTATGAAAATAAAGATAAACTTATAACAATATATTGGTGCTGGAGAAATCCAACAGTTTGAAGAAAGTCTGGTGATATCAATATTTATGCTAAAAAGTTTTAGCTATTTGTTTCTCTGAAGTTTGGGACACTGCCACGACACTTATCTTCATATGTGCATGAGATTGGAGGCTTCAATCTAGAACTTTTGAAAACAATGTAAAATATGAACAGGATTTCCATACTATTGGTTAACAGTGTAGAAGATTAGATACCATTTGATAGGTCAAGTATAGAGTTGAGAATGTGTTGGATAAAGATTTTTACTACTTTGAACAATAAATTGGAGTTCTTTTATAAGCTGACTACAGTGCTTAAACTGATTGGGCCTTTTTAAAAGACTGAGACAATTGGACAATTGCACATGGAGTAAATTTGAAATCATCACATCAATTTAATTCTTTTCATTGATGACAGTAAAAGTAATTAGTTAATTACAAAATAAAAGTTAAAGCAGGGGGTCCCCAACCCCTGCTCTGCGGCCTAGTGCCTGTCTGCAGCCCATTTGGAATTGGGCCATGGAAGTAGTAGATGAGTGTGCGCATGCACACGCGCAAAGCTGCATTTGTTAAAGCAGCGCAAATATGCATGCAAAACCATCCCTTCTCCCCCTGCCGCCTCTGCCAGTCCGCTGAGTCGGAAAGGTGAGGGATCGCTGAGTTAAAGTACAGTCACTACAGTAGAGTTGTAATTGCTTCATGTGCTTTCATTAAGTGAACTATTGTTCTAATGGATTAAAAAAAACATAAACAAAATAAAAATAACAGGATTCTAGGACAAAGAGAATATAAATTAATATTTTATCTGTGTCTCATATATTTAAAAAGAACCTGAATATATGTATATATGTATGTGTATGTGTATGTGTATATGTATATGTACAGTATATGTATATGTATATGTATATGTATATGTATATGTATGTGTATGTGTATGTGTGTGTGTGTGTGTGTGTGTGTGTCCCTTGTAGAGGAAAGTTATATTTAAAAAAAATCACTATGAACCTTTTTCATATTAGTCCTTTTTTTCAAGCTTGTTCCTTATTTTTTTTTCCAAGAAAGTATGATCAGTAAAGTATAATAAATTTATCCAAAACATTCAACATGAGGTACAAAACATTCTGGAAACCATTCTGGGAAAGTATCCTTTGTGGATGTTCCAAGAATGATTTAGCACTTTTCCAGAACAAATCTCCCTTCCCTTCCCTTCCCTTCCCTTCCCTTCCCTTCCCTTCCCCTCCCGTGCCCATACAAGTGATGTAAGGAAGGACTGGGAGGGGGATTATTTATTTATTTATTTTATTTATTTTATAAAATTTATTTTATAAAATTTATATTTTATAAAATTTTATATTTTAAAATTTAAAATCAGAGCAAATTTGGAGCAATTAGCAAATTTGGGTTTTTTTCTAGTGAAAAAGAATTAGAAGGCCATATGCTTTTGACCAACATTCTACAAATTGCTGAGTAAATTCCCATAATCCTAAAAATGAAACATTTGGCCATGTTTTGTTTTGTGCATTGCCTTCGTTCATTATTATATCAGAATTATGTCATAATTTTAGAAGCATTATTTTTGGTCAACAAAAAATATGAGTTAGTGAAATTTAAGTGAAACTATTATTTTTTTGACATTAAATAGCTCTTTCCATGTGTTCAAACAACAAACACACTGACAATATTGAATTGTCCTCACTTTCTCCTCTCCTAGTCTCCTAACCAATGGAGAAGATGTCTAAATAGGCAGAAACTATTAATTATTTTGGGGGGGGGGAGAATCTGATTGTACTTGGAAAGAAAAAAGGCAGAAAAAGTGCTTTGTATTTTTAATTAACTTTCTTTGTAGTGAAAGTGCTGAAAAAGTACCATTAATCTTAGTTGCAAAATAATTGTATATCATTGTCTTTTTCTGTGTTTGTTTTCAACTGAATGAGAGTACAGAGTAACACAAAGTGTGGTTTTCATAAATGAAACATTTTCTTTTCATCATTCTAAAAACTGGTTCCACTGAAATAACTGTTTTGAAAATTGAAAATAGGGACGGGCAATCCAACTGACCAGGACAACATCATCCACTTTCTAAGAGAAACCTAGGAAAAACTAATGCAAACCAAGTATTTTCTTTTTAATAAAACAGAAAACAGAATTATTAGCTTTGGGAGGTAAATCATACTCCATTGGCTGTAGCCTTTGTTTTGCTTAAAGTCTCAGTTGATGGATATATTTGTACTATTTGACTTCAAAAAACACAGACTGTTGGTTCCATTTAAGATATTCTTGGCAATATGTAAGTGGCTTTCCATGGAACACCCAGGGATTTTGTGACCAGCATAAAGGTTCCTAATTTATCTGTGACATCTGTGAAGTTGTGTGAATTTATATACAATGACATTTCAACCCTAGCCAAAAGTGGGCTAGATTTAGGACAAGATGCTCATCATTTCCTGAGTGTAGGAAGAACTGTACATTGTCCTCCTACTCCGAGCTCAATGCAAATGTACCCCATACCCATCTTTTTCAGCTTTCAAATTAAATGGCTCGTTTTCTGACTTGAGCCATCTGAAGGTCTTTAGAATAGATGGTCTTGGGCACCTTGTTCTTCTTTGAACTCTGATTGACTGCAGTACCTAGAATGCTCTGCTCCTTCCAGTGGCTGGCCATTATGCTGTACAGCTGTTTCATGCTGAACTACCAGCCATTTCCTGCTGAACTACGGCACTATTTTTTCTGCTAGTTGGCAGTTACTGCTCTTTTGTTTAATAAGCTTGCAGGTGATCCAACATGAACCATTAAGTAAACGAAGTAACCTTAACCATAAAGGCTTTTGCTTCATTCCACCTTGACCCTGGCACTCCTTTAGCTTCTGCATAGGCAGGATAAAACATGGTCCCCTTGATCTTCTACCACCAAATCTACAGTACAGAAGCTTCTCTTCTCTTTCTATAATTTTTTGACATTGCTAAGTTACAGTGTAGGAATGTTACTATTTTTGTGAAGCTGAACTATCAGAGTGAAAGAACAACCTGTTCCCTGATTATTGCAGCATCATAGGGTACTATAAGGGAGAGAGAAAGAAAAATGTAGGGGCTTTGCCAATATCAAAGGGGATAATGGACGGGGAGGAGGTGAAGGCACCCATGTGGAAAGCAAAGGAAAGGCCTGGGGCTTAATGAGGAAGAACAATCCCTAAAAGGTTAATGAAAAGGCAGGCACTAGAAGACCAATTCACACAGGAGTCTGGGTGTACAAGAAAAAGGGGAAATATTATTTACTAAATTAAAAATATTAAAAACCCTAATAAAAAGAGAAATAGTGGGATGATGGCAGACAGATTTAGAACAAAAATAATCGCAGAACAATTAGTAAGAAAAATATCATGAACTTTAGTTTATGTGTTTGTGTATTTTGAGGGAGAATCTTAACAGTAAAAATTGTTTAATAATCGATCAGAGCATTTTGTTAGGTAATGGGGGTCTCGTTTGCATCTGTCAGTGTTATTATATACACCAGAGGTGTCAAACTGGTGGCCCACAGGCCAGATGCGTCATGTGCAGGCCACGCCTACCCCAGCTCCATGAAGGGAAAAATGTCGAGATACGTCACGTGACAGCAACGTGACGCAGCGAGTTTGACACCTGTGATATACACCAAATCAAGAAATCAGCTCCACATAAAGGCTGAAACTTTTATTAATATTGGCTATAGTAACTGACTCTGACAATGTTTTCACCTTCTCCACCTCCCTTTATACAGATGTGAATTACGGATGGTTTTGCCTGAGCATTTGGCACATGCCTTATTCTTGTTATGAAGTTTAGGCATGTTTTCTTCCTTGTCACTTTGGTAACAGATCAGACATTTTCCTTACTCTACAAGTATATGGGGGGGGAGTCACATTTTGGGAATGCTGTAGCAATCAATTCCAACACTGCTGGGTAGGGAGTTAAACTACACGATCTGCAAGATACCTTCCAATTATTTCATTCAATGAGCATCCTTACTGTCAAAAACTGAGTATCCATATCTGAAATAATTGCATGGATAGATTTGACATTGGATCAGGAAATCAATGCACCAAATTTCCTTTTCAAGAAAAGAAATTGTGTGTGTGTGTAAGAGAAGCCAAAAGATAACAATACAATAAATAAAATAAAGCCATTTTTTAAAAATGACCAATGTGCTTCAGAGAAGTCTTTCTTTAGAAAAAAATAAGTTTTTTTTCTAATTAAAACATTTGTCAAGAAGTCACATTTTGATATGTTTTCATGGGCTAGATACATCTATAGTTCTGCAGGGGAGATAGAATATCCCTCTATAAGATTAACTCTTTTCCAGTTTGAAAGGACCAACACTCACAGTTCCATGTTGCATTGTTCCATTGGCCCTCTGTCATAATACAGCCCCCATTAGCTGTCCAATTGGATCAGCCTGTGAGGAAAATATTTATTTTCTGCTAATGTCATGCTTTCCTGAAATATCCAAGAAGGCTGATGGGTACTGCCCACTGATAATTGCTGCAAGGGGAAGCTGGCTGTAATGCCAAAATTGTTAGTTCCAGTTTACTGAACTTTATTTTTTTTAACATTTATTCCTTAATGTAACTGTAAATAATTTATGCATTAAAGTTAAATAACAGCATAAGACTAAAAAGGAAAGAACAAGAAGTCAAGGTGACATACATGTGGATATCCCACAAATTTGTAAACACTGTAATGACTGATCCAAAGTCACTCCAGTGAGTTTTTGTAGCTGAGAACAGATTTAAATTTGGGCTTCCCTAGTTCAAGTCCAAGATTTTAGATATCATGTAATACTGCATAGTGAGTGTAACATGTAGTTTGCTTCTAAGCTCAGGATACATGAAGACACTTACTGTAAAGAACATCAGGACATATCAAGAGACTTACTACAAAGAATAGCTGAGACATACCAGATACTGTATTCAAATTATCCAAAGACTAGCAAAGAATCACAGCAGTGGGTGAAAAAATGAGAAAAAGAGAAAGAAAAATAATAACTGTGGTGCTCATAATGGAGGGAATAGTTCTGAAGGAAGATCAAATGGACCTTTTAAAATATTTTCTTATGTTCATTTTTAATTCAGGCCCTTTGAGTATGTTTTCAATTTTCTATGTAGTGTGTGTTTTCTATGTATGTATTCATGTACACACACACACACATACACATACACATACACACACACACACACACACATATGGATCAGTGGTGAAATCTAATTTTTTTACTACCGGTTCTGTGGGCGTGGCTTGGTGGGCATGGTGGGCGTGGCTTGGTGGGCGTGGCTTGGTGGGCATGGAAGGGGAAGGATACTGCAAAATCTCCATTCCCACCCCACTCCAGGGGAAGGATACTGCAAAATCTCCATTCCCTCCCCACTCCTGGGGGAAGGATATTGCAAAATCTCCATTCCCACCCCACTGTGGGGCCAGCCAGAGGTGGTATTTGCCTGTTCTCCGAACTACTCAAAATTTCAGAACCTGCTGGATTTCACCCCTGATATGGATGTCTTCATGTGTGTGTGTATCATACACAAACACACTGTTCATTTTATTGTTGTTTCTTGTACATTTGTTGGAACATACAGATACCCCATCAGCTAGTTTATGTGTCAAATCATCAAAAGGTGGTATACAAATTGAGACAAACAGATGTAAAGCTTGGAAGAGGCTTTTTGTCATGTCTGTTTCTTTCTTTGAAGCAGCACACTGTATAACAACAAAGAGTTTCAAGTTTCTCAATGGAGAGCACTTTGTAAATTTGTTAGTGTTTGGCCCTAATTTGATGTGGCTTCATAATGAAGAATGTTGGAAGGAGTGAGTTTCCATCAGAATGTGGTTCCTCTCCTGTTACTTAGAAATACCCGTTCCTTGTGAGAACCTAGTCTGTTTATCTCTTCTAAACCACTTCTAAGCTCCATGGTTTCCAACAAAACTTACTTTTGCTTAATGTGTTATGAAGCAGAATTCTAACCATAATTGCATAATCAAATCTAGAAAGCAGGCATTTAGGACAAATGTCAGTATGACATTTACAGTGAAGTTACCTTAATGTACTGGTGTAAATTCTTTAAGGGATCTCATGTGCATGGAATTTTCATCATGGGATCTCCGTTTATATAGCATCTCTTGTTACAGGATTGACAAAATGGATTAGAATCTGCAAACAGATGTTGCTGATGTTGACATAAATGCTGTGGTGCCGGATGACTTCCAATTTCCAAAGTTTTCTTCTCCAGGATCTGGAAAAAGTTCATCTGTTTTCTACCTCAATTTTCAGTCTCTTTCAACTTTGATGACTTTTGGTTTATTTGATTATTGCAAAGTGGAGAATGAGGTTTGACTTTTTTTTCCCCCACCATCATATATCAACCTAAGCAAAAGCTGATTTAAGGAAAGACATTTTTGCACAGAAAGGCATGTAGTCTATCCACATGTGGATATAGTAGCATTGGACAAGAGTTAATATTTTCTGATAAAATGGAGGTCTATTTCAGTGGTGGGCTCTAAATGATTTTGCTACTGGTTTGCGCACGTGCTCGCGCGTGCTCGCGATGCTTCTGCGCATGCACAGAAGCATCCCGGGTGGGTGGGCGGAGCCTCCCGCCGCCACCGCTACCAGTTCAGAGAACCTGGCCGAACCGGGAGCAACCCACCTCTGGTCTATTTGCATTGAAATAAAAACATATCATATTCTAAACCCTGCAGTTTCTTTTTTCAACTTATATCATTTGCATAAAATTAAAGCAAAATAGGCCTTCAGTTCTGCATAAACATTTTTGATATGAGCTTTCCTAATATTTACATAGGAGCTTTCCTACAGTATGTTCTTCAAGACATTTTATTAAAGTAATTATCTCTTTAACCATTTGTATCAGTTTATAAACTTCAAAAATTACACCAACTAAATTATTCAAAGAAATTTAATTGAATTAATACATATTAAAGAATAGGAATCTATTCATTTAAATTTGGGTCTGCTCCTGTCATGCTCATAATGGAACAGAATCCTATTAAAATAGCAAAAGAAGTTTGAGGGTGTAGTTTGGTCGGAATGCAAACTATCTCTGCATGTCATTTCTTGGTTTTATTCTAATGTCAATAGTAAGACTAACTGAGAATGGGAATGAAAGAAAAAAAATGGACTGCATATAGGGAAAGTTTGTAATCCACACATGATTATGCAGACTTTGATAATTAAATATGTCCTCAATCACCCACTCAGACTGGAGCAGACTCTATAGGCCTCTTAACAAACTTGTAATTAAACTCTATGCTAATTGAATTTATGAAGTGGAATTGCATATCTCTTCACTACACATTAGCATGGTCTACTAAGCTAGATGCAATCATTTTGAATGCTCACATTATAATGGTTGGTTTATATAACATTCCAAGCTATGGATTATAGTTACCAAACAATAATGGCTGGGGGTCATATGACCCATTAAACTAGACCAACATTATAGCAATAGTACTTATATACCACTTTATAGTGCTTTACAGCCCTCTCTAAGCGGTTCACAGAGTCAGCATATCGCCACCAACAATCCGGGTCCTCATTTTACCCACCTCGGAAGGATGGAAGGCTGAGTCAACCTTGAGCCGGTGAGATTTGAACCGCCGAACTGCAGCTAGCAGTCAGCTGAAGTAGCCTGCAGTACTGCACTCTAACCACTGCGCCACCTCGGCTCTTGAGGTGATAGTAGTTTAACATAGCACACTCTATGTTAGACATATTGAATCTTGTAGTCTAGATTCTTAAAAAGGTACCGTAAATAAATAGTAAACAACCACACACTGTTTCCAATGGAAGTTAAACTAGGAAGTCTAATGGTCGTTGGTTGAGAGTTCCATGATTGACTTTAATAGTTGAATGATCCATGAAAATAATCTGGTTGTAGTTGAGCCAGTGGTGAAATCCAATTTTTTTTACTACCGATTCTGTGGGCGTGGCTTGGTGGCCGTGGTGTGGCTTGGTGGGTGTGGCTTGGTGGGCATGGAAGGGGAAGGATACTGCAAAATCTCCATTCCCACACCACTCCAGGGGAAGGATACTGCAAAATCCCCATTCCCTCCCCACTCCTGGGGGAAGGATATTGCAAAATCTCCATTCCCACCCCACTCTGGGGCCAGCCAGAGGTGGTATTTGCTGGTTCTCCAAACTACTCAAAATTTCCGCTACCGGTTCTCCGAACTAGTCAAAATTTCCACTCCCGGTTCTCCAGAACCTGTCAGAACCTGCTGGATTTCACCCCTGAGTTGAGCTAGACTTGTAGCCTGCATACTTCATCAAGAGTAATTTGTTTGGTTTACTGAGTGTTCAGGCTATTGGTCATATGTGATTACTAGACATTGAAGGGTGATGTGAGCTCAGTTATAAGAACTTTGTATGTCTTGATTAATACTTAAAGAAGTGACAGTGTTCATCAGACAAAATAAAATTCCCAATAGATTTTTCTTAACATGACTATTATCAGCTTCAGGGAAATGACTCCTAATGCCATTTCTATAATTTGTGAGTTTATAAAATAATTGTATTTTATGAGTTTTTTAAAGACTCACATTTTCAAAAACAGCAATTGTAAAGACAACTAGAGTAAATGAAGTCAATCATAAGGAAATGAAGGAAATGACTTTTCAGTTCCTCTAGTTCATAACCTCTGAAACTTTTATAATTTACTTGAGATCTTGCTGTAAAAAAGAATAATCCGAAATCACCTGTCCATCAAGGCAGCATATACATCATTCTAACGCCATCATATACTGAATCTAGAGGTCCTTCCATTTATTGTACTGGGAATGTGTTTTTAGTTTTAGTTGATACCAATTGGAATTTAACAATTGGAATGATGGTAAGTGGGTAAGGGACAATTACTGTGGATTAAAAAGCTGGAAGATTTCTGTGATTGGATCATTATCTTGTATCAGAGAGATCCTGTAGACCAGTGTTTCTTAACCTTTTGAAGAATTGAAGTCCATCTTAAAATTGCCAAATATAAAAAACATTGCTGTAAGAAGTTAAAAAAAAAGGAGGGGGGGTGATAAGAAGGAAAACATAGATTAAGTCTAGGACATAAACATTTCAGACAGAGACATCCCTCATTCACATGGTTATAAAAAGGAATGGAACGGAAAGCAAAAGGAAAGAAAGCAAAATTAGTTGGTCAAGATTATGTTACTATAGCCACTCTAAATAAAAGTAGTCTTCCATCTTCTATGGGTTTACTTCTTGAAAGATCCATATTTCCTGAGATAAGAAAACGTTGATAATTCATGTCTGAATACACTGGAATTTTTCTACTACAACTTCTGTAAAGCTGTAGTAAAATCTAGACTCACATCCACAGCATTATGTCTACAAATTTATCAGCAGAAGCTATACTAGACAACCTGTACTTGAAAAAAAATCATAAAGTTCATTATTACAAATTGGATCCAAAGGTTTGCCAAGAGACCATGGATATATTTTTTTCTTCTCCACATTCAGTTCCTTCGAGCTCTTCACCATCTGAAAAGCTTCATCACCATTTCATGCCTTATACACAGTCCAGATCAAATGGTAATAAGATGTGGAAATATAGAATCAACCAAAATTAAATGGTGACATTTCCCATGTGCTCAACTTTGGATTCAGTCCTATGGATTTACATTAACATTCTCTACACGGAAATATGGAAGCTTCTGAAAATATAAATATCAGAAAGAATAACAGAAGAGACTTTTAACATTTTGACCTAATGTCACCGGATTTACTGAGTAAAGTGATGGGAAATAATTAAAGGCTAGTCATAAGTTTAATGCCAAAATTATACATCCATCCATACTTAATATATAAATGCTAGCAGAAGAAACTGTACATTCTTTCCAATAAAAGCACCATTTGTTATAGACAAAATGTAGTTTTGTTATTTTATACCTTGGTCTAGTTTCTTGTCAGGTAAAATATACAAAATGTCAAATTTAAATGGGTCATGCCCTGTAAAAATCCTTATAAGGAAAATTGTATTGTGGGATGATTGAAACCAAGACAAATACTTCTGCTGACTTTTTTTATAGCTCCAATTTGTTCTCCAGAATTTGATAATTTCTCTCTCAGTTATTAAAAAAAAAGTGTTGCACTATCAAACAGTATGTATTGCCAATAAAAGAGAATATTTGTAACTCAGGGTTGAATTGCAGTGTTCCTGGTGCTCTTTGAGCTTGATTCTTTTCTTGCAGACAGTTCATTACCCAAATAGGTAACATTATCAGGGCTAGAAGGCAGTGGGGTTCACTCTCTAATACATAGCTAGATGTGATTCTAAAACTCCCATCACACATGTTATTACATTATACCAGCACTGACATATAACTAAATAATACAGAATGATACAGTCATCTTAAAATTAACTTACACCATAACTGAGGGTGAAGTTTCGTTCTCTGAGCTTGTGGGTTGGTTTCTGAACATTTTGTTACCAGGCAAGGTAACAATTTCAGAGGAATTTAGGGGATGTCAATGTCACTGTTCTTCTGTTTATAAGGGCTTCAGGTATGGGTGTGTCAAGTGAGGGTCTTGTGATGGGTCAGGTGTGAGTCATCAGTGAGTCTTGTGATGGGTCTTGTGATAGGGAGGTTACATCAGGTCAGGGTCATTGGGAGGTGAACTGCTGGTGGGGAGGGGTCTTGTGTGGATTGGTTGAGGGTCGGTGCTGTCTCTGGTTGGTTGTGCGGTTGATTTGGATTCTGAGGGGTTCATAGGCTGGTTGTAGGTCAATGTGTTTTTTGATGGAATTGCTTGTGGAATGCCAGGCTTTGATGAACTCGGGAGTGTGGTGGGTGGTAGCGTAGCAGATTATTTTTGTGTTGCTTCAATCAAACTGGTGCGATTTGGTGTCAGTGTGGGTAGAAATTAAGGATTTGGGATCATGGCATTTTGACTGCCAGCTGGTGTTCGTGGATCCTGGTTTTTAATTGATGTGATGTTTGTCCCATGTAGAATGGGTTGCAATGGTTACAACTGATTTTGTAGATTACATTGTTTCTTTCATAACTGTGGTATGTTAGTAATTATTTTAGCATTGAGTGGCAGGAAAAGAGAGGGACTATGCATTGTTCTTATAGTTCATTTGGCTTAGGACATGACTTTTTGAAGCCCAATGCAATTTTTTATTATTTTATTTAATGATCAAAGAGCCATAGACTTTTGGTCAATGAGCTGATAATGCCACCAAAGTGGTGAGCCCAGAATTTTATTTGCTAGATTGTGGTGATATTATTATTATTTGGACATTGTAAGATATCTAGAGTCTTCTAGAATGGGCAGCTATAATACATTTAATAAAATAAAATAAATTTGTGTCTGTTTAATTATCTATGTTTTTAATGTTTTAATGTGTTTAGTTTTATAGTTTTAATATAGTTCTGCATGATGCTTTAACTTTTGATTGGGAGCTGCCCAAAACTGGTTATATAATGGGAGGCTATATAAATGCTTTAAATACATAAATATATAAACTATATAATTGTTTATTTATTGTCCAGGTTGTGAAGTTTCTGAAGGATGCCACAGGTGTGTTAAGCTAAGTACAATTTTTAACAAATTAGTGGGAGTTATAACCTGCCTTAGGCATACAAACAAGCTGGGTGACTCTGGGCCAGTCACTCTCTCTCAGCCCAACTCACCTCATAGGGTTGATATTGTGGGGGAAATAGAAGGAGGGAGATGTATTAGGCATGTTTGCTGCCTTGCGTTACTTATGAAGTAATAAAGGTGGGATAACAATGTAATAAATAAAACAGAAAAACAAATAAACAATGCACCCATCCCTGCTGTAATTGTAATTTAATCACTTTGTTGTGATTGCCTTTTATCCTATCCTGCCATCTTTCCCAGAATTATAGAATTGCTCGAGTCAGCTAAGTTTGATTGCTGCGTACACATAGTTATTTCCCTTACCGCTCGTTACCTGGTTGATGTATTAAATTTTGTGTATACAATGTGAGGTCTCAGGACTGGGTATTTCAGAGAAATAGATGACTAAAAATAAATGCCCAGATGTGCATATGCTCATCAGAACAAACATGCCTCTGTTCTAGCTTGGGGAGTGGTTAATCCAGAGATAGTTGGATTCAGACATAAAAGAAACAATTGTACTGCACCTTCTCTGGCCCAATTAGTGGGAGATTAATATGCATTTGGAGATAAATTATCATTTGAGTTCCTCTCAGGGGGCAAGAGATCAACCTTTAGCACTTCCTTTGCTTCTGGGATCATATAGAAATTCTAGCTATATAACTGACAATGACCCAGTGCACAAAATTAATAATCGCCTACTTTTCCTATGTAAAGAAAAATGGTTGGAGCTGAAGAACTGTGCCCCTCCTGAATTTTCAGGAGTCCAACATCTCATTCAGGTCCATAGAAAATTGACAATAGGAGACAATAGGGACATTTATTTATTAAATTTATATCCAGCGTGTTATTCAGGAATATCTTGGAAACAATAGCAATAGCAATAGCATTTAGACTTATATACCGCTTCATAGTGTTTTACAGCCCTCTCTAAGCGGTTTACAGAGTCAGCAAATTGCCCCCAACAATCTGGGTCCTCATTTTACCGACCTTGGAAGGATGGAAGGCTGAGTCAACCTTGAGCCTGGTGAGATTCGATCTGCCAAACTGCTGGCAGCTGGTGATCAGCAGAAGTAGCCTGCAGTACTGCACTCTAACCACTGAGCCACCACGGCTCATCAGCTTACTATCTTTGTTTTTTTATTTTTTTTATTTTTTATTTTTTTTATTTATTTGTTTGTCAAACATGTACAAGATAGCAGGTATAGGTATAAACATAAACATAATCAAAGTGAATACAGATAGATGAGGACAATAGGACAGTAGGACAGGGACGGTAGGCACGCTGGTGCGCTTATGCACGCCCCTTACAGACCTCTTAGGAATGGGGTGAGGTTGACAGTAGACAGTCTAAGGTTAAAGTTTTTTGGGTTTGGGGAAGAAACCACAGAGTCAGGTAGTGAATTCCAGGCATTGATCACTCTGTTGCTGAAGTCGTATTTTC
>QLTV01001030.1:2397236-2418389 GCA_003457575.1 Thermophis baileyi
TCTCTCTCTCTCTCTCTCTCTCTCTCTCTCTCTCACACACACACACACACACACACACACACACACACTCTTCCTCTCTCTCTCTCTCCCTCTCTCCCTCCCTCCCTCCCTCTCTCTGTATGTGTGTGTTTCCACTCATTCTACAAAGGACGGTCGGCTGCACGTCCCCCCACTTTGTTCAGGAGCAAAAGCTGCCGAGGATTAAAAATAAGACAACTCCACCAGCGTTTGACATCCAAACGCCCTCTGCCCCATCCCAAGCCATCCCCTGCATTTTCCTGCAGGAAATTAGGGTTTGGAGCAGATCTCTCCAAAATCTCTCTGGCTCTTCAATCAGGTGGGGTAGGGAGGGGAGGGGTGAGAAGTGTTTTGGCCAGATCTGGAATGGGAAAGTTTTTGTGTGGTGTGAGGGACAAAGTTGCAGTCTTTGGGAAGGAGGAGGGGGTGAGGGAGGGAAAGAGGAGCCGCGTTCTCTCTCTCTCTCTCTCTCTCTCTCTCTCTCTCTCTCTCTCTCTCTCTCTCTCTCCCCCTCTCCTTGCAGAAAAGGAAAAGATCGATTGTAGTCAGGGCAAGGCTGGGGGTTGTTTTAGTGCAGAGGTCTTGAAACTTGGCAACTTTAAGACTTGTGGACTTCAACTCCCAGAATTCTCCATCCAGCATAGCTGGCTGGAGAATTCTGGAAGTTGGAGTCCACAAGTCTTAAAGTTGCCAAGTTTCAAGACCTCTGCTTTAGTGCGATCTGATGCTGGGAAAGAGAGACGGGAGTCCTGATCGCTTTAATACCAGAGAGATTGGTGGAAGAAAGCGCATTGAACTCGCGTTTCTTTCTCTTTGTGATAACTGGAGAGGGAGGTGCGCGCATTGTGTCTCTCTTTTCATTCTGCCTTGGGCAGCCAGAGACGTAGGCGGGGGAGGCTAGTCGGTGATAGAAATGAAGAGGGAAGCGCTGGAAATTTGCGCTAGCTAACATAGAAGGAGGCTGCTCAGAAGCATGGAGCAATTTTGCATACTGTTACAAATCCTTCTCCCTTCTTTCCTCTTTCTTTCTCTTCTCTCTCTCTCTCCTTCCCTCTTTCTTTCTCTCTTTCTTTCTCTCTTTCTCTTTCTTTCTCTCTTTCTCAGTCTCTTTTTCTTTCTCTCTTTCTCTGTCTTTTTTCTTCTCTGTCTCTCTCACACACTCTCTCACACACCTCTCTCTCTCTCTCTCTCTCTCTCTGTCACACACACACACACACACACACACACACACTCACACTCACACACAAACAGCAGAGACCTGCACTCGGGCCATGCAGAGCCGCTGTTCCAGGGGAGCAGCTTTTCCTGTCCTTCCCGGAGAGCGCCTCTGCTGATGAGCTGCTCCCCCCCCATAAAGCCTTTCAGTGCAGCTGAGTGTTTGGCTTTTGAAGCTGGCCTGGTTTTCTTCTCCACCTCGGGGGTGCTTCCCCCCCTCCCAACTGCTCCTCCATGTTGCTGTTGTGAGAGGCTGATTGGCGCATGCTGCCCTCCACCCCAGGTGCTGGAAACAGAGCCCTTGCCATCTCCCCGAGCCAGAAGCAGTAGTTAAGGGCAGAGACCACTACGCTCCCCGGCATGAGCGAGAAAATAAAGCTCCTTTTCTCAGGCAGTGTGGGGTGGAGTTTAAGGCTAACCCGGAAGAGGTGGCGGCCTGGTGCTTGCTGCTGCTTCTAGCTTGGGGAGAGGCAGCTCGGCGGAGCTGCCGGGCTCTCTCTCTCCTTCCTTGGGTGGATCTGGCGGGAGGAGTGGGCTTCCTTAGCGGGCTTCCTTGCCAGGCTTCCTTGCCGGGCTTGAGGAGGGGAGGAGGTGGAGCTGTTGCTCGAGGGTGGAGAGCCGCCTTGAGAGCATCCTTCTCCGGGCAGGGGCGAAGAAGAAGAGCTGCTGCCCTCCTCCTCCTGTGGCTCCTGCCCAGCACTCTCTCTTCTTTCTCCCCTTTGCCTCCCCACACTTGTTTACCCGTCCCAGAGAGCAACTTCCCTCAGTGGTTCATTTTCTTACCTCTAGGTGGCTACGCCGACTTTGTCCTTAAAGGCTGCTCCACGCCTTTTGATCTTTCTCGGGCACGGAGAAAAGCGACCCTGTGAAGGGACCTGCTGCTGAACTTGGAAGCTTCAAGGCTTCTTTTCCACCCAGCTGCTGGCTCAGGGCGCTCAAAACTCGGCTTCTGCGCATGCGCAGAAGGGGAAAAAACCTGATTTTTTTTAAAAAAAAAAATCAAAAAAATAAAAAAAAGATGGTGGCGTCCACGGACCGGCACCGACAGAACCGGTTCCGTGATGTCATCATGATGTCACCAGCGGCTTGCTACCGGTTTGGGTGAACCGGTCCGAACCGGGAGGAGCCCACCTCTGATGCAATGTATACATTCAGAAGATAAGTGCAGGTGAAAATTTCCTTCATTAAGAATGCCATTTCAGAATGTAAATTAGTTGATATATCAGGATGTTCTGTAGGTTACTCATATGTTGATAATTGTATGTTACAAAGGAGGCTTGGCATTATGTTCCTTCTATATAATAGAACTGTTTCATTCAGTTATATTTTTGATAGTGGAACTTTCAGGCAAACTAGATACTTCAGGAGGACTGCCCCATGGTTTTTCTGCATTTCAATTCTGAGATTGAGAAATTAAAGGACTGGATTTTCTCCCTTTTATAAAGTTTATTGTAATGTGGATATACTAATCTGTATATTATGATCAGTTCACTTTTTATTTCCATTCCAGATGACAATGTAATTCCTCTGTTGATGGATAATTACATAAGCAGGCAACCATTTTGACTTCAAGGGAGTAAGGACAGAGTCATAAAGAGCTTTTCAGGTAGCAAATGGTAGAAGTGATGAAGAAATAGAAAAGATGTTCTATATATATATATTAAACTCTGTAAAACTAAAGAACCTGTATTGTAGACGGAGGAGGCTGTAAAGCCAATACAAAGGTCTGAAAATGGATCAGCAGGCTTTGGGACAGAAATCAGAATTCTGAGTAATCGGAGAAGGAGGAAGGCCAGAGAAGCTTGTGACAATCAGAGATGAACTAACTTTTAGATGAGAGAGTTTAGGAGAAAGAGGGAAAGTGGTACAACTTGACAATAAGCTGAACATGAAAGACAAGAGAAGAGGATGGAATGCATCAGAGATACAGAAAAGCTGCAGGCCTGATAAACAGGGTGAATGATGGAGTTGTCAACTGATATGGAAAAGGATTAAGGGGAGGGAAGGCTTAGGAAGGAAGATAAATCACTCAGTGCCAGCAGTTACGTTTTGAGATGGCAGTGAGACATCTAAGGAGATAGGAAGGAATAGGAAAATAGGAAAGATAGGAAGATAGGGAAATAATAAGACAGGATGGAAAGGCATGGCTGAATGACATTATCTTTCTATTATTTTGATAACATCAGCTGTAAGGGAAGACAGTTTTTATCAAGGCATAAAAAGTGCACCTAAAGAAACAAACTGAGTAAGAGTTTATCTATGACAATATTAGATTGTATGGCCTGATGAATAGGAGGAAAATTTCCTCCATGTGGATTTGTCCAGGCGAATTCAAGAGGGTTTTCTTAGTGGCAAAGTCACTTCTATAGAACTGTTCTCTCTAACAGTTTAAGTCCCCTTCCTCTTTCTCCCAGATAGCTAATTGGTGTGTGTGTGTGTGTGTGGTGCGCGCGCGCGCGCTTTTGGTTTTACCAGTATTTTTATCTTGAAATAAATATTTTTAGTATCTTAATTGTATGTCACTTTGAAAAAATTGAGTTACACATTTCTTAAACAACAAAACTGCTAGGAATAGTGCAGAGAAAGGAGTTAAAAAGAACTTAAGATGGAAGTCGTTTGTCTCATTCCATTGTTTCATAAAGTAATAATTGAGCGATCATTTATTTAGAAACCATTGCCCAGTTAGCTTGAAGACTTATAGAGCTATAAAATAATGTAGCAGGCAATAGCGTTCTCAGCAAAGAACATCATCTGTTCTTCTGTTCTTGTTAAAGAGAAAGTGAAATTTTGTGTCAATTGGGAGCAAAATATATATATATATATATATCCCATGGTTCTTCTGAGATGTGAATTTAGCTGTGACAATATAGCAAGGTAGCTTATATGTGCTTTGAAGGAAAATAACATGCTTCATCACTTTATAAAATGCTGGAAGGCCTTTTAGTACCCAAAGAAAAATGCTGTGGAGATCAATATTAATTATATATGTTAATTTAATTACCTTTCAATTTCCAGATGTCTGCCCAGTAAATTAAATGGGTAGTTTTCTTACTTATTTGAGGAACTCCGTCTTAGCTAAATCTACAACTGTCAATTAAATTTATTATGCAGTAATGTACAATGAAGAATCAATGCAGAGTCACTATTTACTTTAATGTATTGTTAACTTTTCAGATCTTCCGTTCTGTGTCTTTTCTTGCTACTATTTCTGTGCCTTGCTATAAGGTTCATTATATCACTTATAAATCTCATATTTCATATTTCTTTAAAAGTTTCTTCTCCTACTCCTTGTAAGAAAATAATATATTATTAAGTTTGTGAGAGAAATTTTTCATATCTCAAAATTCTAGACTGGATGTGCTAGTTTTTCCCTATGGTTCCTGGTGTTTTATAAAACTGTAACTGCCAATGACAGAATTATGTAACAGAGTTCTTTGTTAAATTAAACTAAATTATTGAGATTAAAATGTATCTCCAATTATCTATTGAACATTATACTACTTCATTTAATATGATAATTTAGAAGTTAGAGATGATAGAAGCAATATGAAGTCTCACCATAGACATATTATTTTTATATTGAATGCTAAATAAAAGATATATGCCCTTACATATGAGAGCACAGTGCATACAAGAATATTTATTTTACGACCACCTAAAAACAAATAATATTCGCCTCTTTACATCTTCTTTCTATCCAGATCTAGGTAAAGCAGGTGTTAGCACTAGTCAATGGCCGATGACAAAAGTTGCAGAATTGCACTTTACAGATTTCAGTCCTTTGAAGTAGACCTGATTGTGAACGGACAATGCAAGGACCACATTATTGTTATATAGCATAATGAGAGAATTCTGAAAAAAAGAAAATAAAAAAGCTATCTCATCTCTTTCAGGGATAAGCTGATATTTATGAAACTATTCTTACATTCTTTCTTCAAAGTTATCTGCATAATTGTCTGCAATGGGAGATAACCAGAAAATCACAGAGCTGTAGGGTAGATTGTGAATAACAACATCTGAATGAAAATAATGCAAACTTCTTCCTTGTTTTGGTTGTTTAGCTTGACACTAGAAACTTCTTTAGCTTTTTCATATCTCAGTATCTCACAACTTTATGATTAGAATAGAATAGAATAGAATAGAATAGAATAGAATAGAATAGAATAGAATAGAATAGAATAGAATAGAATAGAATAGAATAGAATAGAATAGAATAGAATAGAAATTATTTATTGGCCAAATGTGATTGGACACAAGGAATTTGTCTTTGGTGCATAAGCTCTCAGTGTATGTTAAATTGATGAAGTCATTTGATACGATCAAAAAATTCTTCCAGTAGTGAAGTTGCATATCTTGGACATTTCAATCCATGTGTCCATGTGGGAAGATCAGAGAGGCAGAAAAATCTCTGCAAATTTGCGAAGACATTCTTCCTATGTTACAGGGAAAAGGTCTGACAACAAAGCTCTCTAGGGAAAAGCTTGATTCAAATAAAAGTACACATTATGTTGAGAGAATTTTTTTAACTATAAATTATAGCTTTAGAATAGAGTTAGGGTTGATTGGAAAGTTCTAAAGAGCCATCTGTCTGAAGGTATGAATGCTGCCCTATTGTAATTTCCAGGCTACAAAAGAAAAAGCAATAATTATCTTGACTTACATCTCTCCTTTCTTTTCTCATAATTTCCTATTGTTGTGCATTCATACATGTGTTTAATGGTGTACATGAACTTTATCAATGCCAAAAAGACAGATTCTGTTTTGCTCAGAGTTGTCACAGATATTTATTAATGCCATCTGGGAAGCATACAAAGTGCAGGTGGAGAAATACTGATATTTTACCTTAATCAGCTCCAAATCCATGGTTACTGTACATTTTAAAGACTGGAATATATTAGCCTTATTACTGTTGAAATCAATTTAAATACTAGGAGGCTCATTATTATTTTTTTACACAAAAGGAAAATATACTGCTGGGCCTAATATGTGTGAACGTCATGAACTACAGATGCCCTGTTGGGGACATACTGTTACAGGAATTTGGAAAACACAGGAATCCAAATCATAAAAGCAAAATGGGTGGCACTGTAAAGAAAGCTTTCATCTGAACTGTATGTACTTTGGAAGGAGGAGTGCCTGGGAACTGTAGGATTTGGGATAAGATTTGTTTTAGGATGGACTTCATCACATTTTGTATTATTTCTCACCCTGCACACAGATGTTATCATAACCCCATAGAGAGAAAGCTAGGAAAGGGGAGAGAACATTGTCCATCCTATCGAAGTACTCCATGTAGTGGCCTTTCTATTGATATTATCAAAGCAAGCCAGCAGGAGAGCTGAATCTGAGCCCTAAAATCCAGCAGGGTTTATTGTGGAGTGAAAATGAAGTAGACTGAACTCTTTTGAACAAATGGAAATGCCCTGCCTGCCCATAATAAGCAACTGACTTCTCACATATCAAATTCTAACGTATTAGGAGACTCTCCACAGAGCAAGTTGGTTCTTTACTGAAGAGAACCTCCTTCCACTCACAGAGAAGGGTGAGAGCAATGAAGGAGCTGTTGCACTTTTTTCCTATTGCTATCATGCTTCTATAACTTTCAAAGGAGGAGCTTGTCTGAATCAGGCTAGTTTCATTGAGCACTTCATAAGCCGAGTACTTTTTCCCCGGTATCTCCAGAGCTTCTTTAAGAACATGGATATACACCTTTTTGATTCAGCACATGTCCAGAATGGGTATATCAGAACTCACATGACAGCGGGACAAGAAGGAAAGTCAGTTCATTCAAATATTTTTCTTTCCTTTTAATAAGTTCATCCCTACTCATTGACCCGTTCCCACCTTTTCCATATGCTGAGAATAGGACTTTGCTGAATGAAAAACATTTTAGGAGACACATGTGCCCCTCAGCTACAGGTCATGTATTCATCTTAATAAGCTCATTAGTCATTTCTATCCTTGCAGAAACAGTTTACTAATGAATGTGTCTTCTGCCTGTTTCTTCTGAACTAGATCCCATTCAAACCATACAGTGTTTTTCAACCTTGATGGCTTTATGGTGTGTAAACTTCAACTCCCATAATTCTGGGAGTTGAAGTCCATACATCTTAAAACTATCAAGATTGAGAAACACTGTCATAAAGGCTTATTCCCCAAAAAATATGTCCCAGGATTTTGAAAAGGAACTGGGATCGTTCTGTTGTTTGAACAATACTGTTATCAATTAACAAGGACCCAACCAACCATAAGAAATGCATTGATGATGTTACCTAGTTTGGGTAATGAAACATCTCCAAGAAAATGACCAAGCTCAGAGAGCACCAAGGACCACTCATTTCAACCCTGAGCTACAAATATTTTCTTTTATTTGAAATGTTTTGCTTTTCATCAAGAGATGAAAAGTTAGATGGTAGCCATAATTAATAGCTGATGAGCATTCTCACCTTCTGTTTGTATCTACTTTGCGTCACAGGTAAGTTTCAGTCCACAATAATGTAACAGCTGCTAAAGAATGAGACGGTGATAATTTAAAAAGGCAGAAAAATAAGAAGTACCCCTTTTCATGATCATATCATCACTTTAAAATATTAAGGGGCTCCTAATATCGGTTCAGCTATACCCATCTCAAACACATCTGAATGAAAAACCCTCCTTGTTCTGTGGAGCACAGCCAGTAGAATGATAAGTGAGGCAGATTTAACATACTCCTTTCTGCAAGAGTTCCTTTCCTGTGTCTCGGTAGCTATATTAGAGGTAATCTGAGAGTCAAATATGCAGGCAGCCTCAAGGCACATCATATATTTCTTCATTCTGGAGGCTTTCCATAATTAAAAATGAAACCTAATTGCTCTTACTATTCATTCCTTTTCTATAATGTCAGTGAATTAGTTTCTGCTCAGCAATGAAAAATCTGAAGAGCTTTTGAAATGAAAATGTACTGTTTGATAACTTTTATTTTTAATTAGCATGATGAGAAATCAGCCCTTCCAGATTTATCGGTGTTTTTACAGGATGTTTGAGTTTGTCACAAATAGGGTGATATATAGGACTCTTACTTTAATTAAAAGATTGTTGTTAGCGTAAATGAAGTTCGACTGTTCATCAGTGCTGTCCTCTATAGTCAAACAAGAAGAAGAATGACCTGTGTAGGGAGGTTACTTTGAAGAGAAATTCAAGAAGTTAAGCAACACGTATAAAAATAATTTCAGTTGTGCATTCCCCCCCCCCCAGAATTCCTGACTCTTCTGATGTGATTGTTGCCATGAAACATTGTTCTTTAAAAAAGTCCAATTAGTAAGAGATAGAGAAAAAGAAAAATGTGTTGTTGTTTTTTAATATTTGGGGTTGAGGGTGAGACTGAAAAATTCTTGCCAAGCAGGCAGAGATAAAAGCCTTTGTAAAAGCTCAAGGAACCCCAAATCAATAAAAAGCCCCCCAACTCAATTATTTTAATTAAAAGCTCCTCTAAATCTTATTCCTGGGGCTGGAAAATTGATAAAGTCATCTCCATTAAGAAACAATGTTTTAAAATGTAATGACATGAAATACAGGCGAAAGAGACAGCAAGAAATAGAAAAAATATCCATGTTTTTGTATGTTTTCTTTGGATAAACTGGGTTACATAAGTCAAAATTGTTTACACGCAAGGCAGTGACCTTGATGTTATACTCCTTTTTTCATATAAAATGAAAAGTGAAGTAATTATTCCAGAAAATCCTAAACAGTGGATTTGTTTAATTTTATTTCAAAATCTGTTTACCCTAATCTTTTTGTCAAGTCGGCCTAAATTGACTAACAATAGAAATGTAAACATAGAAGTAAAACTAGTTAAAATTGTCAAACCAAAACACAGGAAAAAAAATGCATTTCCAATAATTCAGTGTTTCTCTTACTGGGAAAAAAATAATTTATGTTAAATTAATTAGTTTAAGGCTTTAAGATCAACCCAGCACCTTAAATTATACCTCAGTAATTAATGGGCAACTATTGTAGATATTTCAATACAGAGATCATATAATCCTTCGATCTCGCACAAATTAGAAATTAAGTTCTTTTATTTTGCATAAATTGTAATTTCTGGACACCTTTGAAGGATAACATTGCAATAGTCAAGACAAGATATGAGTAACATATTGCTCACTATAATATATTGTTCACTGTAACGAATTGTAGTTGGCACACATGTTGTTGTGCAAATATGGTTCATGTCTCAGCCATCACCTATCAGTCACATATAAGAGTCAAGGAAGACCCACAAATTCTTTCCAGGGATGTCTACTATTCTAGTCAATTATTTCCTTAGAATTAATAAGAGGCTATAGCATTGAGTGTCATAAACATGTTGATATCCCCTGTCTCCAAAACTCTGAATGGCTGTATTGAAACACATCATCCATGCAGAGTATCTTGCATTAATATCAGTAAATGAAAATATATCACTGTGTTGTAGGTCAATACATTAAAAAAGAAGTTTTTTGGGTGACAATAATTGGCTTATTTTGTTCAAGTTGACTGCAAATCAGGACTGATCTATTGCAAGGAAACAATTTCCTGTTAGTAGATTTATCAATGTATGTGATAAATGTAAATTGTAAGTATGGACAGCAAAAGTATATATCATAGTGAAGGGAGGAAAAAAAAACCCTTATTTTCTAAATAGAAACTCATCTTTCTTTAAGCAGAATTATCTGTGACCGGAAATGTGATTTTTATATTGTAAGGGCATTTTGTGATGAATTGCTTTCCTTCAAGTTTTGTCACTCATCCTCTGTATAACTGAAAAATACTACTGGTGGGTAATCTGAAGTAATAATTTAAAAAAGAATACTAATAGTAATAATGCAGCACATATTTTGCACAAAAGATGTCCTGATGGGTGTGGAAAAGTTGCTACTGAGCTTTTATTTATTGAGCTGTTACTAGTTGCTAGTGAGTTGTTACTATTCATGTAGATAGTCAACAGAGTTAGTAAAAAAAATAATTTCCAGTACTCTGATGTCCACCAGGTATATGGTATAATGAAGTGTGTGCTTATTAATAAGCAAGAATAATAATGACAAGAAAAATCATGAGGTTACACGAAAGTCTTGATGTTCATGGATGTAGTCTAGCTTCCTTGCCTTAAGAAATAATTTAATAATGAAGAACAGAAAGGGGCTGGCAGTTTGAAGTTTTCTAATGACAGTCTCTGCAATCTAAAGGGATAGAATTAATATACCTGCTTCTTTTATCCTAGGATTCAGGAATTCCAACGGCCAGGTCAGCCAATGGAAAATGAGCTACAAATCATATTTGTCAGTGAACAAGACTGCACAAGTGATTCTGATTATATTTATGGCACAAAGCAATGCCCACTTAAGTACAAACAAAGGTCACAACACCAATGTCACTGGGGGTGTTTTCATGAGGACAGGGTAAAAAGGATGCCTTTGAACATGCTGGAGACATTAAAGAGAAGATGTCTCACACATGCAGTTATTCAGAATCTCTTCAATTGTGAACACATGCTTGCATATGGAGAAGATTATGGCTGTACCTAACACCTGGGTAGCATGCTCCCTTGACTGCCCCCCCCTTCTGTATTTGCTCCCCTTTTCATGAAACTCTGAGATTCTGCAGGTCCAATGCCAGCTGCTAAACATTCAAGGGATGGATTTGCTTAATGATAAAGCCCAAGAAGACATGAAGGAAAAAAAGAAGGGGGGAAATGGACAGAGGATGTACTATTTTAAATCTTCTCTATCAAACAGCTCTTCCTGGTCTATTTTAAAATGACATATACATGTCTACATACTTGAAAAACTATTGACAGGTTGCTTGCATCTTCCTCTCTCGACACCTGGTAGAGAAACAACATGTCATAAGGATCAGCATTCATTTAGATCTAAGAACCTCTATCCCTGCTGTTGAGCAGCCCACTTTTTGAGAGCTAGCCTGTTAAAAGACAAAAACAAGAGGGGGATGAAGTCAGCAGTAAGTGCAGAAGATTTGGAGATATCTTGGAAGAAGAAGTGAACGAACCATTTTGAAATGGCAATTCAGTCCTGAGGAAAGAAGGGATGTGAGAAAGAGACTCAAGATAATCTCACCTTGATTCTCTTTGGTATTGGAAAGAAACTCTACAAGGCTTTCCAGATTTTGTTATAGATTTTCTTATAGCAATAAAGTGAAGTTCATAGCAATAAAGTGCGATATCAATAGTCCTTGCATTTTCTGCCCCATGTCCTGGTCTACTGGAAAGAGCTGACTGTAAGTGAATGTGAAGCCTGATTTTCTCCTCTTTTCTTTTTTTACTCTTTTCTGACAAGTTTAATTCTCTGCTCCAAGCAGCAAGGAAGGAGCAGGCAGAGAGAGGATCTTTTGCATGCTTGGCTTCAAAAGAAGGCTAACAACCAAACCAAATAGGGAGAAGAGTTGCACATGTCTTGTAGCAGTGGTGAAATCCAATTTTTTTTTACTACCGGTTCTGTGGGCGTGGCGTGGCTTGGTGGGCGTGTCTTGGTGGGCGTGGCAGGGGAAGGACACTGCAAAATCCCCATTCCCTCCCCACTCCTGGGGGAAGGATATTGCAAAATCTCCATTCCCACCCCACTCTGAGGCCAGCCAGAGGTGGTATTTGCCGGTTCTCCAAACTACTCAAAATTTCCGCTACCGGTTCTCCAGAACCTGTCAGAACCTGCTGGATTTCACCCCTGTCTTGTAGCACATGTAAGTGGCATAGCCATTGTCTACTAATAAGAAGAGTTCCATGAATCATTCTGAAGGAAGTCAGTTTCTCCATGATTACAACATGCATGTGCATTCCATATGTAGACAGAGAAATAAATAGAAATAGATTTTCTAAAGCTTGAATCTTAAGAAATATAAAAGAATCTTATGCAACTTGGGGTCTTAGATGCATGTAGAATTATGAAAATGCTTTCACTGGGTCAAATGGATAAGGGGAGGGGAATCCTTGTTTTACAAAATTTGAAGCTTTTTCTTTAAATGCCTTTTTCATATAATTGGACATACAATATTATGAATCCCCTTGATCATATTTGAAACCAACATTTTATATTTTTTTAATATATGTTCAATGTATATGCCACCCATCTTGCCTGGAGGCAACTCTAGATCTCAGCTGCCATGTTTGATCCTCCAGGTAATCAATTTCATCTTTCCCCAATGTGACAGCCACCTGATGTGTGATGAGTAGTTTCCTTAACTGACAATCAGCCAGAAATTCTACTGTATATCTTTATACATTCTCCCCACCTTTTGCAAGTTTTCTTGATTTTGTTTTGACTGATCACTCTTAGCTACCTTGAACTTCATTAAGGAAAAGAAGAAAATCAATGACGGAGATGCAAGTGAGGATCTACATGTATGTCTTCTCATGAGGCTGACAGAGAGTAATGGGTCATTCTGCTCGCTTTGTCCTAAGGCAGGACTAGAACTCATGGTCTACCACTTTCTAGCCTGGTGCCTTAACCACTGCACAAAACTAGCTCCCTACACATGTCTACTCAGATGTAAATTCTATAGATTTCAGTAAGTTGATTTTTACGCTAAGGCTGAATTGGGACAATATATGTTACTATATGTCAGGGGTGGGTTCTACTTACCTTCCCCACTGGTTCGCATCGCGATGGAAGTGCACGTTTTGCGCGCGCGTGCCCCTTCCTGGAAATGATCCTCTGTGCATGCTCAGTACTTTAAAAAAAGCACTTTCGCGTTGCAAACTAGGCAAGGCGAACGGAAAACAGCAGCGGAGCGGCAATTCAATCTGCCGCCCCTGATCAGCTGGGCTTCAGAAGCAGAGATAAAGGTCAGTATAACCCAGGGGCGGGCGGGTGGGCCCACTTTCACAGATACATAGAAATGGTTCTCTCTCGGCTTGGAGTCAGAGCTACCGGTTCTAAAGAACCAGTCCGAACTGGCAGCAACCCACCATTGCTATATGTTGAAGAAGTTTTATTCTTGAATTGTATTCTATTATAAAATAAATTGCATTGTTTTAACATTCTCTTCTCCCTTTATGAATGTTACTCCCTTGGTATGTCCTGAGGAAAGCACATCTTACTTTTCGGGTGTGAGAAAAGATAAAACAAAAAGGAGGAAAAAAATGGTAAAATGGTATTATTAGTGAGCTTTACCTCTACTGTTGTATATTTTAGACATTACTGTAAAACATGTTCACAATATTGCTGTCAAAGGTTTGGCAGGTACTTCCATATTTAGAGATATTAAGATATTACCTGACCTTTTCGCCACATTTCACTTGTATAAATATTCTGCCAAATTCATTAGTGTATACATTTCAAGTTGATCACCTAATACATACAAAGTGACACACACAGAAATATTTTTCAATTGTACATACAGGAAATAAAAGAGATTAAATTTCTCCTGAGTGAAGGAGAAATGCTTTGGGACCAAATGCCATTTGTCAGTTAGTAGTTTATGGAAAAGGGAAATTAGAACAAATGACTACTTTTAGAAATTCTGTAACAACCATCACAATGTTCCCTAAAGGTTTTGTTTCATTCTGCATCTATCTCTGCACTTCACAGCTGTAATTTTTAAAATTTCCATCATGATATATTTCATTTTACTGCAAAAACTATTGTCAGTAACACAATGTATGTTATTTATTTGTTTATCTTATTTTATTTATTTCAGGATTTATGCCACTTTACTCCTATTTATAAACACTATAAATGGGATTTAAAAGTCTAAGAATCATATGAACTAAATTTATTTTTATGAGTGATAAATAGAAGCTGGTATGACTTACATAACCATTCCTTCTTCCTATGAAACATTGAATATGCTGTTATAAGTGATAGAAGGGAATTCTCAACATTTCACCAAATTATAATCCTTAGAATTATGATCTGTTGTACAAAATGAAGATAAACTATAGAATATATTATGATCTAACTGCTATATAACTACCAGAAGGACATATTTTGGCAACCACAAATTATTACCGTTCTGTCATTCTTACTGTAACAGAATGAAAAGAGTATTATATACATGATGGAAAGTACTGCTACTCAATGTATTTAAATAAAAAGTTTTGTCTTAACTACTATTTCGGATTGGATTTCCTGAATTTCCACTCAGAAGACGAGTGTGGTCCTTGGCTTTCAAAATAATTCTGCCATTTGTACTATAACAAGTATGTTAACATTGCTTAAAAAGATAATGGCATCTTTCTTAATGGAAAAGTGGTCTGTACTCAAAATTACAGATAGAAAATGCATATTCCTTTCACAAGACAAAAGATTTAAATCCATCCAAATATTTTCAAACCTTGAAAAATTGCTGTTCTGCAACTCTTAATGCCTGGACAAGGTAGTTTTTAGCTATCTGAACAGTCCAGTTCAAGAAGAATATTGCTAATACCTTGGAAAAAATAATGATCAATAGCTCCAGAGAAAGATGAAACTTTACAACCAAGTTTCTCTGAGTATTATAATATCCTCTGGTTGCTTCAAAGTTATTTAGAGAGGAAATATCTTACAGAGACTTCAAAAGGAGTGGATCCATGAATTATTTTAAAATGTATTCTGATGAATCTGGACATCAATTCTATCTGACTCCAATAACATCTACAAGAAGTTGTTGACTTATGCCACAATTGAGCCAAAATTTTGTTGCTAAGCAAAACATTTGTTATGTGAATTTTGCCCCATTTTATGATCTTTCTTGCCACAATTATTAAGTGAATCACCTGCAGTTGTTAAGTTAATAAGTGAATCTGGCTCCCCCCTTGACTTTGCTTCTCAGAAGGTCACAAAAGGTGCTCACATGACCTGCACTGCAATCATCATACATATGAGTCATTTGCCAAGCATTTAAATTTTGATCACATGACTATGGGGATGCTGCAATGGTCATAAATGTTTATAAGTGTGAAAAACAGTCATAAGCTACTTTTTTCAGTGCTGTTGTAACTTTGACAGTCACTAAATGAACTGTTGTAAGTTGAGGAATACCTGTATGTATCTGAACAAAAATCAGCATCCACATGTCAGGTACATTTACATTAACAAAGCCTAGAATGAAAGAGAGACAAACATAGAGATTATGTCATACCTTGGAGTCATTGGCAATGTGGGAATAATGAGAAGTGAAGGAAATAGCTACTTAACAAAACTGGGGTTCCCAGAAAGAAAAAGTGTGACAGAATGAGGTGTAGAAACCTAAGAGGTGAGATAGATTGTGTCAGCTCTGCCTGGTTGGACTTGGCACCTCACAGGCATCCTGTCGTCAAAAGCTAGAAGGGGGAAGAAGGGAGGGAAGGATGAAAGGGCAATAAAGCTTTTTGTGTATGTGATAGGAAATTGGGAGGCGGAATGACAGGTGATAAGGACCAGAGCAGCCAGATCCTGTTTGTACCAGCACCCCATGGCCAGGCACCCTGAGAAATATGCAGCTAACTCCCAAATATCTCAGAGTTCTCAAAACATCTTGGCGAGCTCCGGTTGGTTGGAAATGGACTGGTCATGGCAGGAGGGATGGGCTGTGGGCAAACTTACACTTATTTTTGTATCTAGCGAGTATAGGAGATTTCAGAGCTGGCTTGACTTTACTGCAACCAATAGCCTTTCCTAAGGGATCGGATTGGGGCAGGTCTGAAAGGTTGTGTCTCTGAACTGCTGCTGTTGCTTTAAGGTAGATGGCGCACCTTATGTGCATCAAAGCTCTACATCAGAGCAAGTTGTAAATCTATGAAAAACAGCAGAATGGAAAACAAAGAATCCTACTATAGTAAAGCAGGATTTTTATCCATCTTCACTTCCTCAGGTATTTACTGCTTGTATCCACAGGATTTTAAGGACACTATGACTTTTTTTTTCATTCTGTTCCTTTCTACCACAACTAGCTATTAGAGTATGCACACTTGCCCACATATGGCTATGAATTCTTATTTATTTTGTAATTAAGAGGCAGGCAGATTTGTTTGATTCAAAGAGGATAATTACTGGTACACATCTGTCTTTCCACAGAAAATTACTCAGCTTAACAGAACAGCTTTTTATGCAGGCAAAAGAACAATGTATTTTGTGCAAGACAGATACATTCAGGGTTTGTTTCATTTTACTAACAAAATAAAATCTGTTTGGGGCCTGTTGATACACTTTGTTATCATACTTGCATTGGTAAACAAACTAGCTTACACTGTTGGAAATGCTGTGGTAGGTAGACCACCCATGCAAGCATATCTGAGATATGTTTGAAAAGCCCTCTAGTAAAGCTAGGAATATGACTGAACTTCCTGCAAGTTGGTTCCTCATTTTACAATTCCAAATACTTTTAGTCTTTGTTTACTACATATGCTTAAGATGCATTTTCCTTATGGGCTTCGTTGAAGGTTACAGAATAACAAAGAGCTGTTTAGTATATTTTTAATTATGCTTTAGGCATGTCTACTCAGACCTCTGTCGAACTATAGCATAGAATACTACTTCGTATTTTTTTTAAACTGAAATGAGCATTCATTACAAGATGAGAGTCAGAACTAAGTATAATGTTTACTGTTTTTGATTTCTCTGAGCACTGAACTCTCAAGTTCAACTATTAAAGAGGTCGTAGGTGGAAGCACCTGAAGTTTTGTTCTGTTTTCTTTTGTTTTCTATAAATCCTTTGGCTCTGTTATTCAACTAAGCTTTGGCTTCTGCTAAGCTGTAACGCTTCTCTCCGAAGATGGTAGTATACAAATGGAGATAAGTCAAAAGAAATAAAAACTCCTTTGTTTCTTTGGGTCTCTTGTGAACTACATGACATTGCAATATTACTATATAACAGGGTGGTTCAGTGCTTTTGAATGTACCATTAGAAGAGAATACTTGCATCAGGGTTGCACTGATGATGTTACCTGGTTTGGTAATGAAATGTCTGCAACAAAACTACCAAGCTCAGTGAGCACCAAGGATCCTGCTTTCCAATGTATTGGGAAGAGGTATTTCAAAATGGACAGGAGTGGGAATATGCCTGCACTTTTTTCTTGGTTTGTACAGCTATCAGATAATATTATACCAGCGGTGGGTTGCTACCAGAACGGTACGGTTCTACGAACCGGTAGCGGCGGCGGCGGGAAGCTCCGCCCACCCATCCCGGATGCTTCTGCGCATTCACAGAAGCGTCGCACATGCGCGCGAGCGCACACGTGAACCGGTAGCAATGGGATTTAGAACCCATCACTGATATTACACCATAAATCTACATCTTTTAATTTGCTTAAGCATTTCTTCAGCTTGAAATTTTCTATCTCATTACTTTGGTGGTTTCTGACAATACTTTATTGTGAGGTGTCTGAAACTATTGGTAGTAGGGTTTCTTTTTAGACATCTCCCAATCCCTCTTAGGTTTTTCTGGTGACTCTTTCTTCTTAATCTGAATAAAGCAATGAGAGGATGACATATCTTGTCTTCCCTGTATGTATTTAACAGGTATAGGAAGCCAAATAAGTTGAAGGCTACTAGAGAGATGTTTTGCAGAACAATCACACATATCTTTTGTCATCTTATAACTAAATACTTACCATACTTCATCCTTGAGAATTTCACTGACCTTTTCTTCTCCTTTATAAAAAAATACAGAAATATTTTTTTTCCTAAGAAACTGAAGTGGAGTCGTGGACAAAAACCAAACAAAGTAGAAAAGTTCACCAGGACTAATCACACATTTCTAAAAAGCAGTCATTTTCAGAGAATACTAGGCAGGCTGATCTAATTCATGCTTCAGTGTGCACTTACTTCCTTTGTATATATTTAGCATTGTAGAGAAAATGCTTTGGAAATTACATCAGAAGAAATAGCTATCATGCATTAAAGCTGAATAATTAAGTCTGAACTCCTGGGAACATGTTAGCTGACGTCATCATTTTGAAGAACTACATGAGATACATGTAAAAAAATGAGAGGTAAAAGAAGCTGTCAGTGATGCACCTATATAGTCAATGTACAGACATATAATTACATGCCTGAAATCTAAGATGATGATGTGGGAAGTAAACTCATTATTAATCTCCTTAGTATGAGCTTTAGTAACCAGCAGACTGGTTTCTAAATCTTGCCTTAGGCACAAAGCAAGCTGGATGACCTTGGACCAGTCACTCTGTCTCAGCCCTTGGTAGGAAGCAATGGCAAACCACTTCTGAAATTTTGCCAAGTAAACTGCAGGAATTAAACTGACTTGCATAAAAAGTAATAAAATAAAATAAAAAATGAAATAAAAAATAAAATAAAATTGTGTATTTCTGAATCAGTAACTTGGAGATATATCATTGGCTTATATAACTGAAAGTGATTTCAAACAAAGCATTCCTAGTATTACCACATTTTTTATACCACAGTTTTGTTTTTTTCCATTTTCCTTGACTTAGTGGAATTTCTCTGGTTTGGGAAAAGATCCTTGATCAGAAATGTCAAAACATTTCTAATTGGAGAGAACAGTGGTGGTTTGGTCCTACCTATGGGGTAAAACTGCATGGATTTTATTGTGAGTATGCTTCACAATATCCATGCAATGCTAGTACTTTGTGAGCTGCACTGGTTACGAATTGGCTTCCACTTACAATTCAGAATCCTGCTTATTGCCTATAAAGCCCTTCGTGGCATAGGGTCAGATTATTTGAGGGACTGACTGCCTTTGGTTAGACTTACTACCTTTTCAGTGATATCAAGCAAGGATCATGCTTTAGATCCATTTGATCAAGCAATGGCATCAGTGGCATCCTTTCCTCAACCATGAGGCCCTTCAGACAGACACTCATGCCCTGGCCACCTCACAACTGGACTATTGCAATGCACTCTACATGGGGCTGCCCTTGAAGATCACTTGGAAGCTAGAGCCAGTACAAAATGCAGCAGCACATTCGTAACAGAAACTTCATGATATACCCACATGTCTTTAGTGCTGTGTGAGCTGCATTGTTAGCCATTACTTACAAGGTGCAATTCAAGATTCTGGTTAACTATACATCCCCCTATGCTTACGCAAAGACTGCTTATCTCCAATTGTTCCTGCCTGCTTGGTATGTTCAGACAGAGAGAATGTATGGATGACTCTATTAAGCACTGCCATCTTGTGGGACCCAGAAAGCATGCCATCTATGTCACTGTCCCTGCCCTCTGAAATGGCGTTCACTCTCCTGGGGTTCCGGAAAGCCTTTAAAACTGGCTGTGTTCCCAGGCCTGGTCTTACTGTGTTTTATGCTGTATTTGTGAAGCCCTTCTCACATGTTTTTAAATTTATTGTTCTGTCTGTTAGTTTTAGTCCTGTCTGTTTACGTGTTTGTTTTAATCATTTTCTGGATTTTGTAAGCTGTCCAGAGCCTAATGGAGTGGGCAACTATAACAAATTTAATACATTTGATTTAATTAATTAAATAAAGCTTATGGCACCCAGGAAGTGTGACTTCTCTGGAATCAAATATCCATCAGGATGGCTGCCACCCTGATGACATTCAGCAAGCGATTAAAAAGCTGGCTATTTTCCCAGGTTAAGTAATTTTATTGTATTCAAATTGTAATTTTAACTTTCAGAGTCGTTGGGAATCAGAACGCCTATAAACTGTACAAAGAAATAAATAAAATAATAAATAATAAATAAAATAAACTCTGTGTATTAGAGTGTGCCACT
This sequence comes from Thermophis baileyi, assembly GCA_003457575.1. Classification (NCBI taxonomy): domain Eukaryota; kingdom Metazoa; phylum Chordata; class Lepidosauria; order Squamata; family Dipsadidae; genus Thermophis; species Thermophis baileyi. Next base: position 2,417,109 of record QLTV01001030.1, read on the forward strand.
GATTATTGGGCACTGATTATAGGGCACCGGCAAGGAGATGGAACTAACAGCCCACATCATTAGGAAAACCCCTGGCAAGCAAAGATGAAGTAAATGGATTTAAAATTGATTCATTGCCATAATTAGCAATATTGTGCTTAAATGATGGAATTACAATTACTGTGGTTGTGACTTATTTAATTCACACATTCATTCATTCTATCAGTGTCCCGTTGTAATCCAATGACACTATGGGGAATAGAACTGGCTTTTACTGAAAAGGATTCAACAGAAATAAGGACTTTGGTAGGTAAGTAGAAGACGTAACCCTGGCACTGAATCCTTCCCTTACATTATAAATAGCAGGCTATGCCAAGTCCACTGAAGAGAGGGGCAACTGCCCTAGTTCCATCTAAGTTATGGTTTAGTGCTGAGCTCACAAGAAAATATGTTTACTTTAGACTGTAAAACTTTTACATTAAACCGGATCCCAAGAATGCTTTGGAGTTTCTCTGTTTGGTCCTGTGTACTGGAACCTCTGTTGAATGGACAAAATGTCATGAAGGAATATCATAATAATGAAGCATACAGGACAAGGAGAAGTAGATATGTGTCTGAAGGGAGCATTTAAAGAAACATTCTCGTCTCCTCTTACAGTCTTTAAATACTGTGTGTTATAAGTGCATTAGAAGCAAGAGAAATTCAGATCAGGAGATAATGGCATAGGCAAAGACTTACAGCAGATTTGATCTATCTGTGCTCAGTTTCCTGCCATCACTTTGCCTGTATAGTGTGCAGTTTGTTTCTTGGATTTAAGCCAATCAGTGGAAAGTAATGAAACTCCAAGCTTATATTTATATCAAAATTTGATATATAGAATAGCATATTTTTCTTTGTTTCAAAGGAAGAGGGGAAAATTTAGATAGCTGTAGGCCTGACTAAAAGATGCATTAGGGATGGGATGATGGTGTTATGTTCTAACTGTTTAAACTATGTTGCATGGTTCCAACCAGGTCCAGTGTTTGAGTGGGAAAAAGCTCAAACGCTATTGGCTGGTCTGTCTGACAGCTCCCTATAAAAGGGCAAGCTGTCAGACTGCTCTTTGCTGGTTACTGATACAAGAGCTGAAATAAAGAGCTGCTTTGGAAGTCTGTCTCCTGTCATCTCTACCCACTATCTAACAGTGGCGACGAGGGCTTGGGCCAGGAGAACTGTGACTAGCTTCTTCAGCACTTTCAACCAGCCAGGCAGACATCTTCCTGCCTCCTTCTGCCGCTATGTCCACCTTCCACCCGCCGGCGC
>QLTV01001030.1:2421852-2459493 GCA_003457575.1 Thermophis baileyi
GCTGCCTCACCACCATCTGTATTGCGCAGGTCTAGTAGTGCTCCAAAACGCCCCGCCTACCTGCGTGATTACGTATGCTGGACAGCTCCATCCAGGAGGGGAGGGGTGTTATGTTCTAACTGTTTAAACTATGTTGCATGGTTCCAACCAGGTCCAGCGTTTGAGCGGGAAAAAGCTCAAACGCTATTGGCTGGTCTGTCTGACATTATGTTCTAGCTGTTTAATCTGTGTTGCATGGTTCCAACCAGGTCCAGCGTTTGAGCGGGAAAAAGCTCGAACGCTATTGGCTGGTCTGTCTGACAGCTCCCTATAAAAGGGCAAGCTGTCAGACTGCTCTTTGCTGGTTACTGATACAAGAGCTGAAATAAAGAGCTGCTTTGGAAGTCTGTCTCCTGTCATCTCTACCCACTATGTGGAAAATGTGTATGGGATAGTAGTAGTAATCACAAAAAAGGAAATGGAAAACTAGGGTGGGGAAAACTTCACAACTATAATAACAAGGTGTTGAGAGCAAACGGCTTTAAACCAAATGGATTGGGGTGTGTGTATGAAAAAAGACTATTAAAAAGAAACAGAGTTTTGCAACAAAATATTGCAGAGAAGAAGGCTTCTGTTTAGTAGTTCAGCTCCTTCCTTCAATCCCCCACGCTTTCCTTGCACATAAGTACTCCAGGCCTTACTACTGATTCATGAATTATGTGCACAACTGAACCCAGTTTGATAGCAATAGCACTTAGATGTATATACCGCTTCATAGTGCTTTACAGCCCTATGAGTTGTAAACCTAGAAGTTTACAACATCAGCATATTGCCCCCAATAATCTGGGTCCTCACTTTACCGATCTCGGAAGGATGGAAGTCCGAGTCAACCTTGAGCCGCTGAGGATTGAACACTTGGCAGTCGGCAGAATTAACCTGCAATACTGTATTCTAACCGCTGTGCCACAACAGCTCTTTGATCAAGTATCTGTAATATGTCACTGAAACCTGTTGAGAGCCTTAAAACAAACGTTAACTGCAAGGACATGAGTTTCCACTGTAACCTAAATCTAATTATTTGTAGTCATTTTCTAAAATTAATTTAGAATATTTCAATCTGCGTCATATTTGCCCGCAAGTTAATAGAGCACAAAGCTTCTGATGCAGTTGGGTTCTTCATTTTGGCCAAGGAAGAAATCAGTGGTGGCTATTTAAGTAACATTTCTTCTGATCTAGATTAGCTGTGTGCTACATTCAGACATATGAACTCCATGTGTCTTTATAACTTACATTACAGGACTTTCATAAATCATTTCCTCAACTTCATCCTTTTTCAGTGCAAATGCAACATTTTTGGATTTGCATTAGTAGGAGAATTAAAAAAAAGAAGGAGATGGAGGAGAGGAAGAGAGGAGGAGAGGGAGAGGGAGAATTGAATTAGAACAAGAAAATCTCATTATCCTACTTTTACATTAAAACCATTGTTTATTCACCTGGCAGCTCTTATTATGTTCTGAGGATATTTGAAATGGATTCTCATAGTACAGTAAAACCAGGAAATTATATTACAAGAAAATGAGAGCTCTTACTTTTTATTGTTATGTATTTCTTCTTCTATCTTTCTTTTTTAGATCTGTTCCACTCGAACATAGAAACCTCTGTTCCTGGCATTTAGTCTACAAGTATGGTTTTTGTGTGTGTGTGTGAATAGCAGTTGTCATTTCAACTGCCTAATATAGGCTCTCTTTTGAAAAGCATAAAAACAGTAAGAGAAGGAAGGAAAGCAAAACAGCTTGCCTGTTCTGCTTTAAGGTTGCTTCTTATAGTGGAAGCAACAGAGTCTACCTTGAGGCTTGATTTCCTACTGTGGAAGCCACACATTCCACTTCATCAAGTGTTAGGGTGGGGCTTTACCTCAAAGAAAGCGGCTCCCTTAGGAAAGAGAATATAAAGTAGGTTGATTAAGTTAAATGGAGGCATGCATTAAGCTCCAGCTTTGCAATTTAAGTAAGGAGTTATCCTTCCAAAGAATGCTCCAATGTTATGGGGGAAATTGAAAACTTTTCATTCCCTGCCCCCTTAACTATCCAATAGAATGACATATTAATCTTTCATAATGTTAAAGCTGGCATAACATTGAAACCTCAGAAAAATCAGAAACTTGTTGCCATCTTTAACATTTCTAGTTCCTTCTTTGAAGTTTAACATATTTCCACCATATGACAAGCATTTCATTTCTCCTCAGTCTAAAGAAGACCAAGATGGCTTTAATTTTTATTTAAAACATGTTCCATTTCTTTTAAATTGGCTTTTTAGTAGAAGTTTGCAATAGATTGTATGCAGAGTGTTAATCAGAGAAGGGTTGTGGTTCAGGGATTTCTCATCTAGCCCTGGATTATATATTATATATGGATTATATACAGTATTATAAGAGAGAGAGAGAGAGAGAGAGAGAGAGAGAGAGAGAGAGAGAGAGAGAGAGAGAGACTCTGTTGCTATTGATTCTCTTTTCAGTACATGAACAATGTAAATTCTTGTGTGGATGGTTGGCTGAATGTACAAGGATGTACAGGCAGAAAAAAAGGGTTGTCCAGAAAAACCAATACTTCCAAGGTCAGGCACGGGTCCTAGCCATAGAAGAAATGCCCTCTGTTAATGATATTTAGATAAGGTCATGTAAAACTCTGTCTTTCAGACAGTATTAACTAGTGCCATTAGAAAGACTCTACTGTTTTTTGCTTTCCTGATAGGAATGTCCCAGAAAAAGAACTTCAGTGACAGGGACCGACTGTATGCCATTACAGCCTCTCAGGGATAGAAAATTCTTTTAGTCTGTCCTTCACAAATTATTGCCCATAGGTTTATCCTTCTTAAGATAGAGGTATGGAATCCTTTCTTTTAAACAAGCCTCTTTATCTTGTGGACAGTTATACCCATCTGTTGGTTTCTCTGTATCTTTGTTTTCCTTTGCCTGATGGATTTCAGACAATTAGAAATTAGAGAAATGGAAGAAATTAGGCCCTGATATCCAGGTTGCTGACTCCTAATACAGGTGGGTTTTTTGTTTTGTTTTAAATAATGTGGACAATAGAAGAGATATTGGAAGATGCAGTTGAGTAGCATCTGGAAGGCTACCTATATCTTAGGTCTGATTTGAAACCATGTACGTAGTAAGTTTTTCTCCAGTGTAAGCATGTCTAGATAATCAGTGCCTGCATTAGCATTTGCTTTGGAATCTTATATAGCCATGTGTTCTGGAAGAAAGAGAAGAGGCAAGGATTATTGATTGAATGAAATGCATTTATTTTGTAAATCGATGAATTGAAAAATAGAATTGGATTTTTGTGTAAGGATAGTTGGTTACAAAATGGTTAAAATAAAGCAGCATTTCAGTCTGCTTATTTTAGGTCACGTTCACTAAGATAGTATGTGCAGACTATCAAAAAGGAAGGAAGGAAGGAAGGAAGGAAGGAAGGAAGGAGGGAAGGAAGGAAGGAAGGAAGGAAGGAAGGAAGGAAGGAAGGAAGGAAGGAAGGAAGGAAAGAAAAGATTGTAATTTCAATGAAACAGTAAAATCTGAGCCACTGCTTATCTCTATTTTCAATTGACTGTCCCTTAAAATAGATTACACCTTTACAGGAAGCACATTCCACAAGTTTGCTATAAAATAAAATATTTTTACCCTGTGGTTCAATGGCTAATTTGCAAGCTATAATATCATAAGCAGTCTATCTAAGGAAGAGATTCAGGTTACTTGGAAAGACACCTTTCCACAATGACAAGATAAACGATGCCTCCTAGTTATTTTTTTTTTATAAAGTTGACAATTTTTTTTAAAAAAAATAGATGTTCTCTGAATTCCCAAAGGCTATTTAAAACTGGGCCTTCTAGTTACTTTTATTAAGCAAATTATTAAGGTGACACCATAATTGTGTAAGTTAAAAAGAATGTTGCAAGATTGTGTTACATCTCTTTGAAGAAAACACTTTCAATGATAAATGACACGTCCCATCAGTCGTTTAAATGTGTTTAAATTAAAGGTTTTTTAAAATTAAAAATATGTACTGTGAATATGATTCCTCAAGAATTGCATACCTTATCACTAATCTGGAGAGAAGAATTTGATGACTCAGGGTTTCTGAGCTATCAAATTACCGAACCAGCTGGACACTCTTCACTTCAGTGGGCTGACTTTAAGCAAACCACAGTTGCCCTGACCCCCTACAGTGCAACAACAGCTTGTATTGGTTTTGGTATCAGCATTATTCAAAGGCTGATGAATGGTTCTTCCTAAGCTTCACTAGGTCTACTCTAATTGATCCGTTGAACATGAAGAAAGGCTGCAAAAGTTGGTGTTACCTAATTACCCTCCAAGTGAACTAAGTCAACTCACTGAGTTTCCAAGAAGCCAAGAACAATAAAACTAAAGAATTAATAGAGTCCAGAGAAAAGAAATACAGCATTAATTTGAATGAATACTTCTCAGAGTGCTATATTAAGGAAAAGAGTTACTACTGACTCTTATGGATAATTTGTTACATTCTTAATGATTTCCTTTCATCTATCCTCTTTTATTTGGTCATCACAGTAGCTGCACTTTGAGCTACTTATCTAGCTAGTTTGTATGTTTTAAACTCCAGATATTAAGAATATAGATAATCTAGGTTGCCTGAAATGATAGGAAATATCTCCTATTTGACTTATTGCTGCTGATTAAGTTCATCTGAATGCAGTCTCTATAAACAATGTGGTCAAGGATTTATTATACTCATTTAGGAAAGGGTGAGTACTTGATCTAATTCTAGGGAAGGTTTCCGATCAGGGGTGAAATCTAGCAGGTTCTGACAGGTTCTGGAGAACTGGTAGCGGAAATTTTGAGTAGTTCGGAGAACCGGTAGCGGAAATTTTGAGTAGTTCGGAGAACCAGAAAATACCACCTCTGGCTGGCCCCAGAGTGGAGTGGGAATGGGGATTTTGCAGTAGCCTGGCCCCGGAGTGGGGTGGGAATGGAGATTTTGCAGTATCCTTCCCCTGGAGTGGGGTGGGAATGGAGATTTTGCAGTATCCTTCCCCTGGAGTGGGGTGGGAATTGAGATTTTGCAGTATCCTTCCCTTGTCATGCCCACCAAGCCATGCCCACCAAGCCACACCACGCCCACCAAGCCACGCCCACAGAACCGGTAATAAAAAATTTGGATTTCACCACTGTTTCCGATGTTCATATTTTGCCTCCTGTTTTCTTCACAGCAACCTGTGAACCCATTTTGAATTCAGTGGACCAAATAATAAACACACACACATTATCCACAGAGATTCCATCATGGGGAACCTCTGGAAAAAGATGTTGCCATAGCATGTTTATACCATGATTAAGTGCAACCAGATTAAATTGACTGAGTAGATGTCAAGAGCAGATTTAAAAAAAAAAACAGTTGGGTTTTTATGAAAGTAGGATAATGTCATTTAGTCTTGAAAGCCTAACAAAGTAATTTTCCCACACATCCTTTACCTAGCTTAATTAAAGCAAATTTACTTTGAATGTGCTCATGTGCTTGTTAAAAAAAATACCTTCTTCAATTAAGTTTCCTCCCTTAATTGTCTTTCTGCTCCTTCTATAATCCTGTGGTCTATTAGGCATGCTATCACAGTAGGAGGAAGAGTTTTGACTTTTTAAAAAAATCTCCATACAAAATTCATGCACTTACTAGATGTGAAGAAAGAGTTAGATACTCAAAATCACTTTGCCGTTGCCTAATAGTCTTCTGGATTTTCTTCAGCCCAGATATGGTATGGGTAATAATAATACTGTTTCTATCTACTGATAACCTTGTGTCTTTACAGATACAATTTATTTACTTCTAAATAAACAAATTACGGTAGCTTTTTTCCCCCTCCTCTCCAGGTTACAATCACTCAACATCACTCTGTTCACAATCATGTCTATTCAAGATATAAGATGCTAAATTTTCATTCCTGGGATGGGACATCACAAACCAGTAAGAGAACAAGTAGTCCCACATAGTAGTCTCTATGTTTACTGATTCTGTCTTCTATACAACTTTTAAAGTAAAGGAGACACATTCTCTTTACCATTTAATTTGCCCAAATCTTCTATAGCCCATCCTCTTGTTAGCCAGTCAAAATCTTCCATAATCTATTGAATAAGAAATGTATAGGGAGGAAAGGGGTTTTTATTTTTGGACTTCTCATTCTCCAAACAATGCATAGTTTATTGCTAAATTACATTTTTCTTTAACGTGAGCATGAACACAGGTGAGGTTTGATGGCTTTTTAATGTGATACTGAGATGTTTGTCCTATTTTAAACCAAAGCAAATTGTTCCAGCATAAAATATTTGCACTGACCTCTGTAAATATTGTCTCTTCAGTTTCTGTCTGTACAAACCAAACTTCAGCCTTGAGATTAGATGTTTTAATTCTGCAGACTGGCAGCCATGCATGTAAAACTTTAGGAAATTTGAGGACAGGTCCTTGAAGCCAGAAAAACATCTCTTCTTAGAAGTGATCTCTCTTGGCAATAATTTCTCTACCACAAACTTTGCTTGATTTCTCTGAAAGCAGCTATAATAACAGGGGCAGAAAATGAAGCAGTGAAATTTAGAGGAAATGGCTGTACATAGTCTTATTTTTTTTTCACATTAATTTGCTTTGCAATTAGAGTCAGAATTTGTATTGCTGGGTACCAGAGACACTGGCCTAGATCGAGACTGTGTCATCTACCTGCATCTTGCAATAGGTGCTGACTTGACCGTAAAATAAATAATTCAATGTACTTTGTTTTATTAAACAAAAAATGATCATAACAATATAACATGGTACAGCTTTCACAGAAAAAAAAATTGGAACTTAGATGTATTTGGGAAATTGAAATAAACTTTGCTGTAGGCATGCTGTAAACAAATGATGCTGCTTGGATTGCCACCAAAGCTCACTAATTTTCTTCACTCTGTGGTGTTGGCCTGTCTCATGCAAGGGAGAATGTTGGCCACACTTCATGGGAGAAATGCTTTTTATAGACTAAAATAAGTAAAATAGAAAGTTTATAGCAGGAAATGTCCACAATTGTTTCAAGGTCATTTTTCAAAGAAGAACAGCAAAAATAAAAATAAAAAGGAAGAATCCCAAAGTGAGACTGTATATTTAAATCTAATGTTGTGTGCTTTGATATGAACAGAACAGAATAGAATAAGAGCTGGAAGGCACATTGGAGGTTTCTAGTCCAACCTCCTGTTCAAGCAAGAGACTCTATACCATTTCAGAGAAATGGCTGTCCAGTCTCTTCTTAAAAACCTCCAGTGATGAAGCACCCACAACTTCTGAAGGCAAGCTGTTGCATTGGTTAATTGTCCTCACTGTTAGGAAATTTCTCCTTAATTCCAGGTTGCTTCTCTCCTTGATTAGTTTCCAATCCATTGTTTCTTGTCCTGCCCTCTGGTGCTTCGGAAAACAATAATAATAAGTCCCCCTCTTCTTTGTGGCAGCCCCTCAAATATTGGAATACTGCTATCATGTCACCCCTAGTCTTTCTTTTCTCTAGACTAGCCATATCCAGTTCCTGCAACCATTCTTCATATGTTTTAGTCTCCAGGCTAATTCTTCAGTCACACAAATTTTGAATGAATAAGATTCAGACTATATTGCCGATTGTTATTGGCATCAGTATTTATTTTTTGAGGAAAAAGGGTGGTGATTGATTGGGAGATAAAGAATGGGATTCATAGATTTTTAAAAACACCACCAAATGAACTAAATCATTTGCCCCTCTCTGAAATACCTTCTGAATAAAAATAGGGATAGGAAAAAGAATTCTGCAAATGGAAACATAATATTTGAGTCAAAGCACGTTATTTTTTGAAAATGAATTATGGCTGCACACGCAACCTATATAATCAGATGTACTATTTTGATTACAAGGAGGAACAATTGGGTGTGTTACGCACAAGACCCAAGGCTATCTGAAAATAACTGGTCTCTAGGCAGTTTGATATTAACCCCATGTAATTATGCTTATCCTTTGGAGATTTAAGTTAGTTTAATGCACATTTTTAAAACAAATTGCCTTATACACTGCCTTGTTTCAGCAGGCATAAATGTTTAGCTTGCTCTACCCTTGAGTTTTGCATGTTCTGCCTGCTATACTACTCATACCAAAACTTCTATTAACATTCAATCTTAGTAAGAAGCCATGTGAAGCAAGATATAAGAGTTAAGGAAGCCCTTAACTTTTATTTGGCTATCAAACAAATAAAGGTAGTCCTTGACTTACAACCACAATGGAGCACAAAATTTCTGTTGCTAAGTGAGGCGCCTATTAAGTGAATTTTGCCTCAGTTTAAAACCTTCCTTGCCACAGTTGTTAAGTGAATCACTGCAGTTGCTAGTAACATTGTTGTTAGGTGAATCTGACTTCCCCATTGACTTTGCTTGTCAGAAAGTCGCAAAAGGCGATCACATGACCCTGGGACACCGCAACCGTCATAAATATGAGTCAGTTCCAAGCATCTGAATTTTGATCATATGACCATAGGGATGCTGCAACAGTCAGAAGTGTGAAAAACAGTCATAAGTCACTTTTTTTCAGTGCCATTGTAACTTTGAATGGTCATTAAATGAACTGTTGTAAGTTGAAGACTACCTGTCCTAAAAAAAATTCAATCACACTTTATCCATGTTGAGTGTTAATATGCTATTACTAGATCCTTTCAAAATCCTTCTTAAGATTCTTTATTTTACACCTGAACATAAATAATAAAAGAAGACTTTTCGAAAAACTTTCATGTAAAGGACCATTTAAAAAACAAAACAAAATGACATGTTGTCACTCTAAGAAATAGCAAAAGGATAAACTCAACTCCCATTTCCATTTCATTTCCAAGATTAGCGCATTGCCTTAGGACTCCTTAGGGTTTTGTATAAGGACAAATATCATTCGATTGTGCTTGTAATATAGAATAGGATAGGATAGGATAGGATAGGATAGGATAGGATAGGATAGGATAGGATAGGATAGGATAGGATAGGATAGGATAGAATAGAATAGAATAGAATAGAATAGAATAGAATAGAATAGAATAGAATAGAATAGAATAGAATAGAATAGAATAGAATAGAATAGAATAGAATAGAATAGAATAGAATAGAATAGAATAGAATTCTTTATTGGCCAAGTGTGATTGGACACACAAGGAATTTGTCTTGGTGCATATGCTCTCAGTGTACATAAAAGAAAAGATAAGTTCGTCAAGAATCATAAGGTACAACACTTAATGATAGTCCGGGTACAAATAAGCAATCAAATCATAGTAGGAACCAGTCAATATAAATTGTAAGGATACAAGCAACAAAGTTACAGTCATACAGTCATTATACATATGTGAAAATGATAGTGGTAAGAAAGCAAAAGGAACCATTTGATGCACAGACTTGCTTAGTTCTATCTTCTCCCTACCGTTTGCATTCACCACTCTTCAGATGAATTTGTACATTAACAAGAATAATAATGAAAAGAACTTTGCATTATATATTAACCAAAGCTGTATTTACAAGTCTTCATTTTTTTTTATCACTATGTGCTGAATGAATGCATTTAAAGTGTAGGAGACATTGGTGCATATTAGTTTAAAGAAAAGCTTTTAACTTTGTTTGAAATGCTGGTGCCCCTGGAAACTAGTTGATTCTTGTTCTGAAGTAGGAGATTTAAGACCCGAAAGGATGATGTAATGTTTACCAAAATGGCAAGTCCACAAAGAATCTTTCAGGCAGCAGTAAGTCGGAAAATAGATTTGACCTAGAGCAGGATCTGTAGAAACATTACAAAACACTGCAAAATAACAAACTTCAAAATAAGTATTTTGATCTTCAAAATTTATCACTGTCTGTTACAGCTAATATGAACATTTCAGAAGGTACCCTAGATTCTAAACCAGTATTGCTCTAATCGTTAAGTGAGCTAGCATATAGATAGATCAAGTTTAAGTTTACCTTCATTGAGTGACTGGCCATCACTATCACTCAGTCCAACATCTACCACAAAACTGTTGTTGGAAAGATTGAAGGAGGGAATAGTACGGTGCCATCAGCTCCTGAAAGAAAGATGAAATGTAATAAACACAATACACACACACACACACACACACCACACACACAACATAGACCCTTTTGGTGATTAAACACCAACAACTTTGTGGTATATGTTGCACTGAGTGATAGTGATGGCCAAAGTCACTCAATGAAGGCAGATTTAAACTTGATCTAGCTATATGCTAGCTCTTGTTCTGTATGATTATTTCACCCAAAGTCAGATTTTGAAACCATATTTTTTCACATTCTGAAATCCCTGAGTTTTATAATACTAAATAGCTTTCATCGGGAAGATCTTGCACATACAGCTATATGATTGGAGAGAGGATGGAAGCAAGAGCTAGAATTTCATTTTTCTGACTATATAAAAAACAACTGTTCCTCTTTTCAAGGAACACAACTGATATTGTAATCATGATTTGATAAGCACTTTCCCCTTGACATTTCTGCAAATTTCTTTGTTATCTTGCATTTAAGTGGCTATACAAGAACATCTTTCCTTTCCCGTTTATCATTATAGGCTTAAAAACCAAATCTGCTTTAACTTGCCTGTGACAAAAATATACACTTTACCATTTCTTTTCATGTTAAGCTTCCTATATTTCTAAAGTTGCGCTATATATGTTTCCAGAATATCAGAATTCTTCCTTTCTTGTCTCTGAGCAATCAGCACTAGCAATAGATAGGGAGTTTGTTAAAACCTCTTCTTTACTCAAACTACTCAAACCAAGATGGAATGGTGATGTGGGAAGATCAAAATAGCCTTCTTTCATATATTGATTAAAAAATAAGTACACCATAAATATAATGTAACATGTGCAAAATAAGACAGAAGTTCTTCTGACGGATCTGGAGAGATGATAATTGGGGGGGGGATCTGTTTATCAGTAACTACCGGTATGCATTGTTCCGCCACAATAGTCTTCATTATTCTACTGTCTCCTTTTGTAAGGTAATTTCCAGTCTATTTTTCAAAGATTTTTTTTAAAAAAATGTGAAATAAAATATATAGCAGATCTGAAGATTGTTGATTATAAATCTGAAGATTGAAGATTATATTTAATTTTTTTTAAAGCCAAAGGATTTCTTCCATCTTTTGTTAAATCTTAAAATATGCTGCAAGGATAGAAAGAAGCCAATGTGCAAATAATTTGGAACAGATATTAGGATTTTAAAAATTACTGAAAATGGAAATGACCCTTTGACCATCCCCTTTTATTTAAAATAGTACAATCCTCCCTTGGTCCCTCTACAGATTTGGTTTGATTTTTTTTTTTTTTTTTGAGAGCAGAAAGAAAACTAGCAGAGTTTCACATATGATTAGTGCCATCCCTGTCTGGATAGCCTCCTAGGGAATTCACAACAGCATTCATTTACATTTCTGTTTCCCTTATCTTAAAAGTTGTAGCTGCATTGAGGCTGTTCCAGATGCTGGTCTTTGATACTTACTGGGGTAGAGAATTGTGCCTCCTTCATCTGTGCTATGTAGGAACCTGGGCAAAGAAGCACTAATGTTTCAGTTCAGTAGCAATTTTCTCAAATGAACAAATAGAGTAGTCTTTCTTAACCTAGGCAAGTTTAAGATTTGTGGACTTTGACTCCCAAAGTTTCTAGGGAATTCTGGGAGTTGAGGTTCATACTTTTCAAAGTTGCTAAGGTTGAAAAACATAGCTGTTTATTCCTCATGTAGGCATTGGGATGTAACAATGAGTCAAAGCTGGATAATGCCTATTACCTAGGTGAGCCTAGGGTACCTCCAATTTAGGGACTCTTCAAAACCATGGACTTTGATTATCATTATTCTCTAGCTGGTATGATCCTTGACAAAGATTCTGGAAATTAATCCTTACTTGAGCATAGAGTTCAGCTATATAATGTGCAAATCCTTTCAGTTCAATGAACTGATAATTTTTTTCTTTTTTCTTTCCAGCCCATAACTCAAATATTGTCACTTCTCAGTATTATATCCAGATCTCAAAATAAACTTGGGATTTTCTCTTCCTATTGAAGTATAGCCTGGGAGAAAACATTTGTACAAGTGTGTGTCCCCATCATCATTAAACATTACATATTTACATTTTCTTACATATGGACTTGAAAAATACATCCTGCAGGCAAACATCAACATGCAAATTCCAGAACAATTCAGGCTGACCTATTGGAAGCATTGAACTCTGTTGCATGAAACAAGCAGGAGGATGAAATCATTAAAAAGTAAACAAGGAATTAAGTATATGCATATATGTAAAAACAGCTGCCTTAAGGAAAAGATAAACATGCATTTCAGAGCAAACAACATATGGTAGCTCAAACAATCAGTCCCTTTGGAACTGAAGCAAATAACTTTCTAAGTTTAGCATGTTTCTCCAATTTGTTACTGCTTATACAACCCCTTTGAAATGCATTGTGCATGTATAATATTTGGTAATATTCAGGGTTGTGTTTTATTGGCTGAATCCTTCAGTCATAATAAAGAATATTGTGACTAGACACATTCTACAGATATTCCAGTTAAAATAAAAAATTGCATATGTTCCGATCGGAAGAGCAGTGAATTCCCTTTTGTTAATACTTAATACTGAACCAATGAAATGACTTCCATGTGCTTTTAAAAAAATAATAATATATGATTAAATTTCAGAAATATTAAACAGTGGATGTTAAATGTGATATACTATGAAGAATAAGGAATGTTCCTTTCTTTTTTGCTCTTGTGTCATTATGCTGAGTGATTTTCTATATGTGGTTAAATGTAGGAACAGACCAAGGTAAGTTAATTTATGTATAATACAGGAATAGAGGACTTTGCCTAAACTGCTCACAGCATCAACACTGTATTTCCAGATTTAACTGAAGGAAATCCAGATGAGATAGAGAGAAATAAATGTTAAGTGAATGAATTAATGTGAGAGCTCAGAGCTGAAGAAGCTTCTTGGATGAGAAACAAAACGTCTTCAAAGAAAAACCAGAAAGTCCAGTTGCCACTTGAAAAAAACCACCTTTGGGACAACCATGACCTGGATGACTGAGAATCTTCATGGACAGTTACAGCTTATGTGAAAAAAACAGAAAGAAACAGAAATGTCAGTTTAATAACCAAGTTATCATTGATTTTAAGAGGACAAGCTCTCAAAATTCTGAATTTGTTTGGATTTTAGATTTCACAATCAGAAATGTTAAAAATAGTGAATGCTGTCATGCCTATATAGGGATTTTTTACACTCTAAGCAGAATTATGTATTGCTATTATTCAGAAATGGTGTAGGGTCTCCTGCTTGAGCGGAGGGTTGGACTAGATGACCTACAAGGTCCCTTCCAACTCTGTTAATCTGTTAAAAAGTACCCAGGATAATCTGTTACAGATTCTATTGTCTAAACTACTTGATGATGATGATTATAGGCAAGATCTGTTCAAATCTTGCTAGATTCCAAATGGATAGTATTGAAATGATTGCTAAGGCATAAAGTAAACAGTTTCTTTAAAATATTCATTTTCAGCTTACTTCTACCACCGCTGAGTTTTTCCTAATAACCTGGCATGAAAAGCATATCTCTGATGCAATGGATACTTATTTTTGAAATTGCTGACCTTGGTATCAGACTGTTAACAACACAAAGATCACAGTGGTTAAGGGATCCAGAGTGAGTCAGAGTCCTTTCGTATTAGATGTCACCTGAGGTTGACCATCAAGAGTTGAAGAACTGTATGTTTTAGAGAGAACATTGTGTTATTTCAAAAGAGCTACGTGCATTTTCTCATGAATGTTACCATGATGATTATGACTGTTTTGCAATACATTCGCCATTGGTATATATCACTTCGGTTGTGGTTTCATTCTTAAAAAAACTCTGCTTCCTTAGGGTTCTATGAAAATGTTATTTTGAAAAAGAGAGGTAATTTTTTTTTCAGGCATTCATATCTACTCATAAAGCAGTTCTGGAACTACATGTCAATGTACTAGCCCAAGGTTAAGCACCTTGGGTAATGGCACATTGGTTAGAATGCAGCATTGCAGGCTAATTCTGCTGACTGCCAGCAGTTCGATTCTCAACAGCTCAAGGTTGACTCAGCCTTCCATCCTTCCGAGGTCGATAAAATGAGGACCCAGATTGTTGGGGGCAATATGCTGACTCTGTAAAATGCTTAGAGAGGGCTGTAAAGCACTATGAAGCGATATATAAGTCTAAAATGCTAAGTGGTAAGTGCTAATTTCACAATGAGTGCCAAGCACTCTGTTGGAATAGGTGGCCTACAGAGAGTAGGAAGAATAGCAATTTTCCCCCCCAAAATGGTATAAGTGTTGATGATATTGTTGCCAGTGCATTCTTTTCTTTTCTATAGATACTGAAAAGAAGGTGGGTATGATAGTAAGAAAATTGAATACACACACATTGCCACTAATACAAGCTTATCAAAAGTTTCAATTTATCCAGAGGTCTTTTGTAACATAAATCTATTTAAGATTCTGCTTCAAATTTATAACTGGGAAAATATTTCCCTCAAAGTTTTACTGACTAGGATCAATCCTTGCAAACATAACATTCTGTTCTAGTTGTAATTGGTTGTTAAATGTCTATTACAGCTCTGTATCTGATACTTGAAAATCAATGTAGCATTATTTAAAGAGAAAATGTGAGGTGCTTAAAGCAGCCCTTTCACTGATCACTTTCATCTGACCCTTATCAGCTTCAAACTAGAAAGTTTACTTAAACTTAGTTAAACTTACAAACACACGCCCACATGTCGGGGACATGCTGACACATAGGCAGACAAATAAACATTTCTAAACATTCCTGGGTGGTGGGAGAAAGCTGTTTCTGAGAAACATATCTTCAGACAAGAAGAAACCCCACATGCACAGGAAGTGCAAAGTCAATCTAAACATTTCATTTTCCATAAGAACCAGAAAAACCACCAACTGTCATCAGAAACAAGGCAGGGTATTGCTTAAGTGCAGAAAACCTCGCTTTTTGCCTGCTGGTTGAATTTCATTTTTAGCAACATATTCTGGGAGTGGTATCAGAATCCCTGACAGAGAAAGTTAGCCTTTTCTAACTATGACAGGTTGAGGTGACAAGGAATTTGTTGGTACAGCCGTCTGATACATGTCTTTAGTGGGGTCCTTGGTGCTCTCTGAGCTTGGTGGTGTTCTTGCAGACATTTCATTACCAAACTAGCTTACATCATCCTAATATCATCCATCAACATCAAGGATGATATTACCTAGTTTAGTAATGAAACATTTGCAAGAAAACCACCAAGCTCAGAAAGCACCAAGGACCACACAGTTCAACCCTGAGCTATAAATATTCTCTTATATCAGTACATGTCTTTAGACAACAGGTGACTTTCAGTGCAAATAGTTTTTTTTAATTGAACTTTATGAAACTTATTATCAATAAAGGTCATATTTGTTTTACGATAGTGGTGCTGCATAGCAATTTAAACAGCACATGTTTATAGCTCAAGAGATTTGATATCTAAAATTGACATAAGAGAATCAGAAGAGGTTAAGAAGCAAAAAGAATATTTGAAAAAAATTGTCCTGATTTCAGTTGTTTGCATTTAGCTTGGCTCTAATAAGATCTGAAAATATTGTTCCAAAGTCATCACAGCAGTATCTGAAAAGCGTTTTTTATGCATTTGTGCAATTTAACAGGATAGAAGAGATGGGCAGAAGAGTCTTCTTTGTACATCTGAAGATTATGGAAGTGATAGAGGAAAGTTCATGTCAGAGTAGAAAGCTAAAGAGAAAGCTCACAAAAAGGAGATTTGGAATAAAGAGGAAAGGGATTAATACAGAACTAGACTGGAAATTAGTGTATTAGTTTATAGACTAAGAAAAATATGAATGATTTGGACTACAAAGGTTATAGTACAAATAAGGGGAGATTAGTGCAACATAGAGGAGAAAAAGCCAAGATAATAGAGATGACCAACACAGAAACCATATGTTTGGAATTATGAAAGAAGGTTGTATTGTTATAATATTATAGAAGGATGAACTAAATATATGAACAAAAACACAAATACAACATTTCTTTCCCAGTCCCTGGGAAAGAAGGAAGATGATGTTCTTATGTGACATTAAGAATTTATCAGAATAGGAAGACTTAGAAAAAAAATGTGTCAGTTAAATTCTGCAGGTAGTAAAGCTCAAATGAGAATGAAACTATAGAACAGAAGTACTTAGTTGAAATTGGAAGAAAGCAGGAAGTTTTGAAGGAATGGGTATGTCTATATATATGATTGCCATTATAGGGGGCTGTGAAAGTCCTAGGAATTGTTGAGGACACTGAGAACCATATGCAGAAAAGAACTAAAGATAGGCAAGAACAAATCCTTGGGAGTTCCAGCAGGAAAGGGGGAAATATGGAAAAACAATCAGAGGGTGGGGGGGGGAACACCAGCTGAATTACCAATATCTAGGGTGTCAAGAAAGTCAAGGAAGAAGGAATGATCAACTGTGTCAAAGATATCAGAGAGGTCAAGGAAGAGAGAAATAGAATGGGAAATGTGAGAACAGTATTTAAAAGAGTGAGAGAGTTTTAATACAGTACAAAGAATGAAAATCCAATTTTGATGATCGACAGAAAAGTCAGAAGAAAGCAATAGAATCAGCAAAATTGTGCTGGGAATTCAACAGCAAAAGAACATTAGAAAGAAATGACGATGAATGGGTGAAAATGGAAGAAATTGGAACATAATTGAATTCCACAGTGCTAGTCAATTGTATTTACTCAGACAATGCTATAATACCATTTCTTTTGGAACTGCTATGTATTATAATTATCAGTTCTCCCTCTTCTTTTGTTTATATCTTTTTGAAATGTTCAGGATACCTTGAACCAGGCAAATTACCTGCAACAATTTAATTGTTGACAAATTAACAAATCAATTAGGTAGGAATATTTCACCGAGAAAACATGTGCCACACTGATAATCTACTACAGCATTACTATAAGATTTGAATGAATGTAACATTCATTAACCAAAAATATATAACACAAACACCATAAAACCATCTGGTAATCTGATCATCTATACAATCTGGTCAAGTGATGAAGAAAATAATTCCAGTTTTCCACTGTTGATGATAGAAAGGCAGACCAGAATATTTTTTTATCTCCTAGGGCCTACTCACAATTGACATGAGAACCTATCGAGTATTATAGGCAAAAAGTTATTGGGATAGGACACCAGATCTAGACTGCAAAACTTAGGATCACCAATAGAAGTTAGCCATGGACTAGAGTTTTCTATAACTCTACTAGTTCTTTTTCAGATATTATTCACATTATAAATTCAGAAAGGACTGCGAGGTAAGATGCTTCAGATACAACCTTTATGCAAAATTCTAATTTAGAGAGTTGCCAATAGATTTTTTTTAATAACACAAGCAGTTCGCTTCTTTAAAATGAAGATCAGTCTTTTTTTATTTCAACATTCAGTAGTGAAAGAGAAGTGGAAGCCCTTCTTATAACCTCTTGGTCTTGAGCATTCCTGGTTTCCACATTAGGAAAGCCTTTGGAACACCATGACACTTCTTTGTGTGTGAGAGACTCTGACAGATCAAAGCAGACATCACTTCTGGCTTATCTAATGCTTATCCTAGAACTATTGACCTCTCAATCATTTATTAACAAGCTTGTCCTTTCCTCCCACTTTGTTAGAGAAAACTATTTACCCAGGTTAAACAGTTTACAGAAAAAGTCCCAGATTCCTCCCAGTCTTCCTGGTTCGTCCAATAAAGAAATTTAATAAAAGAAACTAATCCGCATTTTCTGTCTATCTGTATGTATAATAAGAAAGTCCCAATTTGTATAATGACAAGGAACTCAAATGGTACCGTAGTATCCTAGATGATTATGAATGCTTAACATTATTTTGTGAAAAGTTTCTGAAAACAAGCTTAGCTTTGATACCAGAGAGAAAGACTGAAAATCTAGAAGTGAGGATGGTCAGGGACAAAGCACGTGACTTAAATCTACCCTCTGCATGTGGTGGGCTGTCTCTTTCTTTTCCCATTCTAAATCCCCTTGAAGTGATAAATCACTTATCAATTCCTTAAAATGTACTTTATCTTCAGTATCTTTATTATAGCATGGTAAAATGAACTATACAAGGTTTAATGTACGCTAAGTAAATGTTCCTTTTAAACAACTTTAGAAAGTATTTGGGGAAAAAAGAGTATTTTTATTTTGTTTGCATTTGAAGATTTAGGTGAGCTCTTCTATGTTGGCAAGGCTGTGATCTTAGAATGGATTTGTATGGATTTGGGGAGAGTGTCAAAGGGGCATAGAAATCTCTGCCCTCAAAAGAAAAGGCCTGCAGTTCAGTTCTTGGAATCTCCTTCATTGCTGTCATTGTGGCTTTGTTGCTATGGAAATTCTGCAGAAAAGAGATAAAAGAGGATTTTTCCCCCCTAGGAATTTAAAGAAGATTGATAATGCAGAATTTCTATTTTTTCTTACACAGTACAAGAATGTTTCCAAGGATAGGGAAGAGAGAATGCTAGTTATCTTCCCCATCTTCTTCTTCCTCCTCCTCCTCATCATCATCAACTGGGACCAATGAGGTTATTTCAAAATGTTTAGAAGGCCAAAGAAATAGGACAACCCCTCCTTCCCTCCGCTACATTGGCACAATGTCAGTTGGGCATAGATTAGGGCAGAGATCAAGCATCCGATCCCGCAGGTTGAATGATGATAGAGCTTAATGGTGTAAGCTATTCTTTGTGTGTTAAATAGTCAAGGGAGATGACTCCCAGTTTATTCCTGGAAATAAAACAACAACCGTGTTCCATGCAGGATGGATGAGAGTCTAGTGCTCCTCACCTTTCTCCATACCAATGAAGCAGCCAATGTAGAATTAAGGGAGTCTTCAGATGAATTGGGAGGTCAAAATCCTCCAGTACCCAGAGTAGTCATCTTCAGCTGTTCTGCAGCTGTCTCTCATTGGAGAAGATATGGTGATCCTAAACACATCATCTTTGCAGAAGCACAAGCTTAAATACTCATAATGATAACTACTTATCTCAGCTGTCCCCACATTGGTGGTAGGGAGGAGATGATCCCAAGAATGTGTATATTAAGTATAAGTATGTACAAAATGCATGTACTAGGGGAAAGCATACAATAATGCACACACATATTTAAATTTGTAAATGACACCGAAGCAGGCAGAAATGGTTAACATCAGAAAAACTATAACTTGATAGGAGCCATGCTTGACATATTTCCCCATATATACAGGTAGTCTTCGACTTACAACAGTTCATTTAGTGACCATTCAAAGTTACAACGGAATTGAAAAAAGTGACATGACCATTTTTCACACTTAAGTTCATTTGCAGCATGATGCTGCAAATGGAATCAAAATTCAGTCACATGGCAACTAACTCATTGTTATGACCGTTGCAATATCCTGGGGTCATGTGATCCCCTTTTGTGACCTTCTGACAAGCAAAGTCAATGGGGAAGCCAGATTCACTTAATAACTGTGTTACTAACTTAACAACTGTGGTGATTCCCTTAACAACTGTGGCAAGAAAGGTCATAAAATGGGGCAAAATTCACTTTACAAATGTTTCACAGCACAAATGTTGGGCTCAATTGTGGTCATAAGTTGAGGACTACTTGTAATTGAGACATAACTGCACATCTCCTCTTATTCTCTTCTTTGTAACATGTGGTGTATTCCAAAGCCTCATGACAAGATTATTATGGATATATTTTCTTGGGTTTGATTCACTTGATTGAGTTTCAACGGTAGGAATAGAAAAAGTGACAGCAGCTGTATTCTCGATTTCTCTTTTTGCTGTTGTCATTAATATTGTTATGACATTTCAAAAATATAGATGCTACTTTTCCCAGCTACTTCTTACACATAAGAAGGTCCATCACATTCTATGGTAGACTCATTTTCTAAAGGTGCTTGTAAGAAGCAAGACTTTATTTGTGACCACAGAGGAAGGAATATACATGTTTTAGTAACCTCATTCTCAAATTTGTTTGCATGATGGAAGTGAGCATCAGTATTCATAATGTCTTCCAAGTTTAATCTCTTTGGCCTTTAGAAAATTAAAAAAGTTTTCTCCATTTTCAAAGACCTTTGAAGCTACTGAATTAATAATATTATTTTCCCCTTATTGTTGGCTGTTTAGCATTTTCAATCAACTGCTTTATATTTCTTGTTGCATATAAATTAATATTAATTGGTTTTTCCCATTATTTGAACAAGTTGTTTTCAGTTTTAAATAAAAAATATTTCCTAAATAATGATTTGCCATAACTGAAAATCTGGATTTTTTTTTTAAAAAAAAATCAGAATCTAGTTTTATACCATAAATGGTTTAAACTGTGTACATTGCTTTCTCAAATGAAATAAGAGAAATAGTGGATGCAACTCTTGCTGTAATTTGAATTTTCAGTGTAACATTCTACTCCAGGGATGTCAAACTCGCATCGTCATGGTGGCATCACGTGACATATCGTGACTTTTCTCCCCTTCACTAAACCGGGCGTGGGCGTGGCCAGTGCATGACACATCCAGCCCGTGGGCCGCGAGTTTGACAGCCCTGTTCTACTCCCTCCTATCTTACTAAAAACATAATATTTCCTGTACTACAGCTTAAACTTTGATATGCAGTTTCTTAAGTGTGTGTCTTATGGATATGCTACCAAGAGTTTAGGAGTATTATGTCATTGTCTTTCATGCTTTGTATTTGGTGTGAATGTTGCAAGAACTACAAGAAAAAAGCAGGGAAGTGGTCACACCATCACCATTATCTGTCTGGGTGTCATGGGGCTGTGTTGTGGGTTCTGCCCATAACATATTGGCCGTGCTACAATCTCAATCTTCCCTAGGGGGATGTGTCTTTCATTTGTCATGCTATTTTCTATTTTCCTTTCCAGAACAAATAAGCATAAGAAATTTCTTGAACTTTCACCAACAAAACAATGGTGTAATTGTTTTGATAGAAATATAAATATAACAGCTTTGTTAAAGGAGTTTCTACATATATCCATACACGTTAACATTAAATAACCTTTAGCTTCTTTTTGTTTAAAAACACGAATGTACTGACATTGGTAAGACCATATTATTAATGAGCCAATTCCAACAGAATCTCCTATAATTGGTCATGTGAAAAGCTATTTTGGATTGGAGCCATCATTTCCTCTCTGGCTTAACTGGGTGATTTATACCACCAATATGCAGCAGGCTGCAAAGACTGATGTATCATGTTCTATGGCTGCATTGCCATTATTGCTTTTAGTTGATCATCCGTTGTCAATTCAGTTGAAAAATCCTAATTTTTCATGGCTATATAGTTTAACGTTTTGAATGACATGCGCCTTAAATTCTTTATTCCCAAAGCATTACATCTACAGAAGCTACTTATTTATTAAGGGGACCTATTTAGAAAATGACCCATCAGAGAAAGGGATCATTTTTAAAAAACTAGTTTTAAATAATACATGGCTTTGATTTGTTCAGGAACTTTCTTCCCAATTGACATAATGGCATGGAGAAAATCAAGGTATCCTGATTTCTTATTGCTGAGTAAAGTTGATTCAATATTAAATTTTTTTAGAATAATAGAATCGTAGGTGGTAAAATTCAAACATTACTAAATGCAGGCATTTTTCTGTCTGCTGGTTTGCAGGCAGTACACTAAAAATTCTTATGTTACAAACTTTCATGAATCATAGTCTATTCCATGAGATACGTAGGGTAGATTGGACTGTGATCAACAGAATAAGTTCAAATAAAAATGTTAGTTTATAAGTTGCAAAAATTATCCTGGTTGTTCCAAAGGTGCTTTTTCAGGAGGCAATTGGACTTTCTTGTTTTTTCTTTTGAAGATGTTTCACTTCTCATCCAAGAAGCTTCTTCAGCTCTGACAGGGTAGTGCGGAATGGAAGGATTTATATTCCTTGCAGACAGCTGGTCATTTGCATCCTTTTAGACGTTGAAGCACTTGGAGGTTTATCTGTGTCCTCAGGGTCACCTGAGTAGTGCTCCTGGTTCCTGTAGTCTGCAATTTTCCCCCCCTCTGGAAATCCATTCCTGCTCCCACACTATTCAAATGGATGACTGAGAATCTCTACAGACTTTTATCCTGGTTGTTCTTACTGTAAAAAGGCTAATATGGCTAGCCCTTTGGTATCTTTCTTCCAGTATGCTAAAAAAGACATTGCTGTATGGTTTTGCACAGATCAAAAACTTCCCATTTTTAAATTAGTACTTCCATAAATCCTTTAATCTTACATGGTGACCTATGGCTTCATGGAACTGATAAGAAACTGTGTCTATACCACACACATGTGAATGCACACACTCACACTTTGTTCATATTCATCAATACTCAGCCCACCTTTAATCTCCTACAACTGCCTGCACTCACACTGACCTTAAAACACAAAGTATTCCGAACTGTGTGCATACCTACCTACCTATAAACAACACCTGGAGAACAGAGAATCCAGCAGCTGCTTTGCCTCTTTATTGCTTTATTATCTTGTAAAATATGGAAAACATGATAGCCAAGTCCAATCTATAAGCTTCGGCGGCTTTGCAGATGGCTGGCAGTTGAGTTTACTGTTTTTACAGCTCTCATCAGCACCCAAAGAACAAGGACTATAATAAGACCTTGTTGTTTTATGCAACCTTGGTATGGTTTATTCCAGGATCACTATGTTTTCCACATCATGACATATTCTGAAACTATTTCTTCTTTATGTACTCTCTCTTGCTGAGGGTGAGCCTAAACTTGGACATGGAGAGTCTCTGGTGAACACACAACCAGACTAGGTAGGACTCAAAAAAACTCCTGTTTGTGTTGCGGAGAAAAATAATTAGAGGTGAAATGAATCTTGTTTCCATGCTCTCAATTCTCAAGAATAAGACCTGAGGCCAGGAAAGAATAAAAGTAATGTATTTGCAAAACAAAAAATAAGAACATCTAAGTCTGTGTCTACATGGTGAAGGACAAAGAGAACAAAAAAAAAAAATTAACACATGCACAGCACAGGTATCACATGAGACAAACCAAGTAAGATAGTTACATGCATCAGAAACACAAGCATATTGAGCCTCGGTAGATGAACAAGAAACAAAGTTTTGTTTTCGGACATTACAGTAAACTGGACAACCATTCAAAAACCATATAAAACCTGAAGTACTTTTTCTTGACATATCACTCGCCCAATCAGAATTAGCATAACAACATAATTCTGCATCCTCAAAATGTGTTTGTTCTAACAATAACTTCATGTGTTTTTTGTGTTTTAGATCTTTCCATAATTTCTTCCCATTAATCTTCTTCAAGTCCATGTCATCAGTACCTGTATAGATATTGACTTAGTATGAAACAGGAAATGGACACCTAAGTATATCACTGAGAGTTTCAGTTCAAGATAAAATATTGATACTACCAATAATGTAGTACCTTCATACTGAAAGGATATGGAGCTAACTAAACTTAAATAGAACTGGCACACAAATCTAATTCCAATTCATACGGTCACTTATACATTAGTAAAATAATAATAATAATCCTGTTATGAAAAGGGATGGGAGAGACACAGATTTGCAGCCAGCAGCACCATTTACATTTGCATGTCACTGTAAAATGTGCTGTTTTCATAGTTTGTTGGGAACCACCTTAGATTATTGCAGAAAGGGCATGTGGCCATACCTTATCAATAAGTTCAATAAATAACTACATTCAAACACATTATAGAGAATTACAAAAAGCAGTTAGAATGGTGGATAAAATTTCTGGAAGTAGACAACGGCAAAAATCTAAAAACATGTAGATATCAATAGAATATAATTATCATAAACAGCCAGTTTTATGAGATTCTATGTGTCAGTAAGATAAGTCTGAAATTTATATAAATGATTGTAGCTTTAGAAATATATATTGCTTGCTCTCAAAGCCAGGAACAATTTAAAATGTGAAGGCTTTCCAGGGAGTAGCAAGGAAGTTTGTCACTGTGATTTGTCAGCAATTGCTTTGGTTTTTAAATAATAGTTGCTGATTTGAATGAGCAATGCTCATGTTGGGGCTATTAATTCTGAGCTCATGGGGAATGTTTCAAGAGGGCAGATATGAAGGATAATAAAAACAGAAGCTTTTCTTAGTTGGAAAACCCCCTCTTGCAGTTCCTGTTCTGTTCTTCTCTACCTCTTCCCCTTTCTTCTAGAAAATTGTAAAGGCCACTGTTACCTATAATGTAGCCAAATTTTGCCAGGCCAATAAAATTGCATTTCTTTGATGACTTCCAATTTTTATCCTTTCCCACTCTTTCCTTTCCTTTTTAATTCTTTTACCAACTTTTAATTGTTATTTTTATGATGTGTGTTGAACTTTATACATACATGGGTATACAAACTGGTCAAATAAAGTTAACCTTTCCCACAACAGAAAAGTATTACCTTGGGCATCATACAGGACATATCTGTATGAACACCAATAAGCACTTAAAATTTTACTGGACTGATATTTCCAAATTTTGATAGGGAGATCAATAGATAACTAATAGAAAAATGATTGCATGGTTTAGATTTTACAGTTTCACCTGTGTAAAATTTGATTTAATTTCAATATTAGTTCCTAAGGAAAATGTGAATCAGAAGCACTTTTTTTCTGAATAACACATTTTTATTAAGGCTCATTAACTTTCATAATCTATAGCTTATTAATTAGATGCATAGAGTGGTTCAATTAATGTAGAATTTGATAAGGGGACAATGTCCACTTTATGGGAAATAAATTTTTAAAAGCCCCCATTCTACATTCCTACTCAGAACCAAGACAGACAGGCCTGTGATGGCTCTAGGGATTTAACTGGAACAGAATCTTCTCCATCACTGACAATGCAGTAAGTCATAATGAGAAAATGGCTCTTTCTTCCCTGCTGAGGTTCTCCTTCTCTTAATCTCTGCCTCTGGCTGCTATCTAACTTCATCAATTGGCCATTTTTCTTCGGAAACCTTGCTTGGGATGTAAGCTTTGACTGTCACATAAAATGTTACAGAACAGAATAGCCAAGAGTATCAGCAGGTTTTTGCTTTAAAAAGCAAATGTCCAGCTCCCTTATTAGATGACTCATTTGCCAAGCCAAGTTCGAAAAGAAATGCCTATCCTTTAAAATACAATGCAACGGTAAAGTCAAGTCAAAGAGTTATCAGTATTTTAAACATGAAACAATTACAAATCCATCATTCAAAAAAAAAACACCCCTCCCCTTCATTACTTATTTACTTTAATACTATAATTCTGTTCTAGCATCTTGTTTAATATATCTATGTGTATGTCTATATACATCAATGTATATTATTTATTTATTATATTTTTATCGTATCTTTATTATTTTGTAAGTAACTCAAGGCAGAGAACATACATAATACTTCTTCCTCCTATTTTCTCCACAAGAAAACTCTGTCAGTGTGAGTTGGGCTAAGAGACAGTGACTGGTACAAAGTCATCCAGTTGGCTTTCATGCCTAAAACGAGACTAGAACAGTCTCCTGGTTTCTAAGCCAGCACCTTAAACACTACACCAAACTGGCTATGCTTCATTTAGAAGCCACTTAAACAGAAAATTTACTCCACATTCAGTTATTCTAAAAAGCAGTTCATAAAATGCTCTTTATTGATCAATGCTTTGTGCAGCTCTTGTATGTGTCTTTGTAGCTCTTCTGGATCTGTTTAATAAATTCACTAAAGAAAGAAAATTGTTGGCCAATGGATCTCAATGGAAGGTGATATTGGAAGGTGATAAAAGAAATTGAACGTCATGTTATCACCTCAATGGAAGGTGATAAAAGAAATTGAACGTCATGTTAAATGTGGTTGGCAGGCATTCGGCAAGCTACAAGAACAACTTCCCCCTATGCCTGAAGAGAAAAGTTATTGATCAGTGTGTACTACCATATGCGGGTGAAACATGGACACTAACCTCACAATCGATACAAAAGCTATGAGTGGTGCAAAGAACCATGGAAAGATAGATGCTCAGCATTACAAGAGAAGATAGAAAGACCTGCACATGGATTAGAGAACGAATGAAAGTATACGATATCATCAAGCGAGTAAAAGAATTGAAATAGAAATGGGACGGTCACATAGCAAGAAGAACTGATTGCAGGTGGACCAAAGCAGTCAGAGAATGGATCCCACTTGATAAAAAGCGTCCATGAAAGAGACCTAAAAGAAGATGGATCGATGACATCAGCAAGTATTGCGGATCCAATTGGTAAAAGAAAGCTCAAGACCTTATTGGTTAGAAACATGCAGAAGAGGCCTTCATCCTGCAGTAGATAGACAATGACTAAAATGATAATGGATAAATCATATATATACACATACATACATACAATATTAATTAATTAAATTTATTAAAAATAAATATTTCTTAGTTATATTTAAACAGAAAGAAATATACTGCACACATTGTGTTAACGAAAAAAGAGCAGGTAATTCATTTGTATCTACAATGTTTTGGTATGTTATTAAAAGCATACACCGAAGTGGCACCAAATTATGAAGGATAATTTCTTCTACTATACTGGAGGCAAAAGACTCTGGAATAGAGTTGCTGACCTGTAAGAACTTGTAAGAAATAAGAGACGGAGGCTGTTGGGAGAAATTTTTAATTTTATACACAGAGCATACAGATGCTCCTGGCTATGCTGGAGAATGTCAGTCAACTTTCCAAGACATCTTGCTATAAACTGTATAAATACCTCAGAACAAGAGGAAAGGTGTTTTCAGTCAGGCAGCACCGGATGTGTTTATGAAACCCTGATTTCAAGAGACACATGTTTATTTGACCTGTTCAACAAAATGGAAGAGGCACTGCTAGGGGGGGAAATGTGTGTGTGGGGAGAGAGAGAGAGAGAGAGAGAGAGAGAGTGTTCCATTACTTCATTTTTAAAAAAGTAATAGAATTTAGATATACATACAATAGACACTTAGATTTTTAACGATCTTTTAAGAAGAAAACAAAAACAAAAAAATAGTGTATCTTGCTGAAACAGGGAATAGCTGACCAGGCTGTAAGAAATTTGCATGCAAGAACTCATTTCTCTAGTTGGACAGCTTTGGTTTGGTATTCATTCACATTGAACACCAAATGTGTTCAGCTTTGGTTTGGTGTTCATTCACATTGACATAGAGTACAATATTTCAGCATTGTACAAAATCCTTTATTTGAACTTCAAGCTGCTAAAAAATTAAGCCTTGACATCTAAGTACCATAACTTTATGACATGGCTACTTCTAAAGTCAACCTTCTCCAGCCTTGTGCTCTTCAAATGCACTAGGGTCACTCTCAGATTGCCTAAAAAAACAAGTCCAACAAATTGTAGTTTCACTACAGTTAGGAAGACACGTTCGAATGAACAGCTTTTAGGGGCCTGGAAGAAATAATTGTATCATTTAAATCTTTAAATCAGAGTAAAAGGCACAACTGTTGTTTTCTAGAAATTCAAAATGAGCAGAGTCCCAGCAAATACTGCGCATATATCATTAAATTAAATTTAAATGAACAAATGCCATGATTCTGCAGAAATGCGTTTTTCTTCATGTGATACCTAAGAATCTTATTGTTGATGTGTCCTCTGCATTGATTGGCGATTCTGAAAAATAAAGAAGTTAAAGCCTCTTTGAAGAAGAGTTGACCTTGATGAGTAAGCAAATATCCAAGGCGTGAAAGGCAGGTTAATAAGCCCAAGTTGCTTGCGTGCTATTAATATTTACTACTGCCCAAAGATGTTTAGATTCTGTTTTACCTGGTATACTGCCTTTATTTGCCATACATCTCACCCATGCCATGAATGATAGTTCAATATTTGTTGAATGAAGTATTTTTTTTCCACAGTGCTGTGTTTCATAGTAAACAAGTTTCTTGCTTTATTTTTAAAAAATGTCTAGTACAGCAGCTGGGAAATAACAACTGTGTATTATTTCATCTCTGCAGCCACTGATGTTAACATTATATCCTTATGTGCTCCTTAACAGACCTTGCTCTCTAACTTGACAGAATGATATATTGGACTAGCCTGATAGACTGGTCATTTTTCCAAGAAAGAAAACTTCAGGGACGTAAACCACATTATAATTAAAGACCAATGACATCTAATAATGAATTTATAAAACAATTGCTTTAATAACCACCAGAGGAAGGAAGGAAGGAGCTTGAACTAAATGGGAACCATTCGTGGGGGAATAAATAATTTTAATGGATGCATTTTATTGGAGAAGACAGTGTGAGTGTGCTTTGAAAAATATTTCCAAAGTACATGATGTGAAGCAAAGTTTAATGCATAATGCGCAGTCAAACCTTTTATAAACAAAAGTGTAGCCTAAGTTAAATAATCATTTATTTTCAGTGCTGGTTTAGTTCATTTAAATGGTGCCTCATTTTGTGCCTAGCTTTTGATGAGGTAGACCAGACAGGAAACACAACCAGATAAGGTAATTCTATTTTATAGTGAAGCCACAGTATCAGAATATTGCAAGCATGAAAGTAAAGTTCTTTTCCTGTCAACTTTGCAAGCTGAGAAACTAGGGAGGGTCCCTTCTGAGCCCCTTGCCCTGCCCACTATTCAATTGCAGGTTATATGTCTCTTATCTAACTATTCTCTCGAGCAGCATCTCTTCTGCCCATCTTCCTAGGACTTTTCCCACATACCATTACAGATGAAGATGGAATATTTCATCAGCAATGTCTTACTACATTGTTGAATGGTTGGAAGCAAGGACAGTATCATTTAAGAGATATAACCAACAATCACATTTCAAATCTTGTTAAATTATAGTATTGCCGTATACAGCAGTGAAGTTGGAGAAAGTTCAAAGGATTTTTTTTTAATGGTAATATTCCATAATGGACTGCAACAAATGGTTATATTAAATTTAATCAAGATTAATTTGGGGAGTATGTTGACCGTTTCAAATATGGAAATGTATTTTCAAAAATACCTTTTCCATTGCTATTCTGATTGAGTTTGTACAATATTTTGTTTTTGGAAAAATGTAGGTGGAAAAAATTCCTTTAAGACTTGATGTATCATTTTGAGGGAGATTGATGATTTACTCCAAATTACATCAACCAGAGTACATGTATTTAGGCTTATCCCACTAACTTCAAAGGGATAAAATCAATATGCAGAGCAAGGTACCATTTTAATCCATCTAAGCTTTATGAATGCAAGAGATTCTAGTTTTCAAACACCTGATCTTATTATAGGTTCATTTGAAGTCAGAGGCCAAGATTATTTCAGTGTCAAGCCTGTCAGTTAATGTCAGGTTACCATCACCTTTTGAGTTACAATGAATAGAAGCCGTAGTTGTTCATTAACCCTACAGTATAAGCTTGAAAAATCAAAGTTTTCCCAACAATTGGCTCTTAAAAATCATGTTGAGAAAAGTAATGACTAAAATTTTTTATCCGAAGTAAATTGCATTGTGCTCTGATTCCTGATGAAGAGATCTGCCATACTGTTTTAGATCAAGGTAACATGATGGCTACGAGATCTGGACTGCCAACGCCGAGACTATTATTAGATGGCAGTAGAAATGCGAAAACTTTTCTAACTCTTTTTTGCCATCTGCTGGTTGAATAGTTGTTTAGATTTTGGCAGGCCAACTATGAAAAGCAAAAAGAAATAAATGTGCACTGCTAAAGACTTCATTATGTGTTGTATTAATTCATTCTGTAGTAGATTCCTTTAACCTTTTCTTTAACACTTATCTCTTCTGTCTGAAGATGTACTTTAAAATAGTTTTCCTATTAATAAACTGCTTTACCGTATACCGCAAATAATTTAATATCTCTGAAATTGTTTGAATTTGTCCAACCTTATCTAAATTGTGTTGCTGCATCACTCTTCCAACATTTTAACAGTCAACACAAACATTTTCTCACTAATCCATGCTTATATCTATTTCTGATATTGTAAATATATTGCAAATAATTTTCCTATTTTAGTATATTACCCCAAATTAAGAGATAACAGGGTCGTAAAAAGGGAGATTTTTAAAAAGTTAATATCACAAAGATTGTGTGTACTTGCTTTGAATATGCATTTTGTATGCATATTTTTTTATTCAAAAGTTGAAGAAAAACTAAATTTCAAAGTAAAACTGTGTTTCTGTTTAAAATAGGTTTGCGTCATGTTGTAAATTTCCCCTGTATTCCTACTGATTGTGTGCAAATCAAAGTGCACTGATCCCCACGTCAGTAAAATGTTGTTTTGGAACAGCCCCTGATCAAAAAGTATTGGGTAAGTTCTGTGTTCTAAGAAGCTGAAAAATATATGTGAATTCAGAATTGATGAGACAAATGTAGATTTGGAGGGGTTTTTAAAGCTTATTCTAAAGACAAAATTAAGGTCAAATGAAAGTTAATGATTCACAAGGACTGTAAAACAGAAATTCTCTTTTTCCAACTAAGGCAGTTGAATAGCATCTTTTAAAATTATTCTCAAAATGTCTTCCAGTCAAAAATGTGTACTAACATTGAAGTTTATCAGTTTCATAGGTTTTATTAAAGTCAAATAATTACATTTAGATACTAATGGGGTGAGAAAAATACATGTAGAAAATGTATGATTCCAAAAGTTCTGGAGACCTTATTATCCATAGGTTATTTCAACCCTCAGTTTGCTGAAAAAAAGACCAGAACAATTGGAAAGAAATCTGGATAACTTGGTTCAAATTTAATTCCAGACAGAGGGTTCAGCCTCTGAGACTAGCCATGTGGTAGTACTGTAATGGCCAAAGAGGGTCTTAGTACAAAGGTCCTATGTACATGATATGCAACATGTAGTCACACCACACATCATAGTTAGACTGTTGCAATATATTTTTCATGTGACTGTTTTATGAAAAGCTTCTGGAAACCTTAATTAGCAATAGCAGTAGCACTTAGACTTATATACCGCTTCACAGTGCTTTACAGCCCTCTCTAAGCGGTTTACAGAGTCAGCATATTGCCCCCAACAATCTGGGTCCTCATTTTACCCACCTCGGAAGGCTGAGTCAACCTTGAGCCTGGTGGGATTTGTACTGCCAAATTGCAGGCAGACGATAGTCAGCAGAAGTGGCCTGCAGTACATCACTCTAACCACTGCACCACCGAGGCTCTTTAATTCTTCAAAGTGTGGCAGCTAAGCCTCTAGCTGGTGTACAGAATTGGGATCATATTGTTCCTATGATCACCAACTGCTTTCCAGGTAAAATTTAGGCTCCTTCAACTTTAAAAGTTAAAGTGTTTAGACAGTGATTAAATGGAAAAAAAACAACACTCATGTCAGCATGAAAATTTATGAATGTCTAAACATGTTTCTGTTTCCACCTACTGGCATGTGGAAAAGGATGTTTTCCTATGTGTCTCCCAAGCTTTAGGACGCATTCTCATAGAAGGTCCTTTGATTCCTTCAACTTTTACAAAACTTCCTCCTCACCCAAACCTTTTGAATTAGTGATATTTTAACTGCTATTTCAATTGGATTTTAATTGCAGGATCCAATCTGGGTCAGTCACCAGGACCAGAGGTTTTGTTTTCTGAGCTTTCGGAGTCATGCTAGAGCAGGGAACTTCACTCTAGCAGACTGTGTGCTATTCTGTGTGTGGTGCTTATAGTGGCTGTTGTAAGTGGCTTTTTAGATGTTAATCGGGGTGTATTGATGGCTGGCTTTTAAGTCATTAGCTGTCGTTTGCTTGTGGTGCCCAGCCCTCGCCTTCTAAGCACTTGATAGGCTGGTGGTAAATCAGCACTCCTGTTGACAGATAAGGGGCCTGTTTCCCAGGTTTCAATCACTTCCCCCCCCCCCCCGGCTGGGTGCTGGTTTTTTGCCTGCTCATCCAACAATCTTAGTAGCTGCAAAATTGAATGTATGTTCTTGTTCATTGCAGTGTGAGGGTACTAATGAGTTCAAGTTTCCTCTGAAGACAAAACCTCTGGACCCTAACCGGCCCAGTTTGGATCCTGCAACATTATCCTGGGACACATATATTCGCCTTCATTCGTGGATTTTAATTGTTAAAATTTTTTTGCATTCGTTTTGTCTGTTAGCCTCCTTGAGTACTTAGGGATGGAAAAGTGGAATACAAACTATTAAATATATTCTATGAAAACCCTGTAATAAAATAAAGAGTGCTCCTTCCTATGAATTTCATGAGCAAGCTTACAATTTTGCTTAGAAGCAAGTTCTTAAAATGGGTCATAGAGTCCCACAATGTAATTTCCACAGATCAATTACTTGGAAGAAATCCATCAAATTGGAAAAAGGCACAAAATTTCATTACCCTTATGTGATCTTGTGAGTGTGTGATTGAAAGGCTTTACCCTGTAGAGATGTGTATTGTTTTTGCTTCTTAGGACAAGTCAATAGTAATCTGTAGATCTATAATTCTTTGTCTGTATAAAGTTTGAGGGGGGGGGTCTGGGGTACAGAAATGTTATTACTGGGTCAGTGTCTTAAATGTAGCATACATTGATTATGCATGAAAATCATTACTATTTACTGTGAACCTTTGTGGCAACTTAGTTTGAGATGGTGGGAGGCAGAATCTGCTGGCATTGACAAATAGTCCAGGTGCCTGAAGACATAGGTGAAGTGCCACAGCCATAAGGAACTTGGAATAGCAGCCTGAGGTCAAACCAGTTTATTCCTCAATAGAAACCTTAATCCTCAAAAAGTAATCAAGAGCAATATGCTTCCTCTGGAATTTTAAGCTCACTTTTTTTGAAATCCCCCTTAGAGAAAATATCTCTTAAAAGTAGAGGTAATAATAATGAGAGCATATGCACCAAAGACAAATTCCTTGTGTGTCCAATCACACTTGGCCAATAAAGAATTCTATTCTATTCTATTCTATTCTATTCTATTCTATTCTATTCTATTCTATTCTATTCTATTCTATTCTATTCTATTCTATTCTATTCTATTCTATTCTATTCTATTAATTCAGACATTGATTTCTGTAACCTATCAATTTTTGATGGAAGATTAAGAATTCTGAAAGGTACTAAGTTAGGGTTTGGACATCATTACAACTCCATCATCAACAGCTGAAGAAATAATATAATGACCTTTTATTTATGCTCTCATAAGTGTATTTTAGTCTAAAATCCGTTATCATATCTGGAAAAGAAAAATATTTTTGAGGTTCTTGGTATTCTCTGATGAGGACTCTGTCAGTTCAAAAACAGATCCAGATCTTAAGGGTCCCAGATTGTTGGAACAGCCCTGAAGCACATTCAGGAAATTCAACTAACACAAAATGTGGCCGATCATGTGCTTACAGTTCAGATCCATTTTTGTCATGTCACATTGGTGTTATGTGAGGATTTTTGAGTCCAATTCAAAATGTTGGTCATTACTTAAAATGCCTATAGAGTTAGGCACCTAGCTATTTTTGAGACTAACCTTGCTGGGAGAATCTTCCTATTCAATATCCATAAGGAGAGAAATCCTGCTGAGGGTCCCTACATATTGAGATGTTCAGTGGAAAGAGAGGCATGGAAGTTGGCTTCCTCTTTGGGACAATGCCTATGGAGATTCTCAATCATCCAGGTCATGTTTGTGCCAAAAGTGCTTTTCCAAAAGGCAATTGAACTTTCTTGATATTTTCCCTTGAAAATGTTTTGCTTCTCATCCAAGAAGCTTCTTCAGTTCTGAAATCTATGGGACTTCACCTCTTATAGAACAGCTTGCCCTAGAGGCAACAATGATCCCTTTTCTTAAAGCCTTCCAAAATCGGTGAAAGTCTAGATATTTAGTAAGGTATTAGGAGACTGCATTATTGTGGTAAAGCAGATGTAGTGCCTTGAACATCAGACCAACATTTAATGAAATTACAATTATTTATTGTGGTCATTTTATAGCATATTATTTTATCATGCATTGTGAAATGTGTATGACCAACTGTAAACTGTTAAGGGTCAGGAGGGATTGAAGCAATAAAAAAATTGCATAAATGCTACAAACTCTCAGCTTTTTTAAGTAAATGAGTAAACCATACACATAACATATATTGAAGCCTGAAGGAAGGAATGAGCAATTTATTTCATTTCCTTTTTATGTAATTTGGAGATAAGTGATTATTTCTTGCTCCATATTGGGCACTGGTTAAATTATGCTTTCTGCAAGCTCCAGTTGATAGTGTGGAAAGAGAACACTGGTTAGATCATAATGCTCATTGTGTTTCAAGATTATCCAGAGTGTAGAGTTCAGTCTGATTTGGAGAAACTCGTGTGTGTGATTTGTGTGTGCTTGTGTGTGTGTCAATAAATAGATAGATAAATGATAGATAGATAGATAGATAGATAGATAGATAGATAGATAGATAGATAGATAGATAGATAGATAGATAGATAGATAGATGATAGATGATAGATAGATAGATAGATAGATAGATGATAGATAGATAGATAGATAGATAGATAGATAGATAGATAGATAGATAGATAGATAGATAGATAGATAGATAGATAGATAGATAGATAGATAGATAGATAGATAGATAGATAGATAGATAGATAGATAGATAGATAGATAGATAGAAAGAAAGATATGGAGATAGAGATGGAGATGGAGATAGAGATAAAATGTATATGCCGCCATCTCATTGTAGAAGCTCTAGGCTTCTACTCTAGGCAGCTTTAAAATTATATGGAAGCCTCTTTGATTGTCTGTCATCAGCAGGAATGGCTTTTATGCATGGTATATCAAATGGGGAAAAGTAAGATAATCAGCTGGCAATGGCTAAACACAACTGCTTGTCTCTCACCTGCTTTATTTCTTGCTCAGGGGCACAAATAATTTAAAAATCAGTCCAAATCTCCATGAAATCCAAACAAGATTGTACAACCTCTCTCTGTTCCTCTCTCCTTTTCCAAGAATCTGTTATTAATCCACATAGACTTCATCCTCATGTGCAAACAAGCTGAAATGTATGCAAATATGCTTTCTCTCTCTCTCTCTCTCTCTCTCTCTCTCTCTCTCTCTCACATCTGTCTCATGCTCTGTGTTACATAGCATTTTCATTATGCATTTTTTTTTTTGCAACTGGCTTTCCCTTTCTTCTTGATAAATTCTTGCTCAAGATAGGGATCTGTTGGTTGCATTGAAACTATAAAAGCAGAGTCTAGGTTTTCTGAAAAAGATAATGCTATGAAAAACCATTTACCACCACCTCAATATGATCCAATGTTTAACTTCAGTGCTCAGCTGTGCAATGGAAGAAACAATAACAAGGCAGAGAAAATGGAAATGTGTATAGAAAGCCCATACTTCAGTTGGGAAACGCTCCACAGAATAAAGACATTATTTCAAAAATTTGGACTCTGTCATGCTTCATTTGATAAGTCTGTACTGGGATGGGTGTGGTGAGGTGTTGATATCCATTCAAAAGAACGTAAATAGTTTAGGTGTAACTTAATGAAAGCTGAGTTAAATTCAATCAAAGGGTGGAAGTTGGCACCCTTTTAAAAGTAGCATATCAGGGAGGGGATGTTAAATCATTGGCCAATACAGCTTAGTTTATTTTGGCAGGGTGAACTTGTCACATTTTGTTTCTGCCATTTGGGCAAACAATAACTCTGGATTGTACTGCCAAATCGGGCAGAGATTTAAGGCATTACATTTTGCCACTGTGTGTAACTGGGTTTCAAGTTTCAAGCAGTAGACACCACTGATTACATGGCAGAGATGACAAGTACAGCACAAGGCAAACCTCCTGTTCCTTCAGGATAAGTCTCCCAATGACATGAAGCCTTAACTGCCATTCAACGGGATCAGTATTTCTGAATCTCAGCAATTTTAACATGTGTGGACTTCAACTCTCAAAATTTTCCAGCCAGAAGTGTTGGGGAGTTGACCTCCACACATCTTAAAGTTGCCGAGGTTCAGAAACACTAAACTAGATCCTTCCAGTAGGGTAGCTATAGTGGAAAGACTAAATGCAATGATGAAACTATTTTATTTTACTTACAGAAGTAGTCTGATATTCATTATTATTTTTTTACCATTGCTGACAAATATAGAAGAAAATAACCAAATCAAAACAAAAACGTTCTGAATATTAGATGAGCCCTAGAATTCAATAATTCTGAAAGAGATAAATAATTAAACTTACAAGACATAGTTTATAGATATGCAGTCAATAACATTATAAATATCATTACTGAAACACCAAAAGCAGAAGCTATGTCAAATAAACAAAGTCCACTTATGGTATCTTGTACAAACTCAATTGATGTGAATGAATCCTACTTAAAAGTAAATTTAATTCCTAACTGTAGGGTGATTAATCTATATACTTATAGATAAATAAATATATCTATATAAATAGTTCGTGAAATTACCAGGGGATAAACTCAATCTCAAGGAGACTTTATCTTTCTACTACTTACATTTGTAATTGTAGTGATAGAAGAAAACACCTACAGAAATGTAAACTGTGTCTTATCAGATGCAGCATTTTTTTGTTGTTGTTTCAAGGATCTCTCAACTTTTTGGATGCAAAACAAGCACAGGTTTCTAACACCAACTTTTGGACATTTTAACTGCTAAATTCCAGCCTACATGTTTCTTTCTTGGAAGAAGGATTAGGCAGCATTAATTGATGCATCAGAAGAGAATAGCATAAACACTAAATTGATATAAAACTTATACAATATATACTTAATTAATACTGTCTAGTTATGCAGTGTATAAATTTCAATTATGTTTCTTATGTTAAATTCACTGCATCCCAAACCTGTAACAATTAATCAGTGGAACAACTTCTGAAGTGGTGTAGGGTTTCCTGCCTAAGCAGGGGGTTGGACTAGAAGACCTCCAAGGTCCCTTCCAACTCTGCTATTCTATTCTATTCTATTCTATTCTATTCTATTCTATTCTATTCTATTCTATTCTATTCTATTCTATTCTATTCTATTCTATTCTATTCTATCTTATACATTTATAAATTAGAATAGAATAGAATAGAATAGAATAGAATAGAATAGAATAGAATAGAATAGAATAGAATAGAATAGAATAGAATAGAACAGAANTGCTATTCTATTCTATTCTATTCTATTCTATTCTATTCTATTCTATTCTATTCTATTCTATTCTATTCTATTCTATTCTATTCTATTCTATTCTATTCTATCTTATACATTTATAAATTAGAATAGAATAGAATAGAATAGAATAGAATAGAATAGAATAGAATAGAATAGAATAGAATAGAATAGAATAGAATAGAATAGAATAGAATAGAATAGAATAGACATCTAGAGCGACGCTGGAGGACCAGTAACTCCGAATCTGACTGAACACTCTTAAGAGCCTTTATTAGGACTTACTTAGTGGCGATACGGGCAGCAAAATGTGCGCATTTTTCCGCACTTATTGCATCCGCTGATTCGCGCCCAGCCACCCTATTTAGGGTGACTCGCTCCCTCCTTAATGTAGGGGGAGTGGAGGAGCCCTTGCAGGGTAGAGCTGAGGAGTTTGTGGAGTTTCTGTCAGATAAAGTCGCGCA
>QLTV01001030.1:2460462-2494517 GCA_003457575.1 Thermophis baileyi
GGTAAGATCCCACAGAGTTGGTCTCCTTTGGGTCCCGTCAGCTAAACAGTGCCTGCTGGCGGACCCGCAGGGGAGGGCCTTCTCTGTGGCTGCCCCAGCCCTCTGGAACCAGTTACCTCCTGAGATCTGGACTGCCCCCACCCTATTGGCCTTCAGGAAAGCGGTGAAGATCTGGCTTTTCCAGCAGGCCTGGGGCCGTTGATCTCGCTGTTGTAATCCTGCGAGATCCGGCCATGAATGGTGTGCATAGGTGTTTAAATTGTTTTTAAAATGTTTTTATAAGGTTTTTTAATGGTTTTTTTTTGTATTTCTGTTGTAAGCCTCCCAGAGTCCCTCGGGAGTTGGGTGGCAGAGAAATTTAAATAATAAATAAATAAATAAATAAATAAATAAATAAATAAATAATAGATTTATTCCAATATTATTCCAATTATAATTTCAGGATCTGTTACTTATTACCCCACTGAGATTATAAAATTAATTTGCTGAGTTATATACAATGTGGACACTTATCATAAATAACATAGAAAATAACCCATACAGCAATAGTCCAGCATGATATAATTAATTAATTAATTAAACTAAAATACTGACCAGAGTCTCTTTCTGATAGTATGATTACTTTCCCAATATATAATATACAGCAGTACAAGTTGGTTTCCAATTACTCCATAGACAAAAAGAAAAATATGAATATTTTGAAATTTAGATACATTTGATACTTGTAATAAAGTTAAAAATGCCTTTGAGCACATCTCAATTCCAGGTAATGCAAAGAAATTGTTTATCACTGTATTCTTCCAAATTGTTGGAGGGGGAAAAACCTACCTACAGCTGGGATTATCTGTTGGTCTCCTAGCCAAGTACTAACCAGACCTGACATTGCTTAGATTCTGCATTCATAAAAGACTCTATTCAGTGCGTGATCATTCCAAAGGCAGTAGACAATGTATAACAGAAACATTAAAATAAAGGCATATGGAAAGTCCAGTGAATGTGCTTTGTGATTTTCACTCTTGGTTTTTATTACTGAAAATGAAAGCAATCATATGTTCAATCATTTTAAATATTTCAAAGGGCTTCTCATGGAGGTCATATATTTGCATTTGAATAAAAGCTTTCTATTCTTGCTTTTGGGCTCTTGTGTGCGATTCGCAGGAAAATATACTGTACCTTATCAAAGGCTCTTTTCAGTCATCATAATGAAAATACTCTCCAGTTGTCCACAAAAGCTTTTGTGATTGGCAGCAATGATTGAATAAATCTTGAATTATGAGGTTTCATATTAGAAGAGGCCACACTATTTCAACTGCACCTTAAAATAATTGATTATATTTGTCTGGGATTTGCTCTTCGATGAATTATAAGAAGAAGGTCTGCCTTATTGGGTGAGTACATAAATTTGGACAAAGCACTATGAATATCTGAGGCTTAAAGCAGTGGTGAAATCCAATTTTTTTTACTACCGGTTCTGTGGGCGTGGCTTGGTGGGCGTGGTGTGGCTTGGTGGGCGTGGCTTGCTGGGTGTGGCAGAGGAAGGATACTGCAAAATCTCCATTCCCACCCTACTCCAGGGGAAGGATACTGCAAAATCTCCATTCCCACCCTCCTCCAGGGGAAGGATACTGCAAAATCTCCATTCCCACCCTACTCCAGGGGAAGGATACTGCAAAATCTCCATTCCCATCCCACTCTGGGGCCAGCCAGAGGTGGTATTTGCCGGTTCTCCGAACTACTCAAAATTTCCGCTACCGGTTCTCCAGAACCTGTCAGAACCTGCAGGATTTCACCCCTGGCTTAAAGTAAGAATGAAATTGGAGATACTAAATCAGCAAGCTAATCTGGAGTTATCTTGGAGTTAGACTTCACTGCAATCAGGATCTAACTTAAAGTTAGATCCTTCCTCCAGGTTTTTAATAGGAAAAATCATAATAGAAATGAAAGCAAGGGAAAGCAAACATTATTTTATCTTCTTTTATAGCCCACTTACACAAAGGCAGAGCACTGATTCTTCAAGAACCAGCCTGATTAAATCACTTTGGAACTGTCATGCCTTTTAGGAATGACAAAAGTTGTGGTTCTAAAGAAAGGGATCCTTTTAACACTGTGTTGTGCAACATGATATGTTCACTTGCAACTGTTCTGAACAGATAAAATAGGCAGTTTTGTGTTGCATTTCAAATCTATGTGTGCCTTTAACAAGTTTTACAGAACTGACCAAAACTCTCAAATCATCAGAAACTTGGACAAATAGCATTATTTAGATAATGATGATATTAGACTATTATGAATAGATGCAGTTTAAATCATGAAAAATTCAGATAGGCTTGTTTAAAATAATAAATTCCCAATGATATGTAAAACCCCCAAATTATATGATTTTAATATTATACTTTTAGTTTTTAATTCTT
The DNA here is from genome assembly GCA_003457575.1 of Thermophis baileyi. Classification (NCBI taxonomy): domain Eukaryota; kingdom Metazoa; phylum Chordata; class Lepidosauria; order Squamata; family Dipsadidae; genus Thermophis; species Thermophis baileyi. Next base: position 2,462,874 of record QLTV01001030.1, read on the forward strand.
TGCTATTTTTAAGCCACTAGCTGCTTTTAAGTTGCAGAAAAGTGTTGCTTTCTGTGCAAGTTTCAGCTGAGACCAACATAGATGGTGATCTATCCTGAGAGCAAAACAAAACACTGACTCTTTGTATTGTGCTTCTTACACCTTTTGCCCTGAGCAACCCATTATCTATCCAGACTGCAGTAATGTTTTGGCACTGTCCTCCCACCAGTTGATTTAGTACTCTTAAGACGTTAATAATTAAACTGCTGGTTTTATATTAACGGAGACCCTTGCTTGGTCTTTCAGCTTTATTAAATGCCTCCTTTTTTTGAATAGCTACATAAAAGTGATAGATGCCCTTTCTTTGCATGCCAGCCACCAAGTAGCATTATGTTTTACATTTCTTTGGCAAGACAAAGCCCTCTATGTTTAAATATAGAAGTATAATGCAGATAAGGCTAAGTAAGATGATTTCTATGAAATCATCCAGACTGGACTCTGTTAAGATAAGCAGGCTACAGGAGTAAGAGAAAGAATGCAGACTCAGACTCTTCTGTCTTCATTACCTTGTGATGAACAGGGCAGAGAACGTGAAAATAAATAGAGCTGAGGCCAAAGATGTAAATGGTCAGGCCTATTCATGATAACAAGAGGAGAAGCTGCCGGCATTCAGCAAAGAGATTTAATAGTGCTGTGAATTAACGGCTGAGTATGAACTTTGCTTTTAAAACCTGGGGCTGGGGGTGGGGAGAAGACTTTTTTTCTTGGGCAGAGATTGTTAAAACAATGCATACACACATTCATAAAGAGCTTTGGTATCGGTCATAATTCTTCTGCTAAAGGGAAGACTGACCATGCCCAGTGAACATAACTGCTGAACTATTTATAAGGTAGGGGAAGAAGGAAAAAGAAAAAAGGGGACCTGAAATATACAGCACTTGCATTCTACTATGCAACATTCGCTTTGATCGGTTTTATCATTCTTAGAATCTTTTCTTACATCTCATTGGTCTTTTAGTCAGCGTGTAAAGAACCAAACACAGAGCTGAAATACTTTCATGGCATTTTTTTGTGGCACAGAAATGCTCCTTTAGAAGATCTTGCATGGAATTTGAGAGCATCCCCGTTTTGTCAAACTCTTACTAACTGTTGGACTCTCAGCTGGTAGGCTGGACTTGAATTCCAGAGCTTCTCCAATGAATCCATAAACTCTTTCCCAGCCCTTCCTCACAGATTCCCTTTTTCTATTGCTGAGCTACCCTCTTTGATCAGCTGAGTAGAAGTAAAAGTTGTAAGGAGAGAGATAAAAAGGAAAAGTTAATTTTCCTTTTCTCAAGCTCCTCTTCCACACTGCTCAACTATTTTACCGCCATAAAACATGAACTTGCAGCCAAGTGGCTATGGAAACTGTATAGGCTGTTTTTCCAAAAGCATTTTACCACCTTTCTATGCCACAAGATTAAAAAGGCAGTCTCTTTCACACCACGCGGTCCAAATAAAGTTCCTTCAAGGGCAGCATTTATATACGGATGTATGAGTGTGCATCAGTGGAACTGAGGTATGAGATAAGGTGTTTTACTGAGACAATGATTTCCTGAGCCTAAATATTATTCAATATCCTTAAATATTAACAAAGGATGGAAATATTGTAACTTTCTTGCAATTAAAATATCAATCAAGGTTCAATAACTTTGGAGGAATCCTGAGATTTTCAAAAACTAAACTAAAATAGATTAATGAAAACTATTCTTCTTGACTGAGGAATCTTCAGGATACATTTGGGAACATTAAACAGCATCACCTATCATCTAACACAGGGGTGTCAAACTGGATTTCTTCGTGGGCCGAATCAGCATTGTAGTTCTCCTCTGTAGGCCAGGCAGTGGGGGGGGGGACGTGAGATGGGACAGACGCCTCCTGCAGCACCCTGCTGGCCAAAACAGGGCGCGTTTTGGCTGCCAGAGGCACCGTGGGCCAGTCCTTTGCTATTTCCAGGCCGGCCCTGTGGGCCAGATTTAAGCACCCCGTGGGCCGGATCCGGCACACAGGCCTTGAGTATGACCCACGGGTGAAATTCAGCAGGTTCTGACAGGTTCTGGAGAACCAGTAGTGGAAATTTTGAGTAGTTCAGAGAACCGGCAAATACCACCTCTGGCTGGCCCCAGAGTGGGGAGGGAATGGGGATTTTGCAGTATCCTTCCCCTGCCATGCCCACCAAGCCACGCCCACAGAACCACAGAATTTTTGAATTTCACCCCTGTTTTGACCCCCCTGATCTAACCCATGCAATGTGATTTTTCTGTTGCAATGTCTGCCCTCCAGAATGATGTCCCACTTGAGATCTAAACAGTTTCCACTTTGATGCCTCTCCAGAAGGTCTTGAAAATTTGACTCTTCTTTCAGGCCTTGAGGTACAGTGGAAGGATATCTTGTTTCAGATTAATGTACCGTAGTATATATTGCTGCCTTTGAAAAAGTTTGTAATTTTTGGATTATTTTTTTAATTGAATTTTTATTGATTTGTTGTTGCCTTTTTTTTTTTTTTTTTTACTATGCCACCCAGAGTTGGTTGGAGTTGGGCAGCATCATACATTGACTAAATATGGTTACTAAACCTAAATGGTTGACTTATTGTGATACATCAAGAAGAATACAGAATAAAAACAGGAGAACAACTCGCAGTAGAAAGGTACTCATGTCAATGGTTTTTGTATGTACAATTATTAGAAAGATTTAAAGTAGATAAAAAACTTTTGAACATTGTAAGATTGAATTTGAAATCAAACTGTGATCATGTTATTGATAATTTCATTGAAATATGCAAGAGGAGAACAAATGAATGTATGATAAAAAGGGTTAAACTTTGGTTAAAATATACACATGGATCATGTGTATGTAGCTAAAAGGACTGAAATTTATATTATGTTATAGTCTTAAAGACAATTTTTATAAAATAATATATTGTTTGTACAGGTCACCGGAAAAACTGTCTAGAATATATAAAGGTTCTTCGAACTTACATTAGAAATGTAATCAACAAGAAGGGACATTTTATCATGCTTGGTAGTTGTGTAAAAAAGCCAGAAAATTTTGGATTCAGTTACATATAACAATACAAAAGATTTTAAAGACTCATATACAATTGAAACCAGAGAATTTTCTTTTCAGATTGATGGATAAGCAACTGTAAAAAAATTAGGGAACTTTGTTTTTATATATGATGACTGCAGAAAAACTATTATATGCATAAAGATGGAAATATCTGACTTTTCCCACAAGGGAATAGTGGATAGTGAAGATGCTGGAACTTGCTGTGATGGCCAAATTGACTGCTCTAATTAGAAATAGAACATTATCTAAATGTAATGATGATTGAAAACCCCAAATTATCTTTTTGCAGGAAACAGGAAAAAAATGCTATTATGATATGGTTTGGAAAATTACAATAAACATAACAGATTATAAAGAAAGTATAAGCAATACTGTAACCAGCATTTATGCTTATAACTGCTATAAAAGAAAATCAGAAGTAACTTCTTTATAATCCCCTTTTCTTTTTCTTGATTACTGCATCTTTGTCTTTGGTCTTTCCTTCTTTCATCTATCCTCTTTTTTCATTCTAATATTAGTTCTTTTAGTTTTTATGTATATATTAAAGTTTTTAATACAAAAATTAAAAATTGACTAAAATAACTAAAGAAATAGTCCTGTGTAGTAAATGTAAAGGTAAAGAGATATATTAATATAACATAATTCAATACAATACAATGCAATATAAATAGGTATATTAAAATGCATTTAAATACCAACTAAATTTCATGAATGCAGTGGGATTTATTTTTTTACTAAAGAGGCATAGAATAGGATGTGCTGTAAATCTGTCTACTCAGAGTTTAAAATCCAGATAATAGTATAATAAGCTCCATGCTGACAAGTATGACTGAATTATTATGCTGAAATATTACACCGCATGTAACACATTGGCACATAAGATTCTGCTGCTGTAGAATGAGTTAACTCACACATTTTTTTCCTGAAAGGTTACTTCTATTTATAATAGAAGCATTATATACAACTTCAGATTAAACATTCCATTTTGTGTTATCTTTTTTTCTGTCAATTTTAAATATGTTCAGGCCAGTTCCAAGAAGTAAAACTTTTTACCCATTAAATATTTGTTTTTAAAAGGCCTATACTATACTAAGTACTTGTTCCTTTCCCCTCAAAGGAATGACACTTTGTAATATGTACATGAAGTTATATTAGTTGAAAGAACATGTCAAAGTCAGTTTAATCAGCATAATTATCCAACCCATTCAGGTAGTCCTTGACTTACAACAGTTCACTTAGTGACTATTCACACTTAAAATGGCACTGGAAAAAGTGACTTATGACCTTTTTCACACTTACAGCCGTTGCAGCAACAGGTCATGTGATCAAAATTCAGACACTTGGCAATTGACTCATAATTATGATGGTTGCAGTGTCACATGGTCATATGATCCCTTTTGCGTTCTTCTGACAAGCAAAGTCAATGGGGAAGCCAGATTCACCTTAATTGTTTGTTTGTTTATTTGTTTGTTTGTCAAACATGTACGAGATAACAGATATAAGTATAAACATGAATAGGAACATAGGAAATGGGTACGAATAAATGGGGACAGTAGGACAGGTACGGTAGGCACGCTGGTGCGCTTATGCACGCTCCCTTACAGACCTCTTAGGAACGGGGTGAGGTCCACGGTAGACAGTTTAAGGTTGAAGCTATGTGGGTTTGATGAAGTAACAATGGAGTCAGGTGGAGCATTCCAGGCATTGACCACTCTATTGCTGAAGTTGTATTTTCTGCAATCGAGTTTGGAGCGGTTTATCTTGAGTTTGTATCGATTGTTTGCCCGTGTATAATTGTGGTTGAAGCTGAAGAAGTCGTTGACAGGTAGGACATTGTAGCAGATAATTTTGTGTACTACGCTTAGGTCAAACCGTAGGTGGCGTAGTTGTAGGTTGTCCAAGCCCAAAATTTCAAGCCTGGTGGCATAAGGGATTCTATTGTGAGTAGAGGAGTGGAGTACTCTTCTCGTGAAATACTTCTGGACTCGCTCAATTGTATTAATGTCCGATATACAGTGTGGATTCCAGGCAGACGAGCTGCATTCAAGAATTGGTCTAGCAAAGGTTTGGTATGTCCTAGTTTGCAGTACAATATTACCGGAAAAGAAGCTTTGCAAAATTAGGTTAACAACTCTTAATGCCTTTTTGGCAATGCTGTTACAGTGAGTTCTGGCGCTTAGATCATTTGAGATGAGTACATCAAGGTCCTTGACAAAGTGAGGGTCGTCTATGAGGTCATATCCGCCCAGCTTGTATTTGGTGTTCTGATTTTTTTATTTTATATTTATATGATTGTTAGTAACAATCATGTTACTAACAGTGATTCACTTAACAACTGTTGCAAGAAAGGTCGTAAAATGGGGCAAAATTCACTTAACAACTATCTCACTTAGCAACAGAAATTTTGGGCTCATTCATGTAGTTGTTTCACAAGAATTAGTAGATACAACTTCTTGCTTTCTATGAGATCCCCTTGACTCAGTCTTTTCCTGGTTCATTCAATTTTATTTTGTATTGTTCTCACTTCTTGGTTTTTTTTTCTTCCAAGCAATTGGTTTTCTCTTTACTGATATAGTTCAAGAGTTTATCATTCACAGAATCAGGTGAGATACATTTGATTAAAACAAAGTTAATTTTTCCCTTCCTACAGAAAGTATATTTCTTCTTCAACTATCCAGTGTTTACAATCATTACAACCAGATTTCGAAATTACATTTTCTCTTCTCTGAGAGAGATCCTCTGCATCATTTCTCTAAGGGATACTCCCCCCAAGTTTCTCCATGTCCCCACAATATTTCAGTCTGGTATGATGTTTCTTTGGTCACCTATCCATTCAATTACCCAGCTGCAAAAGAACTTGTGTTGTTTGTTTTTAAATAAGAATAACATGTGAAGCAAATTCTTACTAAGTTTTTATTGTGTCTCTGTGTGAAGAGGAGAGGGTCACTTTTAACCCAAATACAACGAGGAAGAGAGGGAGCAGCAAATGTGAAGCAAGGACAGTTGTTGGTTTGGCATTCTTCATCCACTAAAATGACCAGAGATGGTGGCACGGAGTCCAGAAAATGAGCATAAATACAGACATTGAAATTGATAGAAGAGAATATTGTAGCTCAGGGTTGAACTGTCCTCGGTGCTCTCTGAACTTTGCAATTTTCTTGCAGACTTTTCATTAGCAGTGCGCTGATGATGTTACCTAGTTTGGTAATGAAACATCTAAAGAAAACCGCAAAGCTCAGAGAGAACCAAGAATCCCATACACATTGAATTAGCACACTGACTATCTCAATTAATATTTGAAAGGCTTAGATTATGAGCTGATTGGCAACTCCTTGCTGTGTTTGCTCCTATCCCACTAGACAAATGTAGGAAGGAGAATATATTATTAACAAAAGCGTTCCTTACATGTAAAAAAAAATTAAGCTGAATAATAATCATTAAAGCACTACCAAAGAAAGCACAAACCAAAGAATACAAATAATGGTAGGTGCCTGCCATATCATTTAAGAATCTAAAGGTAGAATTTAAACAGTAAAATGGTTCCCTTTGTAAAACAAATTATTTGGAGGAAGCATTATTTAATTAGCACTGTTTCAGGATTAGTTTATTTTAGTTTTTAGCTTTTAACTAACTATTAAAAAATTTTGCCATTTGTTTTCGATATAAAGTTTTAAATTACTGGTTGCATTTGAATACAGTTATATCGCATTATATTGTACAACAGTATTATTACTTTATAATTACTATATATTATAAATATAATTAAAACCACATGATTGCTAGGAAGTACATGATACATGTAATTTTCTCTTTCAGGATTCTGTGTATGAACCTGACCAGTTCCCTCCCCCTCTTTTTCAGAAGTTTCACTGTGCAAGAGCACAATCCTAATTACGGAATTAGGCATTTTCCAACACGGCACTTGTCAATGACATATGTAAACTGGAAGATTGCTAGCGATGAAATATTTCTATACCAGTTAAAAAATTTGAAAGAAGGCTGCTCCACTCTACACAGCTAAACAATATTTATATATGTTTATTATTGGTGTATACATGCAGTGAAGTAGATGAAGAAGTATATTACAAATAGGTTTGCAGCTATAATGCTATGAGAATATAACAATCATTATAGTGTTTCATCCTCAGAAGGAAAATGTGGCCCTGCTTCCAGTTAATTGAGATGCAAGCCACAATCAAATAATTTTAGCTTCATAGTTATAAGAAATCACTTCCATGGCTTCTGAGATTTTGAATGAATTTGAGGAAGAATAGAAATAGGGGATCAGAGTTTTATCATAAATCATTATAATTGGATTTAAATTGAATTCATTTACAGTAAACCTGTAAATAAACAAATAAAATTTACAGTAAACCTTGTTTTCATGGACAAATAAAGAGCGCCTGTTAAAGTTATATGTTATTAAATCTATTTTCTTATAATTTTACATGTTTTTTGTATGCATAAAATGTATGAACATTATACTGTACAGTCTAATTTGGATAAAGACAACTTTGTAACAAAGAAGTACAAATTCGTATTTTGTTTGTTGCATCTGAAGTCCTCTGAATAGTGGTGTACAAATCAAGGTTTTTCTGAATTGGTAAAAATTGTGAACTAAGCCAAATTCCTGGAGTTGATAGAAATGGTTCGGAATATATTGACCATCATATTAATTTACTTCCTTGAAATTAGAAGTACACGTTTCAAGTGTTATGCAAAGTGAAAAATTATTAACTGAAAGTGAAAATACACATACATCTCTTAAAGTCATTTCTGAAATTGTGGTGTATTTGACATAAAATACCTTTATATGAATCCAATATACACTTTGAACGTGAAGTAAGGCAACACAGGAAACAACACATGATTGAATCAATCACTCACCAAGTAGGATTCTTGCCTTACTTTTCATCAATACAAAAATAAACATTTTTCATTATTTTTGGCTATTGAATGATACAAGATCAGATAATAGAAAACACATTTCTTTTAGTTGGAGACAAGAAATATATTGCTTCAGAAAGTTCATCAATTTAAAAAAATCAAAGGAGACAGCCAACAATGTTTGAAGATTTATTCTAGTCATTCCATTTCTACTCTTACTGTTCCCCAGTGAAAAGTTTGTATGAAATAATCATCAAATATGTCTTCTCCCAAAAATATCTGCCTGACCCATATGTCCCCATAGGAAAGGTATGTTCCAGGTTCTTTCTTTTAAAACTTATCATCTTGTGGGACCTAAGAAGAGTTCTGGAATATTTTATTTATTTATTTATTTATTTATTTATTTATTTATTTGTTTGTTTGTTTGTTTGTTTGTTTATTTATTTATTTATTTATTAAATTTGTATGCCGCCCAACTCCCGAGGGACTCTGGGCGGCTCACAACAATATAAAAAAACCATTAAAAGAAACCATAATAAAAACAGTTAAAAACAGTTAAAAACTCATACATACATACAATATGCCTCCTCTCTTGCATCCTATCGATATGACAGGCCTTAACTCCTCTTCCCTTTAGGAAAACTGTTAAGACCTGGCTTTTCCCCCAGATTTAATTAATTTCCCCCAAGATTAATTGAATGGGAGTCCCCTTGTGATTACAATGACTTCCATTTATGCTCACCAGTTATGTCCCTGGTGCACAGCATTTTATTACAGGGTCCCCAACCTGTGGGCCACGGCCCACTACCAGGCTGCGGGGTAATCGCCACCAGGCCGTGTGAGTGTCTGGCCGGTGCATGAACCTCTACGCATATGCACAGCTCCACTCACGCGTCATCGCGGGTACTCGTGGCCCCACTTGCGTGAGCCTCATTGCAGGTGCTCACAGCCCCACTTGTGTGAGCATCACCATGAACATCACGGGCTATCATGCGTGAATGCACACATGCGCTTGCAAATTAACAAAGAGGTAGAAGCACAGGGAATAGGAGCAAATGTAAAACCCAAACTGAACAAACAGCGTTGAAAAGAAATAAAAGATCTGTCATGCATCTGTCCATATTGGTGCAGTTGTCCTCGGTTTTTTTGATAGGCCTCTTAAATTCTGGTCTGTAAGACAAAATCTGTTTATTAACCTCCTTTCTTCTCTGAATAAACCCAATCATAACTTCTTGGAGATTGAAACTTCTAACTTATCACATTTTATCTACTATTATCACATTCCCAACTAATGCATTTATTACCTAGCCTAGTAATGAAATGTCTGCAAAAAAAACCAACCATTGAAAGAACACCAAATATGGAATATATCTTAAACCTAAGCTAAAAATAAAGTTTAACTTGCAGAGAACATATCATAAACCTTTTGAAAATATCATCAAGCCTATTTGCACTTAGAGTGGCAGGGCTCAGGGTGGAGGGGCTGGGCTGAGGAAAAATAGATTAACATGCCAGAATATAAGCATGCACATTATGTGCAAATGCAATAATATAAAAAGTTCCAAGTTGGCTTTTCCAGATGGTTCCTTTATCTCTTCCCCAAATCTAATTTGGCTTGTGATCAGACTGGCAATATATAAACGAATCAAATAAAAGCAGTGACTGATTGATGTGAGTTGCTGATCTTCAAATACCTTACCGCTGAATATTTCTAACGCTTGATTGTAGTTATTCTGCATTTCACATCTCCTGAGGTATATGAGCAATATTTTTTCCTACAATTGTGCTGCATTATGCCAAAGTAGGGCCACGGAAATAGGGAAGTGGTAGTTTATATGCAATCTACTGGCAGTTACATAAAGGTAAAGGTAAAGGTTTCCCTTGCACATATGTGCTAGTCGTTCCCGACTCTAGGGGGCGGTGCTCATCTCTGTTTCAAAGCTGAAGAGCCAGCGCTGTCCGAAGACGTCTCCGTGGTCATGTGGCCGGCATGACTAAATGCCAAAGACGCACAGAACGCTGTTACCTTCCCACCAAAGGTGGTCCCTATTTTTCTACTTGCATTTTTTATGTGCTTTCGAACTGCTAGGTTGGCAGAAGCTGGGACAAGTAACGGGAGCTCACCCCGTTACGCGGCACTAGGGATTTGAACCGCTGAACTGCCGACCTTTCGATCAACATGCTCAGTGTCTTAGCCACTGAGCCACCGCGTCCTTGGCAGTTACATACTACTCCTTATATAAATCATACCTAACTTTCTGGAACAGATCTCATGCTAATCTTCAGCCACCATAATATTCTTTTATTCTTCTACCAATATTGTTCTTCCCCTCTCAAGAAAAGGCAAATAATAATTTGAATGGAAACTGTAATAGAACCAAAATAGATATAGCAAGACACAAATGTTTAGTTGTCAAAGCCCATTTCAAAAAGCTAAGATATGTCCCTGCAAATTTCTCAGCAAATTTTCTGAGTCCAAAATACCTGATGCATACAATATGGGGAAAGTTGGTAGAGAGACGTCTGCTGGGTTAGTCTCAGTGAATACTATATTGGTATTACTTCTGCATTAAAGGGATTCCTATTTGCAGGCAAATAACCGCATTTTGCTATATTCTCACCTAGTGAAAGCTGAGGATTAACATGGTGCTACACTGCAACATATCTTCCACAAATAATTTCTATTTTCTTCCTCATCGTAGCTTCTGAGTGATTTAAATAGTTTTGAACTTTCCTGGAACCTTAAAGTTTAACTTGGAAGTCTGTCATGGAGAAAGAAGGCTGAGCACATAACAAATAAATATGACAGTTAAAAGAAAACTAGAGAAATGGGGACACAGGCAGTGATTTACTAATGGGCAACTTTACATTTGGAAAAAGAAAAGATATTTAAATAAAGTAATTAGTTTCACCATGGTGGGCTGAGATGCTAGATTTCAAGTGGGGGAAACAGAGAGACAAAATAAAATTTTGGTTGGACTAGATTGCCAAGCAGGAAATAAGGGGCACTCCTGTCAAATGAACTGAAAACAACGTGGGATCTGGAACATGCCCACTGTAAGGATGTGAGTCACAATTACATGAGGGATATTTGTTTTTATTATACAATCTCATGTTGAATATGGAAGTAATTTTCTGTCATTTTTTCCTTTGCTTTTTGTTCTCCTTGTCTTGAAAGAGTACAGACCAATGGAAATAACATACTAAATCATTTCTCACCTCTCTGGCTAATGTATGTATACACATTGGAAATAAAGATATAAAATTGGATAAGATCTTAAGCTATTTATACCATCATCAATATCATGGATGTAGGCAACATTGCAAACATTTGTCAGAAATCCCTCCAAGAAATCAAATGGTGCAGCAGTGAGAGCTACTAACTGATTAGCAGTTAGAATTAAACAACAAGTCTATGGCTACTTATAAAAAGCTAAATGTCATATAGCATTGAAAGAAAAGAGCAAATATTAATGTATATAGAGGAGAATTGAAATCTTGCTTGTATCATAAAGTTGAATATTATTCTAATGTGTTATGGGGTCATTTCAAAATAACCCTCCCACAACCCAATATTTTCTGTTTTACTAATTTTGTCTATATTTTACCATTATTATATTTTTCTATTCAATTACAAGACTACCTAAAACACACTTTTTCCCTGTGCAACTATATCTAAAAAAGACTTCCTATTTTTTGTTTATTTCCCTCATGCATTTAAATCCCAGCATTTAAAAGAAAGTTTTAAAAGGTTATGTAGACGTTTTGGTATAGATTTCCAAACTAACTATGTTTTTTATCTAACTTTCTTTGTACTTGTGTTAGTTTGATATTACGGTGTCTTTGTCTTGTCACATAACCTAAGTGCTGTACTGTAATTTAAGAATATATTAATTGTTCATTGCCTATATGAAAACTATTTTTGTATGCAAGGATTCATCCCTTTCCTCTGCCTCAATAATGATGAGCTTATTTTGTAATATCAGCATAAACATGTCGTGGTTTCTGTGTAAATCTCCACAGGGAAATAAAATTACTGTACATTGAATTCTAACCCCAGTGAAAATCCCCTGAGAGAGAGAGACAGGAAGTATTGCAGCAGAGAGGCATTTACACTATAATTAGGGATTCATTGGGTTTTAGCTGTAGTAGTTCATAAAATGAGCAACAAGTATTATATCACACCAGGTGGGTTGGGAATTCTAAAGGAACAAAGTAGGATTGTACATAGGAATGATGTAATGTAGAGGCTGTAGTTTCTGAGGACACAACACACACACACACACACACACACACACAGAGAGAGAGAGAGAGAGAGAGAGAGAGAGAGAGAGAGAGAGAGAGAGAGAGAGAGAGAGAGAGAGAGAGTTCCTAATAGCAAAAGTCAAGTCATATTTTTAAACTTTGTTTCCTTCTGAAGTGTAAGATCTTAAAGCTGTCACTTGGCATTTGACTAAGAATCATGATAACAAGTTTTAATGAAGAATAACCAGGCTAGAAACCGGGAAACTGGGAGTTCTAGCCCATTTTAATCATGAAAGCTCCTGTGTGACTTTGGACCACTCACTCTCTCTCAGCCCACTCAGTTGATCCGAAAAAAGCAGATCCTGCACTTGGGCAAAAAACACTAAAAAAAAGTATGAATTTTTCCTTCAAACATCATTCATAATTAGTGTTTCTTTGATTTTATGCTAAATAGGGCAAAGGTTTGAAAATTTATGGAATAACAAACTGCTCCACTATTCTCAGTCTTCCCAGTCCCATCAATAAGTTAGTAATAAACTTAATAAATTATTAATAAACTTAATACATAGGATATATCTCTGAGGATGTAAATGCAGTAGCTGATCAATAAAGCAAATCCAAAATAACCTTTAAAAAGTGTAACCACCCACGGCTGAAAGTCTGTGTGAAAGTGGTGCTCTTATTGGATACCCAGCCAGACAATGTCATGAAGGTACTTCCTGACTTCTTAAAAACTAACTTTTGTTGAAAACCAAGAAAACTACTAGACCATCCCAAAGAAAGCAGCTTATCTTAATCCTTTTCAGCCAGAATTCAGATATGGGCATGGGATGGAGGAGATGGCATTGGTTGATCTTGTAGATTACTTTTGTCATGATGTGGAGAGAGCATTGTTTTGCTCCTCTTAGACTCCACAATAGCTTTCTGTATTATTGACCACGGTATCCTTCTAATTGTGTACAAGTTAGGGATCATGTTTTCCTGAGGAGAGGAGAGCAGAAGGGAGGGGACGGGATGGACAACTCCAACAGTCTGTGGTAATTGGCTTCCAATTGCTGCCATGTTAAATGTTCTTTAGATGCTACGGAAGATTAGCCTTTCTTGAAGATAGCGTGGGATAAAAGGATGACCATCACCACAAATATAGAGGCCGTTTTTGTGGTGGAAGCCATAATAGTTCCTTCAGTGTTTGTGAACAATTTAACTTTTCAAATAACTTTCCAAACACTGAGGTAAAACACAAGATTCATGAAAATCTGTATTTCTTTCTACTTTATAGCAATCATTGCTGCTTTCTTCTTTTAGACTGTTATTTGGTTTCATTGCATTCTATTGTTTTATGTTAGGGATTTTTTGGGTTGTATCTTGCCTGAGGTTACTATGCAAGCTATAACTATTGCAACAAATAAATACCATATTTTTCGCACTATAAGACACTCTGGACCATACAATGCACCTAGCTTTTGGGGAGGAAAACAAGAAAAAATAATCTGCCTCTGCCTTCCAGCAATTTGCCTCCTTGCAGCAAACAGCAAACAGCCTGGTCAGCACAGCCTGATTTAGCACAAGCAGCTGATTAGCAGCTGGATCTGCCTCCCGGAATACCGCCGATCAGCTGTTTCTGGCTACGGGGATTGCCACTGCCCATCGCTGCCACCGCCGCCCATTGCCACTGCCACCTATCCCGCCTCCACGTGTCTCGTTTTCAGTCTTCGTGCATCCCATTTTCGGCCTCCGTGCGCCCCATTTTCAGTCTCTGCACACCCCATTTTTGGCCCGTTCCAGGTGGTGGGGATAGGTGGCCGCCTGGAACGGGCCGAAAATGGGACGTGCAGAGGCCGAAAACGGGGCATGCAGTGGCTGAAATCGGGGCACGCGGAGGCCAAAAATGGGGCACGCGGAGGCAGCGATAGGCAGCAGCGGCGATGGGCAGTGGCGATCCCCGCAGCCTGCAACAGCTGGTAGGCGGTATTCCAGGAGGCCGATCCAACCGCCAATCAGCTGCTCATGCTAAATCAGGCTGTGCTGAATCTGACCAGGCTGTTTGCTGTTTGCTGTTTGCTGCAAGGAGGCAAATTGCTGGGAGGCAGAAGCTGAAGGGTGGGGACCGGTGGGTGGGCATGGCTTCGGCAACATTCACTCTATAAGATGCACAGACATTTCCACCTACTTTTTTTGGAGGGGGGGGGGAAGTGCATCTTATACACCGAAAAATACAGTACATAAGAAAACCCAATTTCTGCTAGTGCTAGGGTCCCTAATATTATTCTTGTGTGTGCTGGAATTCTTAGGTATACTTTTCTCCATACCCACCAGGTTCCTCTTCTTAAATAACTTTTTACATTTAAAAAATAAATAAATGAATGGTATGCTTCTTCCAGCAACTGCTTTAATTCCATGAATCTCCTGGGGCATTCTCTATTTCTAGAAAGTAAAAACAGTGATTAATTGTAACTCAATGGTTTCTTTGGCAGTTTGCCCAAATACAAAGATAAAGAGGTGTACTAAGAAACATCTTGAAGAAAGTGTGATAGAAAGCAGTATTCTGATCATTTATGTAATTTATATCTCACCTTTCATTCATGAACTCAGGGCAGTATACACCACACTGCTTCTTACTATTTATCCCCACAACAACCTAGTGAAGAAGACTGGGGTGAATCAAAGTGGTCTAATGGGTTTATATGACTCATGGTGCACTAGAATTTGTATTCTTAGTCCAACAATTCAACTATTGAATCACACTGGTTCTGATTAGTGCTTTGTAAATAATTGTAAGTAATTTCCCATTTCAACCATTTTGTAGATGGGCAAAGGAACCCACTGTTTGAGAAGACCAATTTTGACATGTCAAAATTTCAAATAGGCTGACCACGTCAAAAGCTTGGGGACCATGGTACTACTTCATCATGGTCTATCCAGAGAAAGCTCAGTCATACAATTATTGTTGAGCATGTGCTATAATATGCTCTTGAATTATTCTGCTGAAACTATAATTTGCCAAAATTTGGCAGCTAGAACAGTAAGAATTGATTTGATATGATATGCACATAATTTATTTTCTACAGATCACTTAAAATACGCACAAAAATCTGCAATGTTTTCTGTTTGTAATTTTCTATAATATAAGCAAGCTGTGGAAAGCTTCCTACACTGATGTGAAGTAGTCCTCTAAAATTGTCTTTTGAAGGAAACAAATTTAGTCTCTATATTTAAAAGATAAACAAAGGTCCACATTATTTGTTTTTGGCTTGTTAGATTTATCTGAATGCCTGAAGCCAAATTCTGTGAGGACCTTTCTATAAGCCTCTAGAGGGCTTACAAAATTTAGATAATAAAGCATAAACCAGAATAAAATGAATTCAAGGAACTAGGAAAAATATGGAATTATAGAAAATGGTGTTGCTGTATACTAGTGTTTCTCAACTTTGGCACATTTAAGATGTATGCTGGCTGGTGAATTCTGGGACTTGAAATCCACATCTTAAACTTGCCGAGGTTAAGAAAGCTACTGTATACAATTCATCCCCAATGACCCTTCAGTAGAGCCATGTTTTCACCTGCTTCCAGAATGCTGTGAAGGTGTGTGTTGTTCTTAAATCTCATCATAAAGTCATAGGATGATCCTGTGCTTGTGGAATGGTTCTGCAAATGTCGAGAGAGGCGTCAAGCAATCTAACATGTCCTGACAAGGAAAAATGCATTGTTTCCTTGCCCTCTATCAAGGGAACTGTGTTGCTTCAGAGATCTAAAACTCTTTGTTATCTTTTATGTATGTACTTTTACTGTCTATAATCTTTTCTTTCTTTCTTTTTCTCTTCTTTTCTTTCTTTCTTTCTTTCTTTCTTTCTTTCTTTCTTTCCTTCTTTCTTTCTTTCTTCTTTCTTTTCTTTCTTTTCTTTCTTGTCTCTATCTCCCTTCCTCCCTCTCTCTTTCTTTCTTTCTTTCTTTCTTTCTTTCTTTCTTTCTTTCTTTCTTTCTTTCTTTCTTTCTTTCTCTTTCTCTCTGTTTCCTCTCCTCTCCTCTCCTCTCCAAATCTCTAATTTCTTTTACTGATGACTGGAGTCCAGCAAACACATAAAACTGTTATTTCCTATCCTGTCATTTCTAACTTGTCCTTTTTAGGGAAGGTTACTGAAACTGTAGATGGGATACAACTATAGACCACCCTAGCAAAAGCAGCCTATTTGAATGTTTTCCAGTCAAAATTGAGATTTGGGCATGGGATGAAAATGGCATTGGTTGTTTTTGTGGGTTATTTTTGTCATGATTTGGAGGGAGCAAGAACGTCTGTCTTGGTCCTCTTAGACTCCACAGCACGGTCCTTACCACTGACCACAGTAACCTTCTGCATTGCCTAATGGTTAGGGATCAGAGGTATTATGTTATTCTGAATTAATTCAAAGAGTTTGGGGGGATGAGATGATACAGTCAGATTGATTGATTGATAACTGTGTGAATTATTTGGCTTAAATAAATAGTTTTTATATTATTTTATAGACGTTCTTTTACAGTATTTCAATTGATGCATGTGAACCACCAAGAGTCTTATTGATAGTAGTAGAGTTTATCAATCAAATACATGGACCGTTGCAATGGAATGAGATGGAAGAAGAATCAAAGACAAAGATTCCCTTAACTCAAGCAGAAACAGAAGTTCAGGAAGATTTCTAAGCCATGAATTTTCTTCTTTACGGGAAGCACAATCCTGTCCAAAACCACATCTGGAATCAATGTTTCAGGAAGGCCAAGATATTAATGGATGAATAGCAACTCTGTCTTGCTAGAGTTTAATATGAGCTTTCTACTCCCTGTCCAAACCTTAACCGCTCTCGTCATTGTTACAGGATTTCCAGAACATCTCTAATCTAGTCTGGGGTGAGTATATACAATGATATCTCACATCAAACCAACAGATAATCTCTCCTTGCAATTAAATAATATGGAGAGTACTCTATAATATAGAGACTACACTTCATTGGAATAACCATGAGCTAGGTCACTCTTCTCTTTGTTATCTACTGAAGCCATTTGCTCAGATTGGAGTGAAAATAGCACAAAACAGTGCTTCCAACTCCTAATCCTCATAGGCAGTCCACTAAGAGACCATGATTGATGGCACCAAATACTGCCAAATCTACTAGGTCTAGGCTGGACTCATTCTTCCCATCCAAGCAACAAAGTTCCAGTGAACAGTGCTGTTTCTGTCCCATAGCTGGACTGAATCCTAAATGAAACAAATACAGACAATGCATTTCTTTTAGGAGCTTCTGAAGTTAATTCCCAATTACTCTCTGAGCAACCAATCTTGGGTGGAAACTTTCAAGCATGGTTGAATTGTGAGATATAGCCTTTTCAAGAGAGAACACATCCTTTTTTCAGTCCTTCAAAGAAGCAGGTAGAGGAGCCCACACCTCAAATAAAATTTCTACAAACTAAAAATTAATAAATCCCAGTTCTCATCGCTCCATTTAGCTCCCTTGGCTGTATTCAATTGGCCTCTGACTCAAGGAAGCTTGGTGACTTTATCTCCAAAAATGGCTTAAAATTTTCACTGGACCCTGCAGGATTCTTATCCTCCTTTGTGTCAATGTGACAGGGTCACTTAATAAAAATGAGTAACATAGACATTTTACTGTGTAGATCTAAATACGAACGTAGGCAAAGGCCAGTCAGGTTCATTTCTGGTTTTGCACATTGCTACTTTTAGTCTTTCCATACACTTCATCCCCTCAGTTCCTCCAAAAACCGGACAGTCAGTTGGGATTTTTTTCTTAGTAACTCCATCCCCATGCAGTGGTTCAAAAATCTGCAGTCTAGTTGGAAAATGATCTGACCATAGCAAAGGGCAGTTGGTGACATTCTCCATTTCCAGAATACAACCACTGTGCAGACCTAAACTAACAACAGAATAATTAAAAATAAAAGAATTCCTCTGTTTATGCAAGGAAGTTTATATATAGCCTTCTAATTAGCTGTTCCATAAAAATCTTGCAAGCTGAGATACCAGCTTATTTATGGATTTAGCCTGTCATTCCTAGATTTCACAGAAAAGTTTCTTCTTCAGAGATACATATGGAATACACTGTGCCTCAAATTTTGTAAATAATATTTCTTTGTCTGTTTCAGGACCAAAAAATATCCCATGACCAATTTTCTGCCACATGCCCAGTATCAAAAATCATTCTTTCTGGTTCTACTAGTATTTTGGATCCCTTTAAGTACCATACACCTTAAGTTTTAGTCTGAACGAAGAATACAAGAATACAATACTTCTATCTTAAAATATATCTAAGTTCAGTAGCAGTTACTATTTTCTAGTACTCTCTTTTCATTTATCTTCAAGTGGTGAGTGAAAAGAGAGAACATAATACTATTTCATATCTATACATAGCTTCAGTTTATAAAATAACAAAATGGCTCTAATGGTTAATGTTTTCTTTGCTATGTAGATGTTTAACGTTTTCATTCAGATTGTCAGCAGCTGGAGTTCTGAAATGTGCTTCTGATATTGAAAATTCAAAAGCAATTTTGGAAGCTTCTTTTTTAAATGTAGTTTCTCTCACTTAGTTCTCATTTAGGAAAAATACTAAATGCTCACAGAGCATTGAAGGGAAAAAAAGTGCAAATACTGTACAACAAAAGTAAGCAAAAGGTGTTCTATATGGTGGGAAGCTTTAAGGTTTTGCTGCTTTGCAAAGTTTCTCTATATTCTGCTAAACGTCAGAACAATGTTTACTCCAACATGCTGAATCATAAATTATATGCAGAAACTGAAGTCTGGGGGAGCCATTTTGAATTCTCCTTCAAGATGGCTTTCTACAGCCAAAAAAGAATGCTTAACAAGTTATGTAATTGCTGGCAGTATTAAAACAACGAGGTTGTTGAAATGATGATTTATTAAACCAATATCCCAGCAGTAATTGGTCTCTTTCACCTGAGATGACTTGGTTTTTACCTTGTCATAGCTTACTGAAAACATTTACTTCCCTAATCAGACTCTTCAAGCAACAATTTACTTAAACTGAAGGAAAGAAAATATACAGATTCGGGTGGAGAAGCAAATTTGTTCTTAGATGTCTCTGAAAACTTGGACACACCAAATCCTTGCTGTTATGGATTTTCATTACTTCTTTTTCTCTGCTGGAAAAGTTGTGCAAACTGACGTACACAATACAGACGTTCCATTCTTGATCAGTTCTTCAAGTGTGGCTCAGATTGCTTTGAAGAAGTTTGTTGTTGAAGGAAGAATCAAATCCTGACTTTCCCGTGGACTATGGACAGCATTTTCTGAATCTGAGGTAATATCAGAATTTGACAAGATTTATTATTGAAGTCTCATGAAAAATATTCCTCACGATCAGCGGAGATCAATTTGCTTTGAAAAATATATGCTATCTTTAATCTGTTGTAATAAGCATCCAAAATGCCATTGGGGAAGAAAATGTATAAAACAAAGATCTGGTGAAAAGCCTGGAAAAAAAAAAGAAAACGAAACCAGAAATCTTTATAACAGTGTTTCTCAACCTTAGCAACTTTAAGAAGTAAAGCCAGTATGCTGGCTGGGGAATTCTGGGAGTTGAAGTCCAGACTTCTTAAAGTTACCAAACTTGAGAAACACTGCCTTATAGTGAAATAGCTGGTCAGGTTACCTTAAGGTTTGATATCAAATTTGGCTCCATCCAGATGTTACTACTACAAATTAGCAGCAGCCCTATTAGCATGACACATGGTGCAGGGTTTCGGGAGTTCTGGCTTCTCTAAGTCTGGAAGATGAGCAGTTCCCCTGTGGATGTGGGGCTTGTCTCTTTTCTTCTCCTTCTTGGGTCCATCTCTGTGATTTGGTAAAGGTCTCAGAAGCTATAAGACCTTACCAGTCTTTAGTTCAACGTGAAATAATTTAAGTTCTGGATTGTTTCCTTCATTTAAAAGAAATATAAATTTTCATTTCTTTTTTCCCCATCCTATTTTCTTGCTTGACTTTCTGAAACTAGGAAAATATGAATGGCTTTCATGGCAATAAAAATGAAAAAAATTAAGAAAACCAGATTGGTGGCCAAGTTACTATGCTAACATTTAGCTGGGAGCATTCATTACTATTGCTTGCACTTTGCTGCCCTCTGCTGGATTTTATATGCAAGAATTATGTGATTATGTTTAAAAATTGATTTTTATTATTATAGAGATTAGGGGATTTCAATAAATGATTCACACACACACACACACACACACACACACACACAATCAAATAATAGTTAAAAGAATAAGAGCAATATTTATTCTCTAGGCCCATTATTAAGAAGTTAATAGAAGACCTGTGCTATGCTAGTATCAGCTTGTTATGGAAATATGGAATCTTTTCTAAATATTATTAAGTAATATTAATGCAACTATAATTATAATAGTTTAATTACAATTTGGTTTTAAAACTGCCTAAATAATGTTTATCTCTTTATTACCCATTTATAGGTACATCAAATCCAATGGTTTCTTTCAGAACCAAGTTTGAAGAACTAAGATCCATTAAAATTTAAAAGACATTTTCCCCAATTTGTGGCTAGACTCATTTAATTCAATGAACTCTCCAAAATCTTAATTCAGGAGAGATTTGGTGGGCTTAATTCTCACTAAAGAAGCTACTACCTCTGCATGTTTCATTTGATGCTACTGAAAAAGGAATGGGGAAAAACACCATTATTATCTATTTTCTTTCTTCTTTAATGTTTTTTTTTTCATATTATTTATTATTAAAAAAGCAAAAAAATAAAGTATATTCTTTGTATATTCTATAAGTGCAGATCTCTTAGGAACTAAGAAAGCCTAGCATATGTATTTATATTGTACTATACAACTATTACTATTTAAGTTTATTTAATAAAGAAAATTAAGCACTTAAACATTTATTAAATTTATTATTTAGCATGCATTAAAAAGCATTTATTCCAAATTCCTAATTTCTAAAATAAAATTTCTAAATAACATGAGATTAACTAATTCTACTTTATTGTGAAGCCACATTAACAGAATCTTGCAAGTCTGAAAGTACAATTCTTCCCCATCTGTTTTAAAGCCTGAGAAAGTAGCGAGGGTGTTTCTGAGCCTCTTGTCCCACCCACTATTCAGCCGCAGGCTATGCTGTCTTTTATCTTACAGTTCCCTAGGCTAAGGGTCCCTAACCCCCAGTCTGTGGATTGGCACTGGGCCGCAGGCATGCTAGCAACCAGGCAGCACAAACAAATGAATCCCCATCCATGGGATGCAGGCAGCACGCGAAACCATGCCTCCTCCAGTCCACAGAAAACCACAGAACTGGTCCCTGGTGCCCAAAAAGTTGGGGGCCGCTGCCCTAGGCAACATCTCTGGGACCTGTTCTGACATAGGCTTCCTGATAAAGCATAAATCACAAACATAGTCCCAAAAAACCTTTTTTTTTTGTTTCAACGGCTGTGAATTATGTTCATTCACAGCCGTAATAAGTCCAAAACAGTTTTAATTAGTCCGACAGAAGTCTGCCACAGTCCTTCGAGATAAGGCTGATAAGCACCCACCTTTATCTCTCCTGACACGCTGCCAAAGACCTAATTGGCAAGTACAGCTTTGCAAGGCCAAACGGAGCACAGAGTCAAAACGGAGCTGCTGAGTTAAACCAACCAGAATGAATCAAGTTGCTTCCTGCAAAGGCTCACATCCGTTTGCTTCTCTTTTATCTCCTATGGGAGGGGCCAATCATCTCCCAGCCTCACTCCCGAGTAGCCCTTTTCTTCCTTAACTGTTCTTGCCTTCTGGCAGCTCTGCGCATGCGCGCACTGGGAACAGGCTCCCCCTGTTCCTCTGCTTCGCTGATGTCCGGCTCTGGAGGCTCCTGAGTCAGCACAGAACTCCCAGATGGCCCTGGCCCCATCTCTGCCTCCGACGCAGAGCCTTCTCCAGACTCCAGGACTGGCCCATGTTCCTCCCCAGCCTCCTCACTGTCCGACTCTGCTACCAGCTCCGCAGGCCGCTGGCGGACCACAACAGGACCTGTCTTCTAAGGTCTTTCCCATACCACTATTCTTCTTCAGTGCCAATGTAATTTCACACAATTGCTGAATGAGTGACCATTAAATTAGGCCTACTTGTACAGTATTCCCTTTTTACTTCTAATTTGTTTTAACTACTAAAAAAAAAAATTGAGGGCAGCTAGTATATGTGTGTGTATCAATTTCTCTTAAATTTGACCAGTGTTATCTTCTAATAAGTACTGTATCTACTATTGCTAAATCAAATTGTGTCAAATAGATTAAAAAAAGTTAGAATTGAGGACCTGACATTCATACATTGGAATCTCTATTTTTTTATTTTTAAATAATAGTCAGAGAGAGATAGACAGATTCCAATTTATAAATGTTAGGTTCTGAGTTAAATCAGGGGATTCTTGAATGAGCCTGAGATGACCTAGGTTACTTTCCAGTTTGCTGAATTAGTATTACAATTGAGTCTTCTGGCTTGCCTACATCTGAACACAGAATAATCCCAAGATATCTATATTATTGGAACAGTTCAAAATTCCTATATAGTAGATTGATACTATCTTGTCTAGGCAACATAGAAAATTTACAGGAAAGATAATCTTTTCCTAAGAAATTACCCTTAGCAGAAGTCAGCCTTCCTACGGTATTAAGGAAGTATTACTGGCATAATGATTAGGGTTGCTGGCCAAATCTGAAAAAGAAAATGCTGCTATTTTACTGATGCAAATCATTAAAGCAGCATGTATTTAATGCAGTTGATTGATTTAGATGTCTCTGTGCTCATCTATTGACCAGGAAGGGCAAGATTACCTATTTTCCATCACCTCTATAAACTAGCAAATAAGTAAACATGCTTGTTCCAGTAGTATCTTGGCAACTTAGATAGCAGAACGCTTATTTGGGATCCACAAGCCATCCTGAGTTACATTAGACTTATAGCAGTTTAATTGTCATGAGATCTTCAATGAATTTGAGAAGGAACAGTGGTGCCACCAAGCAGGACATGGAAATAGATCTTCATCCTCTTTCAACCAAAGGACCACGTGCGGGTCTATGACAATTCGCCATGGCCAACTTGCCACAGCCAACTCACCATGGCCAACTTGCCATAGCCAACTTGTCCTGGCCAACTTGCCACAGCCAACTGTCCATGGGACAACTTGCCACAGCCATCTCGCTGTGGGACAACTCGCTGTGGGACAAGAGTTACATTAATATAAAAAAAAATGGTAGAATAAAATCATTAAAGAAAGAATGCAAAAGAAGGTACAGAATGAAATATGAATGACAAAAATTAAAATATTTTTTATTTATTTTAAATAATTAAATTGAATTATTAAATTGTCCTGCGGCAAGTTGTCCATGGCAAGTCGGCCATGGAGAGTTGTCCCGCAGCAAGTTGGCCATAGTGAGTTGGCTGCAGCAAGTTGGTCGTGGCAAGTTGGCCGCAGTGAATTGGCTGTGGTGAGTTGTCCCATTCCGCCACGACGGCCGTAAATACAGTAGTATTTATTTATAACTTTTGGAAACAAGTAATCTAAAAATGAGGGATAGAGAGTAAGGATGATGAAGTTGACAGAGATATGCAGGAACTATTACCTAGACTAAAAAAGCCAGAGTCTAGATCAAAGAGATAGCATTTAGAAGCACTTCAGACAGATGCCTCCCTAATCACTGAACAGTAAGAAGGAAGAGAAGAGAACAGAACAATCCACTTTGCAAAATTCTGATGTTATAACAGACTCCCTGGGGAGTGGATTTCTGAGCTGTGGGGCTAGCAACCCACTAATTGGGTGGAACATTTTGATGGAGCATTTTTTGGGGGGGAGGTCATCTTTTTTTGAAAGAAAAAAGTCAGATCAGGGAGGTCTGGTTTTTACCAATCTAGTGAAGCAGTAGAGGAAAGACAAGGGGCAAGGAAAAGCCAACTTGGGAGAATACGGTAAATGCTAAGGCTGTTATCTAACACAGGGGTCCTCAATCCCCAGTCTGCAGCCCAATACTAGGCCATGGCCCATTGGGAACCGGGCTGTGTAAGCAGCAGGCATGAACATGAAAGCATCCCCTTCCCCTCCCAACGGTGCCGCCGCCACTGCCAGTCCAGAGCAAGAAAAGTTGGGGCCCAGTGCTCTAACATGTGCGGGGAGGCACAACAGCAGCAACAGCAACAGCAACAGTGGTATGAAAATTGACTATTGCTTGTCCTTTATCTCTGCATGCCCCAAAGGATTTTCACAGAAAAGTTTGGACTTTTCCTATTTGTTTCTTTCTAACATAAAAGATAGTAAAAGAATTTTCATTTCAGGAGTCAAGGGGGGAAAAAGTCTTCCTGCAGTAGCTTGGCACTGCAGGTTCATCAGCAAATTAACATTTTTAAAAAAGAAGGGCCCTTGCACTTTTCACATATTGAAAAGTTTATTCAGTTTCCATGTTGTGGTCCAGGGAATGGTGGGAGAACTAAGGATTACTTTAGGGGAAAGTTGTGCAACATTTGCAATGAATGTGAGTGATGGGGCTGTGTATGGATATTCTAGTAGGTGATATTAATGGACGGATGGAAATGAGACAAGAGAATACAGAAAAAGTGAATAGCCAGTTAGAGACTCAAAAATGAAAGAGAATAATGATTCTTTGATGAGTATCTGCTTGGAAAAAGATTTGCTTATTTCAGATATATGGCTTAATCAGAAAATTAATCATACATATGCATAGAAAAAGAAAGGAAGGTTTAAGTCTGAAGTATGGTTGATTTGATTCTTAAGGATGAAACAAATTAGACAATTAGTTATGGATACAAGGGTGATAAGAACTCTGAATGTGGAACAGGCCATTTCTTGGTAATGTCAAGCAAGGAACTTGAGAAAAATGAACATGGCCAAAAAAGTGACGAAATGAGTAAAGGTAGAATGATTCAGAGAGAAAAAATACAAGATTATGTGTGAGTATGTGCATGTGTGTGAGAGAGATAAATTTACAGCTTTTCTAGCTTATCTACAAAAGCTAAAGGTTCAATTGAAAGAAATCACAAATATATATCACATGTTATTGTTTTTTTCATACCCAGCAAGTGGTAATATCTTAATAATCCTGTTTGGACTTGAACAAAAATAAAATCAGGCCTGTTTACTACTTAGATGGGAAATTTCTCAAGACTATGAGGATTGTATGCTAGAAGAGAGGTCAAATAATTTCCATAATTATATGACATTCATTATTCACCAAGTAACAAACTCCAAGGAGACTTGACTTTACTTGTATTTACCAATGATAACTTTAGGAACAACCAAGCATATCTATGTGAGCAGATTGCCTTGCAAGGAATTATAGGCTACTAGCCATTTCTGGAGGAAACAGACTAAAATTGTCTTCTACTCAACCACAGCTCACTGTGAATGTGAAATCAAAGCAGTTCATTAGCTGCAGGAGAAGTTAATGAGCCAAATCTGGGGGGAAAAACAAGAAAGGAAACATTAATTTTAAAGTTGCCTGCTGTGCCTGAACATATGTTTAACTTGGTAAGGAACACTCCCCCCCCCACAATGTACATATATCTGGTAAGCTACACCCAAAGAAAAGAAAGCAACCAGCAATGACTTTTATGGTATGGAAAGTTGGAGGCACAACAGCAGAGAAACTGTCCGGCAGAAGGCTGTGGAAGCAAACAGTCTAGATCAGAGGTGGGGAACGATAGCCCCTTTATGACTTATGGACTTCAACTCCCAGAATTCTTGAGCCAGCATGGCTGAATTCTGGGAATTGAAGTCCACATTTAGACCCAGTTGGCATCAGCAGATTTAGACCCAGTTGGCATCAGCAGAGGAAGGAGCTATCTAAGATGCAGTTCTGAAGCATCCATATTCTCCATCCATAACTGGCTGTACTCCAGATACCTTGCACATCAAATCCTATAAGCTCTTATCAGTTCAACCAAATATTTGTAAATACTGCAGTCATGGTTATAGCTGAAGGTTTTGTATAATTTTGGACAGTGATCATATTCTGTCTAGAATACAGCTGGCAATGAGGTGATTTCTTTTTAGATTAAAAAAACACAATTCTTCATTAGGAATGAAGGAATAAAGGGAAAGAATTCTGGTAAAGTCTGCACCCAATTTTCTCCCCTGAATTATGTTGTTTCCAGCTTTTCTCCCTGTACATTCTTTCATTATCTTGTTACACTCAAATTAACTGTAATTGGTTTTCTTAAATGCTGTTGCTCCTATTTTCTGAAACCACACAAATCCTTCTTAAAGGAGGAACATAAACCATTCATCAAGAAGTCAAAATACATCTTATTAGCTACACTCATTTATCTTTACTGTATGAATACGCAATATACATGTGAATATAGAGCCGAGGTGGCGCAGTGGTTAGAGTGCAGCACTGCAGGCTACTTCAGCTGACTGCTAGCTGCAGTTCAGCGGTTCAAATCTCACCGGCTCAAGGTTGACTCAGCCTTCCATCCTTCCGAGGTGGGTAAAATGAGGACCCAGATTGTTGGGGGCAATAGGCTGACTCTGTGAACCGCTTAAAGAGGGCTGTAAAGCACTATAAAGCGGTATATAAGTCTAAGTGCTATTGCTATTGCTATTGCTAATACACAATATACATGTGGTGTGTGTATGTGTGTGTGTATAAGGGAAGAGAGAGAGCGAGACAGCCTTTCAGACACAAAGTTAGTACTTTGCCCACACAATGTTCTTTCTGCTTCTTTTCATCTTCCCTTTTCAGTCTGTCATTGTGTTTTTCCAAACATGATATGTTACTGTTATTAGAGAGGCAAAACAAAGTTTGTTCTTGTTTGGGTCATTTGTATTGGCTTCCTTTGAACCGAAAACTGGCCAATGCTGCCTACACAATCTAAAGATGTATGAACCTGCAAGGCATAAAATCCAGGAAGTTAATTATAAACCCTTCCAAAAGTATATTGGGTATATACCAATTTGGCCTGCCTCTCACATCTTTCATGCACCTTCCACCATGTAGCAGCTTCGTGCCTTAAGCCAAAGCTTTATGTACTCTGATCTATATCAAAGGTTTTTATTCATTGAAAATATGTAATGTACTATATATGGAAAGTTTCCCTACCATTCAGATTTTTTTTTTTAATTTATGAAATTTATAAGCTGCCCATCTCGCCTGTATGCTGCATCTCATAAACATTGTTGTCAAAATTAATAACAACATGTAAATGACACTGAGAAAGAATAACAAGGTGTCATTCCTGGTAGCATTCATGATTCTGACACCTTAATTCTCTTTTATGAAGTCTAGATCACCAAAATGCTTTCCTGAATTATAAACTTAAAAAACAAGAGATGCAGAGATGAAAGTTTTCATTTTTAACCTCCTGGAAAATTTCCATCGAAGCATAGTATCCACAATAGATTCTGATTTCAAACAAATACATACAATTCTAACATAATTTCTCTAAGGCTAGACAATATACTGTACATCTCCCACAAGAAACATGTATGTAGTTGCAACTTTACTTTTAGAATCAGTAGCAAAAAAAATTCAAGATTCTCTTTATCCTTCCCACTTACCCTATATTACAATAAATTAGGGGGGGAGCTACCTGAGCTTCTCCCAAACGTTATGTCTTTGTTCTGCACTTAAAAAAAATCCAGTCCTTTTGCCTCAGTAATCTTTTGTGCATACCTGTATTTCTATCAGTTATTTTTCTTACTGTCTAAAAGTGTCTAAAAAATGGTTGAATGACTGTCTAAAAAATGGTTGAATGATTTCTCAAAATTTTTGCAACAAAGGGCAAAATCTCCATATGTAGGAAACCCTCTGCTACTAAAAGATTTCATGAGAGAAATTTCTTCATCATACTTCACTGGGAATTTTATTGAAGCAGATATAAAGGCTGCAACTATTAGAAAGGCTCAGGCAATGAAGCTCTGAGCCATTTGCATATGCCTCTTGGCCCACAGATAGCTGAATAAATATGTGGACATCAGACTGTGAAAGAAATCTCAAAAGTAAATATTGTTTTGTCCTTACAACAATAAACAATGGGTTTCCAGAACTACTGAGGTATCTTAATAAAAATCTATTCGGATTTGATACCTATCACATTATTTTTTGACCTCTTAGAATGGAAAAAAATATTGTGATTTTTTAAAAAGGTTTGTTGTCCCTAAGTTTCAGACCCTTCTCCTATCTATGTATTCCTAACTTTTAATCTATTTAAGAACAACAATTCTAAGCAAAAATTGTGTTTGCTAATTATCTCTGCTATTTTAGAAAACTAAGAGTTTGTAACTAACAAAGAGAAGGTTGGATTTTTTTGTCCAATAATAGCAAACTTTGCTTAAAGATAGGATCAATTCTTCTACAGTAGCTGCAGAAGTAATGATTTAAACAAATGTTATTAAATGCTAGTTATAAGTGATAACATTCAAAGGTGCCAAGTGTTTGTCTAGAATTCAATATCCCCTGGAGATATGGTCATTTACATACTATTATATTAACTGTAACAATTCTGTTTTCTTTTAAGCACTTTTAGAGTTTTTGGTTTGGATTGTATCTTATCAGAAAAATGTTCCACCATATACACTCACTCACTTCCATGTCAGAAGCACTGAAGTGCTTCCGTGGTGAAGCCAGTGACATCACCATTGCCAGGGGGGACACCCGGTTTGGGACTTCTTTCATGTCCCCATTAATGAGTCCACCAAAGTGGTACCTATTTATCTACTCACATTTACACGCTTTCGAACTGCTAGGTGAGCAGGAGCTGGACTGAATGACATGAGCTCACCCTGACGCACAGCAGCACCCGGGCTTCAATTGGAGGCTTGCAAATTGTCAAACCAGTGTCCTAACCACGTGAGCCACACTGAATACACTGAAATGGGAGAAAGTGTATGTTCAGCACATACAGCAGCAATACACCATAGTGTACAAAATCCATCCTATGTAATATTGGCAAGATTGAGATTTTATATATTCTTACCTGAAAATTTCGAAAGGACTTTCTTGTGAAAATAATATACAGAAACTCTATAATCCACCTACGTTAACCATCCTTAGTTTTTAATAAACTATTTCTATATATTAAAAATAGGTTGACAATAAGAGTTTTGAGCTTTTTTTCAGCCCTAGAGTTCAAAAGGAGGTAATATGAGATTTTTGTGATAGCCATGGGTTGGTATTTGCACCCTGCCCTCATTTGATGAACACTTCATATAAAGAGAAGAAAGCCTATAAATTCCTTTTCCAAAACAAATATCTAGTTCCGCATAGGCAGCTTCAAATACTCAGGTGCTGAAATGCCTGCGTATTCCAACTCAGTGATTAGCATTTTGATAAAAAGAATTGATCATTCAATTGTTTTCCACCTGCAAAAACTCTTGAGATGCCGACACGAGATGCGACACGGGATTCCATAAATGAAAAGGGATGTTGAGATTGATATGAATTTGAGAAAGATCCCTCAGGTTCTTTCTCCCTTGCAATGAAAGAGAATCCACGTAAGGCTGTCTTTCTATCTCTTTGTACTGATTTATTTAATCCAGATTAATCAAAACAAAACTCTCTGAAAGGTGATGCTATAGGATATCAGTGGGATGTAATCTCTTTTTCCTTGTCACTAAGAGCACTGAATGTGAATATTCTCAAAGCTATTGTGCTAAATGGCTACTTGAACTGGTATTTCATTGGTTTCACAGAGTTCTGACAGTGACCCCGTAATATGGATTGGTTTGCTTTTTCCAGAATTTTTCTATTTAAATTCTGGCCTTGCCATTTGATTCAAGGTGATTGGAGCCTTGTAACAATAGCATAGATTGCTCTGATAGCTTTGCAAATACAGATTGCTGGGGGAAAAAAATAAGGAATGAAACAGTGTGCTCCAACAATGAGCAGCAGGTCGCGTTCTGATAATGGCTTCTTATCAGATTTCAGACCGCAATGATTAGAAATATTGCTTCCTCATATTTTGCAGGAAAGTAAAAAGTAATTTTGTTCTTCTATTTTATTCTTGTCAAAAGATCTCATTGGATTGATAAATTGTCAGTGAGACTACACTGAAAGAAGAGAGAACTATTAACCTTAACCAATACAGTACACAAATTTGGAGGAAACAGGAAGATATCTACACCTGTCAGCAGCGCATCATGTACAGAAAGGAAAGTATAAAGCATTTAGCACACAAAAGATTACAGGCAGTCCTCGACTTATGACCAAAATTGAGCCCAAAATTTATGTTGGTAAGTAAAAACTTTTAAGTGATTTTTGCCCCATTTTACAACTTTTCTTGCCACATTTGTTAAATGAGTCATTGCAGTTGTTAAATTACTAACACGGTTGTTAAATGAATCTGGTTTCCCCATTGACTTTGCTTGTCTGAAGGTTGCAAAAGGGGATCACATGACCCCGGACCACTGCAACTGTCATAAATGTGACTCAGTTGTCAAGCTTCTGAATCACGTGACCATGGGGATGCTGCAACGGTCATAAGTGTGAAAAACAATCATGTCACTTTTTTCAGTGACATTGTAACTTCGAATGGTCACTAACGAACTGTTGTAAGTCGAGGACTACCTGCATTAGGGGATGGAAAAATTCTCTTTGAGGAAGATTTACACTAGTTGGGCTGTTTTATTTTGGACAAACAGTGAGGTGGTAGTATTATATAAATATTCATATTTTACAGAAAATGCATATATTCTAGCAAGATAAAAGAAAATACTTATTTTTATCACTATAGAACCGTATTTTTCGGAGTATAAGACACTCCGGAGGATAAGACGCACCTAGCTTTGGGGGAGGAAAACAAGAAAAAAAAATCTGCCTCTGCCTCCCAGCAATTTGCCTCCCAGCAAACAGCACAGATGATATACACTGTTTGCTGTGTATTTCTGTGCATGTGTGCCTGACCCATAGAAATAGCAAAGAATTGGAGAAATGTACATTATGGCAGTATATTAATGGCAGAAAGTTTTCTTAAATGTAGTCACACTAACTCCTCCCAATTATTTAAATAGATCTACTCCAAACATGACTAAGTCAGGGTTTAAC
Organism: Thermophis baileyi; assembly: GCA_003457575.1. NCBI lineage: Eukaryota > Metazoa > Chordata > Lepidosauria > Squamata > Dipsadidae > Thermophis > Thermophis baileyi. The sequence continues at coordinate 2,494,136 of QLTV01001030.1, forward strand.
TCAGCTGCCTTATTTTAATACTAAAACAGGACACTGTTACATTTCAGATTTTTACTTGTACAGATGCTGTTAAAATTGATGTGGCTTTCTTGAAGTATACATTATTCTCTGCTATTTAAAAGAAGATACAACAGCACTGGGCCTCTTCAGATCAAGCATTTATTTTAAAAAGCTTCTTCATTTTGTTAAGTTGTCTAGAACAATAATAAAGCAGTCTTTAAAAAATAACTCTAATAATGTGAACATTGTATAGGCATTTATAGTTATTGACTTGCATCCAGTTTCAGCAGTCTGATTTGCACAAGACAATAAAATGCTGCCTCTGCCTCCCAGCAAGTTGCCTCCTTGCAGTTCTAGTTTCACTTTCATTTTAGTACGTGGG
>QLTV01001030.1:2494703-2554302 GCA_003457575.1 Thermophis baileyi
TGCCTTATCTTAATACTAAAACAGGACACTGTTACATTTCAGACTATACTTGTACAGATGCTGTTAAAACTGATGTGGCTTTCTGGAAGTATACATTATTCTCTGCTATTTAAAAGAAGATATAATAGCGCTGGGCCTCTTCAGATCAAGCATTTATTTTAAAAAGCTTCTTCATTTTGTTAAGTTGTCTAGAACAATAATAAAGCAGTCTTTAAAAAATAAGTCTAATAATTTTAACATTCTATAGGCATTTATAGTTATTGACTTACCTCCTTGCAGCAAACAACAAACAGCCAGTTTCAGCAGTGATTAGCACAAGAAAATAAAATTCTGCCTCTGCCTCCCAGCAATTTGCCTCCTTGCAGTTAGTTTCACATAAACAGCATCATCTTTTGGAATGCAGGAAGCAGGCCTTTGTCATGATATCTGTCCTCTGGAATGAAATTACACCCCTATAATCACCCTAGTCCCCAAGCTTGGACTAAGGTGAATAGAAACCCTTGTGAGTTTTGTTATTAGCTGAAGTCACCATCTTGATCATTATCTCATTTGTTTTATTGGTTTGGTTTTGTTGTATTTTCTTTTGTTACTTTGTGAGCTGCCCAGAATCATTTTGAGTTTGGCAACGCTTAAATTGAATAAATCAAATTAAATTAGACATGTTCTTTTTATGGTAAGTCAGTATCACAGGAAAATATAATTTTAAAAATTGATTTTAATTTCTGTTTTTCAACATAACAAAACATTTAATAATAATTTTCATTTTTGAACAAGATTTTGACAGAAACAATTTCCAACTTGTACAAAATATATAAATAATGCAATAAGGTTGCATTCCTACACACATATAATTGCAAATATATCCATTATGTCCAGTTGGACTTACTTCTGTGTATCCCGCACGTAGTAAAATATGAAGTGATACATGTAATAAAAGTAAGGCTTATCTTAAACATCACAGTACCAATTAAAAGTGCCTAATGTCATCAGATTTCCGGAATGACAATTATAATGTCTAATTTAAAATGCTGTAATTAACATTTAGCTAATTTCATTAGCTCCACTTCACAGTAAAACAAATACTACTCAGAATACAGCTAGGAATGTTACTTACACTTATTTTATGCATACCTTTTTTCATCTAAAACCTAGTCTATTGTGTATTTCTTCAAGACCTAATTGATTAATAGGCCTATGTAAAGTCATTTAAACTTGTATTGACAAATCCCCCCCCCCCGAAGTAAACAGTTCCTTGGAACTGGTCAAAATGCTTCAAAGTTGGACAGCATCAATGCATGTGGTGGAATTCAGCATATTCTGATTCTGTCCATCATGGAAGAGCTTTGGTGCACACCAGGAAGGCCTCTGGTAGGTTGCTTTGGTTGTGTCAGCAGTGCCCATAGTATTTAATGAAAGTGTCCAGCCTGGAAGACACTACAAGCTCTGCAGGAGAAGCCTGGGAGGGGCTGCAAAGTAATGCAAAATGGTAATTCTTAGAAAAAAAGCGGCTATCTTGCTTCATGAAGGATACTTTATCTGAACATTCATTGAAGCAAAGGCATTCATTCAAATATTATTATATGGTTACTGTTAAAGGCCTAATTGACATTATAGGCAGAGTTTGTCTGCATGTAATGTTCACCTTCTTATCAAGTCACATAGAAACAGCTCGGAGTAATATTCAGAACTGAAAATCAGGTTCCCGCAACGATTCATTGTAACTTGTAGAGGGCAGGCAAGGCAACACTAATGTCATTATCTAATAACAACATATACATTTTTACTAGCTGTTGCAGGAAAATGTGGTTAATATACCCTTGAATTATCTAGTTATGCATGTGCATGCAATTATCCAGATTTTTAGCATGACCAGGCAGTTTAAATATTTAAACTGCCTGGTTTCTCTATTAAATCTATTGATTTAATAGAGAATAGTTAAACTTATCTGCCTTTTTCCAAATGAAATGAAATCTTAATTTCCTATTGCATTGACTTATAGTATGCAGAAGTTATAACATATATGTATGTATGCAAGTACATTTATTTATCTGAACAACAGCAATGATTGACAGCATACAAATGTGCAACAACTTAAAATTAAAAAATTTTTTAATGAATTAAGTCTTGCAAAATTGAAAAGAATGCTTTTGTGCTGAATTTTCCTAAATTGCTGCATTGGAAATACTGTATAAATGGACCCAGGTACCACAAATAACTTCTGAATAGTTATTTTCAGCCATGCTTTATATAAAATCCAATTACCTTTAGTTTCATGTAATTAATAGCTATTTTAATTCAATCATACTCATTACACACTATCGCTAACTAACCCATTCACGCTACCTTGTTAATGAAGAGACCTGAAACAGTAAAAAGTCCCCTGTGATTCAAATAATGTACAGATCAGGATTAAAGTGTTCTCAACCTTAAACCCAGTGCTCTTGAAATCAGTTAAATAACATAAAGTATAAAAACATACACTACTCTACTAATCTGTGAACTGCTTTGTGTGATATACAGAGACTGATTAAATTTCAAGTGTTAAAATGAATTCTCAGTCTCATGCATTTACACCATACCCAGAACTGATTACCCAGTTTACCGAAAGTATTTACAGATCCAGGTGTAAAAGTGTTTCTCTCTGAAAACGTATAGGAATTACTGGACTTTTCCTCCTTCTTTTCACTATTTCTTCATTGTTCCAAATGTACTATTAAGCAGGGTAACTGAGATTGTAGCGATCCAAGTAAAAACTTTGTTTCGCAATAGTCCTTCAATACAGCACTATTGATTGATTTTTCTAGTTAAACAAGCTTGCTAACGTCAGCAGAGCTTCAATTCTACTGCAAATGGTGAAATTTTAAACGTATGAAATGCAAAAAGAACCTAACAACAAGCACATTCGACTGAATATTGTAGACAAGTTTAAATGCTAAACATCAAATATGCCTGCCACGCTATAATATACCCTCGGTTAATATATGATCCTACAATTAAGTTTATTTCAGAGGGCTTGGAAGCAGAATTTATTAAAGCTGTTTTATATTAATTTATACCACCATAGATTTAAATGATGCCTTTATGGAATGGCTTATCAAGATGGATACAGCTATAGTAATCTCTCTCTGCTCCAAAGACTGAATATATTCTGATATTTAGATTTATACCATACCAATTCATTTTATAAGATAATCTGCCCAGTAGAATTAGAAGGCTTTGACAACCTCAGCAACCAAAAAGGGGCAATTTGTAGTTAGAATTTATCTCATAAGTATCTAATTAAACACAAATAATGAAATGCTATACACAGGAAAGAACCAATACAAAGTATTAAAAAGCTAAAACAGAAAGATCTATTAAGTAGCTATTAGAGTAAAACTAAATGGAACTAAGTCAAAATCACCTGAATCTGGTTCTCTTTTATTATGGCCACTATTTAAAAAGCTTTAAAGGAGATAAAATAAGTTCATAGAAAATTAAATGATAAGAAATCACTTTATGAGATGCTGTCAAGCTAATTCCAAAGGCAGAAGCAGCATGCTTCTAAATAATAGGACTGGAGTGCTACGCCCTTCAGGATTTGGGCTGTTGGGACAAACCGGATGATGAACTTGATAGGCCTTTTTTACATTATTATTGAAAAGCACAACCAATTGATTCCTTGGAATTTCATATCTGACTTTTACCCAATTCCCTAGTTTACAATATTTCTTTTATTATTAAACACAAGTTGAGGTGTAAGGAGAAAAACTACAAGTGTTTTGTCTAAGTTTTACCTCAGTTGGGAATAAAACGGCATGGTCAATTAGGTTTGGGAACTGCAAAATGGCCTTACACTATTCTGTACAAGTTTCCTTTGAACAAATAATATATATATATATTATATAAACTGCCATTTTGCAGTCCCCAAACCTAATTGACCATGCCATTTTATTCCCAACTGAGGTAAATCTTAGACAAAACACTTGTAGTTTTTCTCCATACACCTCAACTTGTGTTTAATAATAAAAGAAATATTGTAAACTAGCGATTATATATATATATCCCTAGTTTTATATAACTAGGGATATATATATCCCTAAAGCAGCTTTATATAAGTACAAGTATATATATATATGATTAGTCTCCAGGATTGTTTGAGAAACTTTCTGAATTTATTCAGTTTTATGCAACTTGTTTAACTTTGGGGCAAGAGAATTTTCTTGCAGATACACATTTCACAATGAAACATCAGTATAGCTGTAGTGCTGACTGCCATAAGTAATTTGGCAATACAGCAATGTATTGGTAAACCAATAAAGATAAACCAGACACAATGGTTTCAAAGAATGATGGGATACATCTGTGGGACTTGTGCAGTGAAGGTATTTTTCAGTATTATTTGTATAACTTCATGGGACACATGGAGGCAATCTTAAATCATGAGGAGCAGGAAAATGTTGGGCTGAGCCTAGTTCACAAATTTTAAACCATACTTTAAGATAAATATCCAGTTGCTGAAAAGCTTTTACCAACACAGTTGTTAGTCAAAGACCAATATAGCATTGCTTAATACCAAAACTGTCTCTACTAATGTTAAAACAAAATACAAGACTTTCTTTAGTTATATTTCTATTGTGATAAAAGATACGTTTAAAAAAAAACTTTCTTTGTTTCTTAAGTATTATTGCACCAATGACTCATCCCATGGGAAATCACAACTTCTAGCTGTCTTCTAAAGAGTTCTCATTCTTTGACCCCTTCCTTCTGTTGTTCAAGTTCACTCAATAGATTTTTGCCTGGTACTCCTGCTTTTGTGGCAAACAAAATAGCAGCCTGCTTAAACCCTAGAGACTTCAGACTTCTGGCATAATCGGCAAATATTGCATGGATTAATTTCTGTGAAAGGCAGGTTAAGGAATATAGAAATGAACAATCAGATATCAGACTTCTGGATGGCAATGCTTAAAGCTGGCACTGTGTTTAATCCTGCTGTTAGATCTGAAAATATTTGACACTGAAATGTTTCCAATTTAACACACTGCCTGTTATCACTTAGATACTTTAGATATGTTATCCTTTTTATTTCTGCCTTAGACTGAAAAAAAGGTTTACATGCACAGCACCTAATAAATAAATAAAGCCACTATTAGTAGATTTCTATGCTTCAATTTATGCATAATTAAAAAAGGATATTTGCATCTTCATTAACTTCAATAGTGCCATACTTAAGGCAGGCCTCAAGAAACAGTGCAGCTCGGTCAAAATGCCTCATGCTGTTGAAAACAAGAATAAATGATTGTGTTAGATAATTTTTTTCGTCACTGTGCAGAAATACTTCTTCAGATACATGCAACCAGGGTGGATAAAAATCAATGATTTTTTTTTTTAAAAAAATAGGATTTTTTAAAATTTAAATCAGATTTTTTTTATTTTTATCAAATTTATTTTAATAAAATGCTTTTGGAGTAAAAATCTAAAGATAGTTTTCTATTTAAGATACATTAATAATTTAGTTTATTCAGCATGAAATGGAGCTTAGTTATGTAGCATGAGGCTGTATATTCTGCAATATTGCGACTGTCGGTGAGTCAACAGCAGGTCAGAGGAGGAGCTGCTGCGGGACAGAGATGACAGCTGCTCTTTATAAATTATGATTTAAATCGAGTTGATTTAAATCAAGCCTTTTTACTAGTGATTTAAATCATGATTTAAATTGTGATCTAAATCAACTTGATTTAAATCAAATCACCCTGCATGCAACAGACACCATGGTGCCTTTGATGCAAAACTACAAGTTTAGTCACAAAAATGTAAATAAGAATCAATAAAATATATGTGTTTCTATTCATAAAAGCAAATAAATATATTACTATTCGAATATATTATGTGCTCACTTGGAAAAATGTATGGTGAGAGACATAAGACTTGGATCACTTCTATTTTATGCCATTTGATTTCATTTTCAGTATTTTTCAACTTGTATATATTTATGTAAATTATTTACAAAAAAGTAACTGACACTTGGAAAGTATACTACAAGCCTCTATAAAAACAGAGTTCTTACTAAGGAATTTTTATTTACATTTTTCTTTATATATTTCTGCACTAGACTTTCAGTCAGAATAAAACCTGAAATAGGCAATACTACAAAGACTTCACAACTCCCATTTACTTAATGTCAAAAGGTACTATTTTTGTTGATATTGTTCCTTAAGCAACCCAATACCTAATGTCATATTCATACACTGAATTCACTCAGACTAATTCCCAGATAGTTGGTCATCCTAAATCAGATTCTTTATAGAATATACTTTTTCTCTGAAAACATATATATTTGAACTGACAGGCATCTTTATTCAGACAGACATTTAAATGACTTCTGTTTTGACTTTCAAGAGGTTGCATCTAGTTGATACTGTATTTTTTAATGTTTTTTTTAAAGTGCAAAGTATACAGAGAAGTGGTTCATGTTGTTAAATAAACAGATTATATGAACTGACCTATGTAACATCTCAGCCACTCTCATGAAACAACCCAGGGAAAGTAGAACAAGGATTGCCTTGGATTTTTGATTGATTTGTGGAGAACAAAGGTGATCCACCCAACGCTTCAAAACATCTGCACATTCTTCAGCATTCAGGCGAACCTTGGAAAGATTCTAAGTATTTGAATACATTCTGGAAGCCAAGTCACATGCGCCAGTAAGGTACCTAAATGTAACAACTCTTAATTTATTTCACTTGCTTTAAATTATTTTCTATTTATTTAGAGAATAATGAGAAACAGTCTGCAATTTTTGAAAAATGACATTGATAAATATCCACCAGTACTCTTGTTCATTCACGGTTTATGGCTATTTGCAAACACTTCCTATGAATACATCAGCTACTATTTTTCTCAACTTTTTAATTAGTTATACATTCCATTATTTCTTAAAAAGGAGCAAAGCATATAGATAAGCATCCTACCTTTGCAAGCCACGCAGCTCGATTCCATTCCCCATAGGTTTGCAGGTAACGACAGGCATCAGCAGCTTTATCTATTAAACACAGTAACTGGACACCCTCTGGGGAGGATGGAAAGGGGGGGTACCGAATCTTAATGAGTCACAGTTCAATTTTTTTTAAAAAAGTTATCGCATCTTTTCCAGTTCAAAATGATAGACAACTGCTTTTTGTAGAGGGGAAAGTACAAGCACCTTCCTAATTTATAACCTTCTGATTCAATTTTAGGGTATTCACAACCATTTAATACTGTTTTGGTCTTCAACACATGACAAACCCCACCCAAAGAGATACAGGTAGTCCTCGACTTACAACCACAATTCTGCCCAAAATTTCTGTTGCTAAGTGAAACATTTTTAAAGTGAGTTTTGCCCCACTTTACGACTTTTCTTGCCACAGCTGTTAAGTGAATCACTGCAGTTGTTGAAATAGTAACCCGGTTGTTAAATGAATCTGGCTTTCCCATTGACTTTGCTTGTCAGAAAGTCACAAAAGGTGGTCACATAACTCCAGGACACTGCAACTGTAATAAAGACATGCCAGTTGCCAAGCCTCTGAATTCTGGTCACGTGACCATGGGGATGCTCAATGGTAGTAAGTGTGAAAAACAGTGGTAAGTCACTTTTTTCAGTGCCATTGTAACTTTGAACGATCACTGAGTGAACTGTTATAAGTCGAGGACTACCTGTATATAAAAATTTCAAATCAGAATTCATTTAGTCAGTGTTTGACTGTTGACAGCATTTGCCCCTATTTCACCTCCATTCTTTTTAATGCACTAATAAAACAAAGACCTGTAGAAATAAGATCATGTTTATCAATCTTTATCAGAGGAAGGAGAAAACAGGCCTCCCCTGCACATTATTAGATGAAATTAAACTAAATCTAAAGGGGGAATTGATAATGTTGTAAAATTCTTCCTATATACAGAAAACCATATATATAATGTAATGAAATATAATGCATGCGTCCCTTTTTGTCTCTTGTACTTTAAAAAGACAATGTGAGGTCTAACATTCCCCTCTTAGCTAAATAATAACATGCATTTTAATAGCTCAAACTTTTGAGGCATTCTTATCAGAACTCAATATGGAGAATGGAAATTATACCTGCCAGCTTTCCATTTGCAATCATGTTTGTTGCTACCAATTTAATAGTACTTTGGGAAGGGCCGGAAGAAGTAACTGTGGTGACAAGACATGCCTTGAGTGAATCACAATAATAATAAGGGTTCTCGGCACTGGTTTCCAAAAGCAACTGAACAGCTCTGTCAGTCTGGAAAGAGGAAAAAGATAACTATCAGAGTGTAACAATTTACATCACCGATATTGCTTAATATTCTTCTATATTTCTAATAAAATACATGCATCAAAGAAGATTAAATCAACACAAAAAGCCAAAATTGGCAGCACAAACCTGGCCCAAAAGCAAGAGTTGATCTGTGCATTTCCTTGTGTGATCATAATTTGATCTTTTAACTTCTTGAATATTGACTCTTTCGAGCTGGAATTTCTACAGGAATCATAGGGAAAAATACATTTTTTGATAAAGGATAAAATCAAAAGTAAATTGGCATTGAGGCACAGAATAAAATCTGTTTCAGTTTCATATTCATGTATGTAGGTAAAAATATGGCGATAAAAACATATGAAAAGCTTTTGAGAAATGTTAAAATACAAGGAAAGAAAGTTAAAAGAAACTGGGAAGCAAATGGAACAAACTTGGTATATGAATTAAGCAAATAGTAACAGAGGCGCATAAGGAATAAGAAATGAAATATTAAGTGAGCACAAACAAAGCCCTGAAGCTTTGTCCAGGACTATTGCTGTGGGTATAAGTAGAATATGCCTATGATAAAAATGCTGCTAAGAGTAAGCTTTTCTTAATAGTCAATAGTATAATAATCCAATTATGCTGCCTCATTTTGCTATGAAAAAAAAATTGAAGATTTCTGCTTGTCACTGAAGTGAAACTGTTTGCTTCTTACACGTTAGTAAACAGAAATCATGATGGAAAAGCTCTCTATAAGTTTCTGAAATTCATCATAGCCAAACTAATTAGGATAATGACTGTGCATAAAAAAGTGTAACTGAATCTCAGGTTGTAGGATAATGTGATTGTAAGTATAAAATTTCCTCCACTTCTTCCAGACAGAACTTCTATAAATTCAATGGATCCTATACTGTACAAATTGTAACAAGCAGTATTAACATATATGCAGATATGTGAGTTCTGCTCCATTAAAAAATAATAACTATTGTGTTTGTACCTCTGAAAGCTTCAAATGAATTGAGAACAGGCTTGTGAAAATTATTAAAGAATATTTTGTGGATTTGAATGGACTCACTATTTTAAAAATCAAGTAATACCTGGAAATAGGAATTTTCACAGAGAATATCGTAACATATATCTAGAGGACTGATCCAATTTTCTTGAGAAGCAAGTACATCTTCTGCCTTTATGGTTAATGATTTGTTATAGGAATAAGTATGCAAATAATGGGCAGCAACAGTCCAAAAGTGTAGTTCAGATTCATCCCCGTACAGCCTGAGAAAAATAAAAACCTAAATTAATAGTTCCGATTTGAAATCAATGTGTGCATTCACACATCCTGCGAAACCAGGCTGTACTCTCAGATGTATTTTATTACTTTAAATTTATTTACAGACTTTCTATTCTTAGGAACCTAACATAATTAATACATTAAAATAAAATATGAAAACCAGGAAAAATACTAAAATTATCATTGATATAATATAAAAGGCTTGGCTGAAGAGAATGCTCTGAACTGTTTTCCTGAAAGCAGGAAGATTCGGGACCTTACAAAACTCTTGATGGTATAACTTAAGGTGGAATAACTGAAGGCTACAACTCCAATCATCTTTGACTATTTAACATGCGGAGAAGGAGTTACGGAAGCTGTAAGAAACAAAAGCTGGAATCTAAGGTCTATGTCTGCTTTCCTCCTTCTAGGACAGTGATGGCGAACCTATGGCATGCGTGCCACAGGTGGCACGCGGAGCCATATCAGAGGGCACATGAGGCGTTGCTCTATGTCAGCTCCAGCGCGCATGCGAGCGCTGCCCAGCTGATTTTCAGCCTTGGGGAGGGCTGTTTTGCCCTCCAGAGGCTTCAGGGAAGCTTCCTGAAGCCCCGGAGTATGAAAAACGGCCCAACAGGCAAACCGGATGTTCAGAAAAATGGAGGGGAGGGAATGGGTGTGGGCACGTGTGCACGCACTAGCGCGCGCACACACACCCTTTTGGCATGCGAACCAAAAAAGGTTCGCCATCACTGTTCTAGGATGTCAAAGAGAAGAATCAGGAAAGATCTGACTATGACAGTTTGTTATGGTGTCCAAATTTAAATTATGAAACTGAATAATTTTAAAGCAGAAATGAAGTCAATTAAAACTTCTGACTTTTTTTGTCCTTGCTTCATTTGGACAGTAGACTTATAACCTCCAAGATTCTCAGTGTATTGTCTAAAAAGTTCTGGGAATAAAAATCCACAGATTTGGAAATTTGGGAAACACTGTGCTAAAAGTATTATTCCTAAAGTTGTGCATTATTATGAAATAGTATCACAGACACATTACTTAGATCCAGATTGTTGGGGGCAATATGCTGACTCTGTAAAACTGCTTAGAGAGGGCTGTAAAGCGGTATATAACTCTAAGTGCTATTGCTATTGCTCTTCTAAACTCTGTTCCCCATTTAAGGTAGGGTAGAGTTCAACCAACATGCAAGATCTTAAATCCAGTTTAAGAAAACGTATTAATACACTTTACTTCCCCTCCTCCCAAATAAGCCATCTCATGGTTTATCCCAAAAGTGACCTGAAGAATTTAAGAAGCTTCTTGGATGAGAAGTGAAACATCTTCAAGGAAAGAAAAAACGAAGTCCAGTTGCCTTTTGAAAAAGCCCTTTTGGACAACCATGATCTGGATGACTAAGAATCTCCATAGACATCTTATGGTTTAGTGCGGGGGTCGGCAACCTACAGCTCCGGAGCCACATGCAGCTCTTTGGGCTCTCTGCTGCGGCTCCCTGCCACCCTGTCGCAGCAGAGGGATGAAAGAGCCATCGTCCTGTCACGGCAGTGGCATGGTCGGAGTCTTAGTGCGGGAGCGAAGTGCCCTGCACTTGCCTTTGCGCAGCAACAGCATTCTGCCTTCGTCGTGGTACATTTGCTGTTGCCGCCAGCAGAGGGCTGGGAGAGAACAGCATGGGCAGATCTTGCGGGGTGGGGGGCATCCCCCAAGCCTGGCCTTCCTCCTCCCTTGTCGGCGGGGCCACGAGAAAGAAGGGGGCAGTGGGGGGAAGCGCTCCGCTTCCCGGGCGAGCGCAGAGCACAAAAGCCCGGGGGGGGGGCGGCTGGCCTGGCAGAAGCGCCCCCATTGGCGAGTCAGATGGCGGAGAGGCCTGGCCCGGCTCTCGCAGTGGGACACTCTTCGGCACCTACAGACGTGAGCTGCCGCCTTTGAAATGTGGTGCGCCTTTGAGGAAGCCGGCCAGTGGTAGCTGGGGCCGTGGGGGGAGGGAAGCGGAGGCATTAGGGCTTCTCCCCCTCCTCCTCAGCAAGCCGGGCCAGGAGGAGCGCGGAGAGTTGCGGGCGAACGCTGGAGGATCAGAGGGTGTGCTCTGACGTCGTCCTAACACGTGTTTCCAGCACGCCCTCCTCTTTCCCGAAGTGGGATTGAGTGGGGCTGTGGGGGGTAGGGGGAACGGAGCAGGGGGAAGGGTAGGGGGCTTGGAGGTGGGCTTCCCTCCCCCTCCTCCTCTCGCGACTCACTGGCCGGCTGTGGCGAGGCCGGGAGGGTGCGCACAAGATGAGAAAGAGGGGGAGGAGGAGGGAAGCCTCCACCGCAGGTTCGCTCATTCCTCAGCCAGCCCGGATTTCCAAAAGGAAGAAAGAAAAAGTCCCAAGGAGAGCACACAGAGCTTTCCGAGTGAGAAGAGACACAGAGACAGGGAGCGAGAGAGAGCGAGAGATACACACATACACACACACACACACACACACACACACACACACACACAGAGGGGGGGAAAGAAAGAGAAAGAGAGAGAGAGAGAAAGAGAGATGAGGGAGAGAGGGGGGTGAGAGGGAGAGGGAGACAGAGAGGGAGATAAGAGAAAAAAAGAGAGATGAGAGAAAGAGATGAGAGGGAGGGAGGGAATTAGAGAAAGAGATGAGAAAGAGAAAGAGAAATGAGAGAGAGAGGGATGAGAGGGAGATAGAGAGAGAGGGTGATAGAGAGGGAGATAGAGAGAAAAAGACAGAGATGAGAGAAAGAGAAAGGAAGAGGGAGAGGGAGACAGAAAAAGAGATGGGAGAAAGAGAAAGAGAAAGAGAGACAAAGAGAAATGAGAGAGGGATGAGAGGGAGATAGAGGGTGATAGGGAGATAGAGAGAAAAAGAAAGACAGATGAGAGAAAGGAAGATGAGAGGGAGAGAGGGAGAGGGAGATAGAGAAAAAGAGATGAGAGAGAAAGAGAGATGAGAGAGAGGGAGATAGACAGAGAGGGAGAAAGAGAGATGAGAGGGAGGGAGGGAGATTGTTAACCAATGTTATATTACATCAGAATTAATAGGTCAAATGGGAAGCATTTCTTTCACAATAGTTATTACACTTAATTTTACAATGGTTGGGGTAAATAATTATAATTATAATATTTATAATAATTTTAATAATAATTATAAACAAATAATTATGAACAAACCAATATATTACCCTAATGAAATTTTCCTTACTTTTTTCATTTCTGTACAAAAATTAATGCAGCACTAATTGTATCTAATCGTGGTTGATCTACACTGTTAAACATAAATAGTGTACCAATTCTGAAACAGAAAATATTCAGGCTTAGCATTATATAAGAACTATTATTAAAATAAACTTTTGGAGGTTATTTAGGAAGTATTATATTACCTTGAAACCAATAAGCATCGCTGCAAAAGAGTGAACTCTGGATCAAGTAAAAGTTTCTTGACATCACTGTAAAAAGTTAAACCATTTCAGGCATATATTATGAGTCCCTCCCCTTTTACCAAAGACAGTTTCAAAAAGAACAAAAACAAACACTCTTTGTTGAGAAGCAAACTATTAACATTCATTTTAACAGAATGAAAACGATAAATAAAAAATACAACTGAACTGTACCTTACTAACTTTACATACTAGTGAAGATAAAAGTATTGTACTACTGCACCAAGCCTCTTACATTTTTAAAAATGTCTGTGCAAAAAGGAACTTATTTCTCCATATCCTAGGCATAGCTATAAACATTACATACAGACACAGATACACAATTACATACACTGTTCAAGTAATGACTTATTAGTTTTATGAAATGAATACCTATCATTATGGAAGAACCTGTATCCACTGTGTAACCATATAGGACAATTTGGCCTAGTTGGTATGAAAGAATAGTATATAGCCAAATGTTTACATATTGTAAAGAGTCTTGACTTTTCTATTGAAATATTTTTCTAGTCTTTTACTAGCAATAGAAAGGCAAGAACTTCGTGTTCAATATCCTGAAATTCATAAATGTGAATTAGCAACAATTTTTGCTAAAGGCACAAACCCATAGTACATTAATTTCATCAAAGTCTTGCCTTAACCATTGTTATCAAATTCTCATTAGATGTGATTATATAATGGCTCCACAGATATTACAATATTTTTAAATATTGTTATAAATGTTACATATCTGCTGAACAAAATGGGTAGTAATACATCAATCACATCAGTATGATTACATGTATTAATATCTCTCCAGGAAAAACTGATGTTGGGAACTAAGAAAGCTACTTTAATAAATATGTCAAATTATTGAATCAGACTGTTGGAAAATAAAAACCTAATGCAGCTTGATAGTATAATAAAAGCAAGCAAAGATACTTTTATTAATCCATTTTGAAGATATAATTTAAGAAACTCAAATATGCTTACTTGGATAATGAATATAACTGCTCTTGCAACATATTTTTAATATTTTCATTCTCTGGATAATTGCTGTAAAACAAATGAACAAAGATTTAAGAATCAAATATTGATTGCTTATGTGACATCAAGTTGTTTCAACTCCTAATGACCACAGTAGTCAAATCCTGACAATCTGAAATTAAATTTACATGTTGTTTCTAAGTTCAATTTGGTCAGACTCACAAGGAGAACCTTTACCTTTACATAAAAAGGTAAAGGTTTCCTCTACCAGTCGTGTCCAAATCTAGGGGGAATTGCTCATCTCTGAATTACAGCCAAAGAGCCAGCATTGTCTAACAAATGCTTCTGTGGTTATGTGGCTGATATGACTATACAACGAAGGCACACAGAATGCTGTAACCTCCCCACAAAAGTGGTACCTAAGAGAGTGGTACCTAAGAGACACGAGGTGGTGTAGTGGTTAGAGTGCAGTACTGCAGGCTACTTCAGCTGACTGCTAGCTGCAGTTCGGCAGTTCAAATCTCACCGGCTCAAGGCTCCATCCTTCCGAGGTGGGTAAAATGAGGACCCAGATTGTTGGGGACAATATGCTGACTCTTAGAGAGGGCTGTAAAAGCACTATGAAGCGGTATATAAGTCTAAGTGCTATTGCTATTGATCTACTTGCATTTACATGCTAGGCTGGCAGGAACTGGGGCAAGTAACAGAAACTCATTCCGTCACGTAGTACTTAGGTCTTGAACTGCCAACCTTCTGGCTGAAAAGCCCAGCATCTTAACCGCTCAGCCGCAGAACCCAACCCTTATATACATGTTGCTATTTTCTAAAACCAAATGCTTCATACTAAAAGTAAATCTTACATATATGATATATCCAAAGAATACTTATTATCCCAAGGCTGGTGAAGTAAGAAAGCTTTTAAAGCTAAGGATGCTCTTGGAGTAGGAAGATATGGGCACCATACGGGTTCTAGAAATAAAAAAAAGAAGGAGAAAAAATAACTAAAATCAAGAGTCCCTTGGGAGTTGGGCGGCATACAAATTTAATAAATAATAATAATAATATGAACGTCAATGTGATATCTTATCTGATGATAAGGCTAATATTAATTCTACCCTTAACTAATAACTACCTTCACTGAACTTTTTTGAAAAATGAAATACAAAACTTATTGCCATAGCAAGACCAAATGATTACAGCAGTGGTGGCTGGGGAATTCTGGGAGTTGAAGTCTACAAGTCTTAAATTTGTCAAGGTTGGACACACCTGGATTAGAACAAATGAGTAATTTCTTACTGAATTTGTGTGTACTTCTTAGCTATTCAGGATAAGAAAGAGAAAAATGGCAACTAAAGGCAAATAATATTCATTGAACATCTTAAAAATTGAATATACTTTTATTTTTTGGAGGGAAGAGATTTTGTGTATTAACAGTATTTTTTCAGGATAAGGGTTTGGCATTATGTTTAGATTTTAGAACAGATTTTCCTTTGTAGACATTCATATAGAAATAGTTTTATAGAAATGTTATTTGTACTAGCTTCTCAGAGCCATAACAACAAAAATACGATACATAACTAATAAAGAAATTTATTTTTAAAATCATAAGGAGGTTTAGCTATGTCAGAATCCGTTTAATGGCCTTTAGAAGAAATCTATGTAAAAGCTTCTTTTTGGTGGTTAAGCTACTAAAATAATTCTTCCCATTGAAAGTTTGTATCTGTTGAAGGCAGTATTTGAATTTTGCTAATAGGAAAGAAGACATGATCACAGAACTTTTATCACACCTGGCACATTATTTTTGTATGGTTTGGATCATTTCATTTTTCGCATATCGCTAATGAACAGGGACATGATAATAAGGCTGTAAAAAAAAAAATCCAGCCCAACTTCTAACTCATAAGTGATCCAGACTGATTGTCATCTTTTGGTCTTTGGTCTCTCAACTATGCAGATAACTGGACTGATTATTATTGGAAATATATGGCTGAAAGATATTTCTCTGTTTGTATCACAATGTAGATTCCTATAGTTAGTTATACAAATACCAGGTTGGGGTTAAAGTAGTGGTGAAATCCATTTTTTTTACTACCGATTCTGTGGGCATGGCTTGGTGGGCGTGGTGTGGCTTGGTGGGCATGGCTTGGTGGGCGTGGCAGGGGAAGGATACTGCAAAATCTCCATTCCCACCCCACTCCAGAGGAAGGATACTGCAAAATCTCCATTCCCACCCCACTCCAGGGGAAGGATACTGCAAAATCCCCATTCCCTCCCCACTCCTGGGGGAAGGATATTGCAAAATCTCCATTCCCACACCACTCTGGGGCCAGCCAGAGGTGGTATTTGCCGGTTCTCCGAACTACTCAAAATTTCCGCTACCGGTTCTCTGAACTACTCAAAATTTCTGCTACAGGTTCTCCAGAACCTGTCAGAACCTGCTGGATTTCACCTCGGGTTAAAGTATTTCAAATTTTCCCACTGAGGATTATATAAAATATTTCAATATTCAGAAGCAAATTTAAATTTCAAGTAAGTTTTGAGGCCCTCCTTTTGAGGCCCTAGATCTAGACTGTCATGACTTAATCTATTTCTGTTTGTTTGTTTAAATCAGTATAGCCTATTTAATTGCATAGACCTTTTCTGTTCCATTATTATTGACTGAGATTAGAAGGGATGATGTGGGAAGATGTTGGGAAAAGAAACGGTTACTAAACACATAATTAGGGTTGAAAAGCCAATGCACGTTATGTTTAGTTGCATTTGCACTGACAGATAAATACTGTTTTTAGCTTCATGCCTGCCAGGTATGCAAATTACTGATTTCAAAAAAGGAACAAAAAATCAAGTCTCTATTATTAGGAAGAAAGCATTTGCAAACAGCATGAATCTATATTTCACAGCAGTTAAAAAAAGGTGGGAGTTTGTTATTCATGCAGGAGCAAAAAGTAACATGCAAATGGAAACAATTGTTTCCTACATGGGTTTTAACAAATTTGGAAAAACGATTTCATGCCTCAGTCAGCATGGAATGTCAACTCACTTTACTTTTGCGAACTTGGGGTGAAAATGAAGCGGAAAAGGATGATTCTTTGTTTGTTTGATTTCGGAGTTCCTATTGTTTTCTATACTTAAATCTTTCAATTTTTGCCCCATCAAAACACAGGAGACTAGAATCATTTGGTTGGAAAGCAAATTATCAGAAATATTCCAGTGGAAAATTCCCAGTGGATTTGTTTTCAGAGCTTGAAATAAAATGTTTTCTTTTTTAGTGAATCCTATTATTTCAGTTAAGCAGTCAGTGCCATTAACTTAATACAAAATTCTAGACAGATGTGAAGTAGGTTATATATCTACAAGCCACTGGATTTCCTGTCCTGTATTTTTCAGCAGTAAAGATAAAAGTCAATAATACAGTCATATGGTAAAGCAGTGCTAGTGATTTTATCACATGGAAAGGGAAAATCATTCCTACATAGATAATATAACGTTTCACAAAAATATCTGGCAATAAATTAAACATTTAATATTAGAATGTCTGGATATGAGTGAGCCTATGAACAATAGATGTAATTTATGTATTCAAGACTCTGGTAATCAAATGGCATAGTAAAAAGCAGAAAGCAGTATTTTAGATTTACAGACTGCAAGTAGAAATTTTGCAGAAATTATACATTATAGTATCTTTCTGTACTAAACAGAAAACTAGAGTTTATTTTAAAGTGGAACATTATACACACTTTTGTAATTTGCATATAATATGAGAATTAAAAAAATGAATGACTTCATTGGTAAAAATATTACAGTTAGAAGTATAAAGAATAAAAACATTTTATACATCTATTTTCTAGGAAGTAAATGTTGAATCTAATGGATGTGAAACAAAAGAAGTTACTATCTGTGTATATACATACTGGGTTTTCCTCTAAATTTTATTTTTATATTTGTAAAGTATTTTGAGTCTTTTTGTATTGAACAACACATTAATTACTAAATGCATGTTCAAATTAAATTGAAAAGCAAATGTTCACGTTAGGGAATGATAATTCCTTGCTTTTGTTAAATAAAAAAAAAATGTGATACACAGGTCTGCCCCAGAGATTCAGGCAAACAATTTGATGGCAACTGTGCATTCAGGTTCTTTTTTTTACTGTGACCAAGTATATTGTGCACAATGATTTATGCCTTTATTAATTGCCCAGCTGAAGCACAATCCCATATGGGATTGCATTGAATTACACAAAATTTTCTAGCCTTCTTTTCCTACTGCAAAGCTAATGGATACTCCAGAATAGCATGCAAGGTATTGCAAAGAATGCAACCAGTGTAGGAGAGAATTGTGACTCGGAAAGAGCTGAACTACCACCTGCAGCATCCATTATCATGATCAGTCATGCTGCTAGGGATGCTGAGAATAGGAATATAGCAATATCAGGCAGACTGTGAGTTCCCCATGAGTTTAGGGAAAGAAAGAAGATCAAGAGTGTATAAACCATGATTTTCCATTTGCAAATTGGGATCTTTATATCCAATTCAACATATGAATATATGATTTTTGCATTCAATATTTTGTGAGCAGGAGCTGGAAACAAATAAATCCTTTGAAATTATGACTTATTTAGCTTGTGAGCCTGGGCACTGGCTAAAAGACAGTCTTTTTTATTATCTCCTGCACTAAAAGTAGAGTTGAAAAAAACAGGCTTTACTTCTTTGCTTTTTGACAATTCATGTACTCTATATCTAAAATTCTGAGACTTCTTTGCAATTCCACATTGTTCTTATGATGTAGGTTAAAATCACCCCAGTTCTTACACCTACAATTTGAAATTTATGCCATATCTATAAACAAAATATCTCTGCCGCACTCCAATGCTTTCTGGCTGAAACATTCCCGTTTTACTACAGCAATACTGTACAATGCAATTCCAACCCCCCAAAAAAGGGTATGGGGTTACCTGACAATTCTTGTTCATCCATTCTAAAGGATGCAGGCTTCATTGTCATTTCTAGCACTCTGATACAACCATCATCTGAAGCTAAGATCACTTTATCTGATGTGCACCAGTCAACATCAAGTACACGGAAACTGACATTTCTGCCACTTCTTAAACTGCTGACCATCTGGACCTAAAGGATACAGCAAATCTTAGCTTTAAAATGTTTATTGGGTACTTCATATAAGCATAAACCAAAAAGAATTTTGTGGATTGCTAATTATTCTGTATACAAATTAATTACTAGTATTAATTTCTGCTTTATAATTTATGGACATTTATTTCATCTCTATAACTCAGCTTACCTTTTAAAAACTATTTCCTGAACTACAAAAAAAAATCAACCAATTTGATACCTTACCTCCTTTGTATCCCAAACTTCAGCCCCATCATTGTATATTGCTATCAGCTTTTGGTTTCCTTTTCCAGGAGCAAAGCGAATCTTCCTCACCCACCCTCGGTGGGTGGGGATGCCCCTGGGAGAAGATGAAAAAGGAACAGATGGGAAAACTGCTTAAATCAGGGGTGGCCAATTCATTTTCCCAAGGGGCCATATAAGAAACTAGGACTGTTATGGGGGACTGCCGTCGATTCCCTCCCCCCCACCCCCGCCACTGTTGCAGGCCAGACAGCCAAAAGGATAGCTATGGCCCACAAGCTGTAAAATGCCCAGGCTTTTACTTGTATTATAACCATAACCATCTAGATGGATATAATTAATTAAAAATTCTCCCACTGACTTTGCTTGTCAGAAGCTGGCTGGGATGGTTGCTACCGGTAATAGGGATGACGTGACCCTAGAATGCTGCAACGGTCATAAATATATGCGTTGCCAAGCACCCAGATTTTGACAACACAAATTTAGGGGTGCCTTGATAGTCATAAGTGGGAAGACTGGTCATGAAGGTTTTTTTGTAACTTTGTAATGAACAATAACGTTGTAACTTTGAATGAACAATCACAAGATACAATAATTTATGATTTTGGTTTTATAGAATTTTAAGCAAATTACCTGGATACCCTAGCTTTTAAATCCCAGAAGTTCAAATTGCCATCAACATCTCCCAGAACTAAGGTATCACCTTTCCAGGCAATGCATGTAATACTGCCCATACTTCCCTACAAAAATTTAAAAAGCAAAGATTAAAAATCAGCAAAATAGTAATTTGAAATATACATAAACTTAGAGAAGGTAAATTGCCTCCTACACATCCATCATTATTTAAACATATAAGTCAATTTGATAATCATTTAATAACATTAATTTAATCCCAACAATGGGATTTCCTTGTCCACTCATGTCCAACTCTAGGGCGCAGTGCTCATCTCCGTTTTTTGGCTGAGGGAGCCAGAGTTGTCAGATGACATTTTCCGTGGTCATGTGGCCAGCATGACTATAGGCCAAAGGCATGTGGAATGCTGTTACCTTCCCACCGAAGTGGTACCTATTTATCTACTCGCATTTGCATGCTTTCAAAGTGCTAAGTGGGCAGAAGCTGGGGCAGGAACAGGAGCTCACCCCATTGCATGGCGCTCAGGTCTTGAACCCAGGCCGTCAGCTTTCCAGCAGACAACCTAAGCATCTTTAACTGCTGAGCCATTGCGCTCAGTGAGATTCCAGCAACTTGGAATTGACAAAATAAGTGTAACTTATGTAATAAAGTGAATGTACCGCACAGTATCAGATTGCCCAATGATGCCACCTTTCTGGATTACTTAGAGCAGAAATTCAGATTTACTTTCAAGATCTTGTAACAGGCTTTGAAGCCGCACTCTGTAGCATGACTGTAATGGGCAAACTAAAACAAATTCATGGAAGGCTGAATTATTTTTATTTGTATGTCAAAAACAAGATATTGCAGAACTTTCCTTCATTTTCTCTTTCATCAGTAGGTAGACAGAAGGTAAAGAAAGTAGGAACTTTCATCACATTTACTTCAAACTTTTTAGATCTATAACTATTGAAAACAGACATTCAGCGACGAACTTACATCAGGAGGAATTCTCGCACTGTCTTTGACAGAATTCCCTTCCACTGTCAAGTGATAAACTTGTCCATCAGTATCTGTAAAAACAAAGTGCTCCCGAGCAGAAATGTTCTGACTTAATTCAGATTTACTCTCTGCTTCCTGCAACAAGCTATAAAAGACAAAGCAGTGAGTGTTTCATTTAGTCTACATCTGTAATATGGGTGCATATGCACAAATGCTTAAAATATACATCACAGGAAAGTAATCTTGTATTAAGCAATTTACCATAAAGAAATATTATGACATATTACTATTGCTGTAAGCCACCTAGGACTATCATGCCCTAGGCCAAGGGTTGGGAAAGATGGCTCTTTTATGACTTGTGGACTTCAACTCCCAGAATTTCTGAGCCAATCATGCTAGCTCAGGAATTCTGGGAGTTGAAGTCCACAAGTCATAAAAGAGCCATCTTTCCAGACCCCTGCCCTAGGCAGTCATATTGATTTGAAAGAAATAAGTAAAAATATATCAAATACAATCTTTATTTTTTTTTTTTAAAAAAGGTGGGTTGATAAAATTGTATTTCAATATTAAATTGTACCCTTATATGAAATAAACAAAGGATGTATTTTACTGCAGCACTGTACAACACATTTTAACATTTAATTCTTTCTGTTGCTGTCCAAATGCTGCAACATTATCAGGTTGATAGCTGATTTAAATTACAGTCCAGCTAAACTTTTTATTTTCATAGTCCAGAACTAGTGACAGAAATGCTAATGGGGAATAATCTTGGGCAAATGACCTCTCGGAGAAATACTTAATATGAATTTTCATTTAGTCTGGTATTGACACCTGATCATTGAAGTCTCCAGACTGCTCTGCTCTGTATCTGATACCACTGTTTGCCTCGCCATCGCCTCACGGGCTGCAAGCTGCTTCTTTCTTAAACTCTTCAGATTATGAGAAGGGGACCATTCCTAAGAGAAGAAAACCCAGAACTTTCCACATATAAAGTTTTATCAATACAAAATTCACTCAAATGTATTTGGATTAAAAAAAAATGAATACTATACAAGTCACTACTGCAGTTTTTCTAATAATCTGAATTCAAAAAAGAAAATAATGTATGTATTTATCCAAATGGATTTTAAGAATTCTTCAAGCAAACTTCAACTCATGCAAGAATAGCTAACGTTTATATATATATATATATATATATATATGTACACACACACACACACACACACACACACACACACACACACANTATATATATATGTATAGGAGAAGCTAGATAAAATTTCTGTCTTACCAAAGCAGTAATTGTAGGGAAGTTTTTAGACATTTCTCTGAGAAGAGTACATGTCCTGATATCCCATAATTCCAAAGGCTTATCTTTGAAAACAACTGACAAATACTGCCTAAAATTTGTAAAAAAAACAACAACCCAAGGTAAGAAACACGTAAGAAAATTTCATAGCAAATATGATTGTACTTCATCTTGTTTTATTTACTGTCCTAGAATATCTATTTAAGGGCTTTATATAAATAATTTATATATTTATTATGTAAATATAATTGTATATATATTTATATCCTTATATAAATAATTCTAATAATTTTTGATTTGGAGCTGCCCAGAGTTGGTTTTAAGTGGGTTGTAAGCTAAGTAAGATAAACAATTTACCAACACAACATTGTTCCTAATAACTAAACCCTATGACTCTGCTGATAAAGGCCTAAAGAAGCTTAAATTTACTTCTTTAAAGAGATGAAATTAACAATAACATAGCATTTATGAAAAACAATTTATGAAATTCTAACATCTAATACATGTTAACATGGGAAATGAAGAAAACAAGGCATATATTTCTGGATAAATTCTAGTATTACTTTGAAATAGAATATTTTTAGTGTCATATTATTGCAGAAAGCAATAGGAAATGGTTCTATAGCAGGGGTGTCAAACTTGAGTCGTCACGTTGTCACATGACGTATCGTGACTTTTTTCCCCTTTGCTAAAATGGGAGTGGGCGTGGCCAGCGTGTGACGCATCTGGCCCATGGGCCGCAGGTTTGACACCCCTGTTCTTAAGGAGAACAGAAGAATAAGAATAATTCTATATGCTCTTCACCAAAAAAACCACTCAGTATTTGAATGATAGACAGCACTGTTATATGCATCAGTTTTTCACTTGAACATTCAAATTTATTTGCTTTAAATAAATCCATTCAAAGAGGGTTAAACAATAGATTCTATATAAACATGTAAATAATTAGAGTAACTTTCTAAAGGAATCTTACATAACCCACTACAGAGACTTGCTTACTTCAAGTGGGACACCTTTATCATTTCAATTGCTGGTTCATCGTTGCCTCGCTCCCCACGAAAGGCAATGCTCCTACCTAAGAAGATGATGCACAACATATGTAAACTATCCAACACAAGCAAACCTGTCGTGGCTGATCTTTCAAATTCTTATTTTAATTCCATTACATTTTCCCTTCTTCATACACCAATAACTGTATAATGATTCTCCCATGCTTATTTATGAGAAAATGGATATACCAAACTAGAATTATCCTTTTTGTGTCCATCTTTCTTTCCCACCAGTATTACATAATATAAAATATACATAATATAATATACATAATATAAAACTGTGTTTAAAATATTGTGGAACAGATCTATCAGAAAATATGTCAGTTTCTATTTCATCACATGTTTCTAAAACTGTACTTTCTTTTGGTAGCAGTTTTCTTTAATTAGTGAGATCAACATACAACACAGCAGTTACAGATTATGGAGGAAAATTAAATTCCAGTCAAATAAATTTAAAACTCATCCAAATGAATTTAAAACTTAATCCACTTGAAAGCTTTGCTGAATACAATTGACATTTCTTAGTATTTGCTTCTTGGTTCTTAAAAATAAAAATAAAAATGAAAGGCACTATACCAATGTAAGGGCCAAGCTAATACCGTAGTATATGAAAACCATTGTGGCATAGTGTAAAAGTCACATAATTTAAGCATAAGATCAATGTCTGAATCCTAATTTAGACACAAAGACAAGTGGTGCATGCACTAAGCAAACCAAACATTTCAAAGTTAAATCACTGATCTTTCTACTGTTAAGGTCCAAGCAATTATGCACTTCCATATGTGCATCCACATATGAAAACATCTTTATATCTCCCACTGTTATCAGCTGAACAGAAGCTACAGCATCAACGCTAATATGTACAAAGAAGAATTTGGGTATTTAAAATGTAATAATGTTGTAACAATACATTTATTAAGAAGTACTGAACTAGCAAGCTTTTAAAATTAGTTTTGAATGTGTATTTTCAGAGGAAGCCAAAATGCTTTTCATGTAAACAGTGTTCAACAGTTTTGCAGATAATGGCAAAATCTTCCAATTTATGTCTTAAAGACAAAATATGAATTTAAAATATAGTGAAGGTAACTATAGCTGAGCTATAGTTATCTAAACATTTTAATGTTTTTTTTAAATGCATTAACCATTCATCTCATATATTTCTGCCATTGTAATAGCTTTAAATCCATCAGACAGAATTCAGTACAAATCCACTCTGCACAGCTACATTCCTCTATCTTATCATCAAATATTATATTGTACAAAGAATTTACCTGTGGGAAGATCAACCATTTGCAATTCGTTTCTCACTAATCCCAAATTATTAGGTGTAGATGTAGCAAATGAAAGGAAGCCATTCAAGCCTGTCCATTCAATACCCCTATCAAGGAATAATATTGAAGTATATTATACAGGCATTTCGAAGTATAGGAAATAGTATAATTTTATGGGACAAGGAGCAAAAATACTCAATATGGATTGGAGGGGGGAGTAAATACACTTTACAACATTCAATGTTTCCCTTGAAATGAAAAAAAAATATCTTACCATGCCATGGATTCACCATACAAAAATATTAATATATACAAAAGTTATGTGAATAACGGTAATACAGAATATTTTCAACAGTTTAATTCCAAAAGGTCATTAAAAATTAGTTCAAAATTCCAAGTAAAAAAAAGAACTCCCATTACTTTAAAGTTGTTCTGTATAAATTGAGAATAGAGAACATTAAAAAATGTTGCAAAACCACTGGATTGATACTGAATAATTACACTATTTTCCTTTAAATAAGCTGCATTATTACTAGCAGTAACATAGCAGCTAACTTAGCAATGATTTAAAGAATATAGTATTATAAGAAGATATAAGGCAAGGATTATTAATGTTACTTTACATTCAGGACTGTTGTATATATTTTCCATTAAAATAAGAAGTCTCAATAATATAAATCTACAGATAAATACATGGAATACATGGATGGAAGCAAACTATCATTTGCATATGTATAATTTTCTTGCAAAAATAAATGTAATTCATGTACAATTTTGAAAAAAAAATGACTATTTCTAGTAGTATTTCTAGTAAATTAAAAAATGTATCTGCAAAGTTAATTCAAGATCTCCTGAAGGCAACAATATTCAGCAAACTCTGTATTCTCTAGCTCTGTTGTTCATACTCTTTTTCCCACAGGCGTATAGATCTAATTTGATTAAAAGCTAAACATGCAGCATGTACCACTGAACACAAATCTGTATTCTCATTTAAATGGAGAATGCAAAAATTAAATTTGAAGCTTTTATCACGATAAGTATTCCAGTTGTATTGGAAGTGTTCAGAAGCAGTCAATTTTCAATCTCCAAATTTCAAGTACACTGGCATAAAAACTGACATTTAATGCAATTAAGGGTCACGCTACACTTGTTTTATAGATTACAACTCTGTGCTTAAAATGTAACACTCATGAACTTTATTAATAGCCTTTGCAGTGGATTTATAGAACAGAAATATGGAGTCTCCGAGCTTTAAAATCTCTGAATAATTCAAGGCAATCTATTTCATGAGTTCCTTTCTAGCTGCAGTAAAGAAACAATGAAGAAATCAAATTCCTTTGTTATATTCATCCAGCAGCCCAAACCTGCTAAGTCATTTTAGTATAGGTAGTCCTCAAACTAGGACAATAATTGAGCCTGGAATCACAGTTGTAAGTCATTGCAGTTGTTAAGTGGGTCACCACATGACAATCCCTGATTTTACTATTTTTTGCTGCAATCACTAAGCAAATGCAATGGTTGCTAAGCAAACGTGGTAATCATTCAGCGAATCCGTTTTATCAAATGGGCATTTTTTGCCAGAAACCAGAATACCAGAAACGGACAAAAACATGTTTAAAAACCAAAACATGTGACTGTGGGATGCTGCAAACAGCATTTGAATATCCAATATGCAATGCCAGTAACAATTAGAAGATGGCAGAGAACAGAAATTATGTAAAACTTAAAAGCAACACAGAATGGCTACTTTCCCCAGTGACGTCTATGAGCAACGCAAATCCTCTATATATGTTTATTTCTGAGCTTGGTTGTTTCATTACCCAGCTAGGTAATATCATCAGTGACAGTAAGTGTGCAATTTGTTCCCTGTTTAGGTAGCTTGCTCTATCAGTTTTGATGAGGGTGTGGTTTTCACTTTGGCTGTTTCTTGATTAGGGAATTGTTTTCAGCCTTTGTCTGGTGTTAATCTCTGCTTATCTGGATATGGGCTGTTGGAGAAGTTGTGTTCTAGTCCTTTCTTTCCCCCTTCTTAGCCCTGAGTTCACAAAGGACTCACTAGTTAAAATATGAGGTACATACATAGGAATCTTCTATATCTTCTTGGCAACAAAGTACATATTAAGTTTTCATCTACTTCTTGTAGTTTTGTCATCCTTAGTACTTAAATAAAGCAAATTCTGATTTGGTCTGCCACGTGCTACAGATAAGGATCATGTATTAGATGAAATGCTTTCAGACATACTTAAAGCTTTAAAAATGTTGGAACAAACTGCAATATCTCTGCACAGGCACAGATGTCCAAAACAATATTTATCACTGTCATATTTCGAAAATAACGTAAAACTGAAAGATTATGGTGAGTCCCAAACCAAATACGCAATTCACTGGTGAAAAGGGTGATTTAAATAATTTTGCATGGCTTTAGGCTGCTTATCTGACATTGGTCTTCAGCCAGAAAAACCTCTAGGAGCAGAAACATGCAGTAAGATTTTGCACAGTACAATTAATGCACAAATCAAGAAAGGATTAGGAAGGATGGAAAGCAGGGAAGGAAAAATTCAAATCTTATTTAAGTTGTAACATTTATTATTATGGTCAAATAATTTGTAAGGAATGGGGGGGAAATGCCTGATTCCTTCATAAAGCTAATAACTTGGTTTTCCTTTTTTTTCCCCTCTCATATTAACTGACCCAATCCTGAAGATGGCAAAGAAGCAATATTACTTTCGACATCACATTGCAGTTTATGTTTATAAAGTGCTTCTTAGTTCAGGTATTTTTAAAGATTTATAATCTGACAGATGGTGAGACTGCATTTTCTTAATTAAAGCTACCATCTAAGGCATAATAACAGAAACTTCTAAAAAAGAAATCTAATGAAGAAAATAATTTTGAATGAAACAGGCTTTTTGGAACACAGTCAAGTTTATGTCATTTCATTATTCTATCTGATGCTTTCAAAAACATGAATAAATAAAGAATATCAAAAACCCCAACCAGAACTAGAAAGTTCTCTCAGTTTGTCAGTTTGATGGAGTCCTGATCTATCCTTTTAAATGGGGGGGGGGGGGAGGGAAAGGTACTCTATTTTGTCCTACAGGAAAAAACAGAATGATTTTAAGCAAACAAACACAGGGGAATGTTAAGCAGTCTTTTTTCTCCTAACCCCTGATTGATCCTCTATTCATGATCCCAAGTTCTGCTAGCTATTGGGAACAAGACTTTTTTTTTTTTTTTTAGGTGTAAAAACTTTAAAAACTCCCTCTCATAAATGGTTTGAATCTTATTTGAACCAGGCAGGTCTGTCTATATTGCAATGTACTAAAAAAAGCAAATGTTATGTTCAGGTATGCATAGTAGTTACCAATTCAAAAAGTTATTATGCAAAACCATATTTACAACAAATCAATCATGATTCTATTTAAGGAAGTAACATTATTTTACCAAAAGAATATCATCTCAGAAAAAGTCAAATGTTTGCATTAAATATTTTATTTTCTTCCCCAACCCCTTCCAGGATCAACAACAATTAAAAGTAACTCACTTGACTTCACAGGAATGAATGCTTAATTCTTTATATAGGTATCCACTAGTAAGATTATACACCAAGACCGACCCATTGCTTGTTCCTGCAAAGAATCATTTTTCATTATATATACTAACAATTTATATTAATGTTTTACATTCAACTTTGTGAATAAAAATGAGTCTGTTGAATTAATTTTCCAGATTCTTCTACAGCCGTGATGGCGAACCTATGGCACGCGTGCCACAGGTGGCACACGGAGCCATATCTGCAGGCACGCAAGCCGTGCCCTAGCTCAGTTCCAGCGCGCATAAACTAACCCCGCCCATGGGAGGGAGACAACAGCCTGGGGAGGGCGAAAAACAGGCCTACCGAGCCCACCAGAAGTTGGGAAACGGGCTGTTTCCGGCCTCCAGAGGGCCTCCGGGAGGGCGGGGAGACCATTTTCGCCCTCCCCAGGCTCCAGGAAAGTCTCTGGAGCCTAGGGAGGGCGAAAAACGGGCCTACCGGGTCTACCAGAAGTCTGGAAACGGGCCGTTTCCGGCCTCCGAGGGATTCAGGGAGGCCTACTAGGTCCAAAAAGGGGCGCGGGGGGGTCGTGTGCGCATGTGCGGGGGAGCACGGGGGTTGCACGTGCAGGGGTAGAGCAGCATGGGGGTCACGCGCACATGCGCAGGGGCACATGGCGCGTGGGGGGTATTGAATTATGGGTGTGGGCACGCACACGCATGCATGGTTTCGGCACCGAGGAAAAAAAGGTTTGCCATCACTGTTCTACAGCAACAATGAACATGTAGGCTATTATCCATAGCAAATTAGCAATGTCAGTTTACAAAGTTGATGTAAACCCTCTATATAGATGGCTGCTGAGGAAATCCCATAATGCAATGTGCGCGTGACCCCCCGTGCATACGCGTGAACCCCTGCGTGCGCCCCACCCCCACGCATGCGCGCACCCCCGGCTCCCCCCACGCATGCGTGACCCCACACACTCCCCTGCATGCACGCATGACCCCCCGCATACATGCATGACCACTGCGCATGCGCCCTCCCCGTGCATGTGCGCGCATCACCCGCATGCGACCACCCCACGCATGCGTGGCAGAAACCCAAAAACCATCTGGCTGGCGGGAGGCACACGCGCATGCGCGGTGGAGCTGAGCTGGGACAACGGCTCACGTGCCCGCAAAGGGCTCTGCGTGCCACCTGTTTAGGGTCTGTTTAGGGTCTGCTTGTGCGGGGGTTTGGACTACCTTCCAACTCTGTTAATCTGTATCTGTATCTATCTGGCATTTTAATTCACCTGTCAAGTCCTTCCCAAGTACCTGGGACAGGAAGATATTGTTTGAATTATTATTATGGTTCTTCACACAGTCAGCCAGATTTTAGACTGGATTTGGCATTTTTATCCATCTATTGAGTCCTTCCCAAGGTCCTGGAATAGGCAGATGTTGTTCTTTGATGGTGTTAGAGGTATCATCTTAGGATGTAAGCTGTTTCAAGTAAAGTTGCCTTTTGCAATTGACTGATAGTGATTTTATCAATGTCATAGTATTCAAGCGATGTTCGATATTTTTTGGAATTGCACTCAAGGTGCCTATTAATATTGGTATTATCTTTGCTTTCTTTTCTGCAATCATTACACTTCTATTTGGAGGTATTTGTATTTTGTAATTTTCTCCAGTTCTATTCTGGTGTTCAGATACTGCAATGTCCACTATCCAGACTTCTCTTCTTTCTTATTACCCAATATTCTTGCTTCCTATTTTCTCTATATTCCCCTGATGGATGTTCCCAGTTCTCTTAAATTATGTTACTTTATAAACTGTTATACTGGATTTTAGTGTCTATAGAATTCTTCCTAGGCATTTGAATTTCAATAGGCTACTTTAGTATTTGTTCAATTATATAAAATTTTATCTATGACAACAATTCTATAGTATGTAAGTATTTTTATATGTGACCTAGAGAATTCTTATTGGGTGACAATATTTTTTAGGAAAATATAGCCAAACATAAGCACATCTTTCTGAGGCAGTGTTTTATAGCAAAAATTAAAGAGATAATTGGTCAGATTCATTTTAGAACATTACATTTTTAGTGGTTTATAGTCTGAAAAATATGTTAGCAGTTGCAATTTCTAAAACATGAGGCAGAAAAAACTACAATCAAGAGGAAGTTAGATTATATTTTCATGAAATTTTGAAAGCAGCGTTTATTTAAAAAAAATTAGGATTATAGCAACTTAGTGACATGCTATTTTCTATAGAAATATTTTCTGAAACTGCTTATTAGTTTATTACACAAAGCTATTATTTCATAGTCAAACTGAACAATATATTGAACTTTACTGCTTAAACAATACTTACCCACAGCAAGCAGGGGCTGATATTGCTTAATATTTTTGGTGGTAAGAGGTGGACACATGCGAATAGCAAATGGAGGCAAAGGAAGTCCCGAAAGGAGTCCTGTTAAAATGAACTTCAAATGCACTTCTTGCAAACAATAACTTTTTGCTTGATCTTCAGTAGACAGTGCACCTTTATCGTAGAACAGAAAACAAAGTAGTTGTTTCTGGCATTATGCAACTCTCTCTCTCTCTGTGTGCACGTGCAATTAATGTGTGGGGATGTGCATGTGTATACATGTCTCTGTGTGTGTATGTATACATACATACATACATACATACAATACTGTGTTTCTCTGAAAATAAGACCCAACCGGAAAATAAGCCATGGCATGATTTTTTCGGATGCTTGTAATATAAGCCCTACCCCAACCATAAGCCCCAGTTAAGCTCGTCAGCCAGAAGGATGCATTTAGTATCGTATTTTCCCCAAAATAAGACCTAACCGGAAAATAAGCCTTTTGGAGCAAAAATTAATATAAGACAGTGTCTTATTTTCGGTGAAACACGGTGTGTGTGTGTGTGTGTGTGTGTGTGTGTGTGTGTGTGTGTGTGTGTGTGTGTGTACACACACGTACAGAAAAAATATTTCCATTACAGTAATGGTTTTAATAGGTAATTGCTTCTGTATTCAACAATCCACTTGAACTGAAAGGTTACTTTTATATATTAGCATTATCTAAGAACAACCTGAATTAATTTCTGTGAGAATTGTGCATTCGTCTATTTAACAATGCACATGTTTAATCAAAATCACCCACACAGTATAATTCATGTTTTCATTTCCTAACAATTTAACCTTGAATATATCCAACTATTAATTCTCTCACATCTTTTTATTTTATTTCCATGACCCAACGTTTGTTATTAAAGAATGAAAGGGAAAGAGATCTGAATATAATTGAGAGAAGGAAATACAGAAAAATACTTAGAAAATGCAAGAGAAGCAATACCTTTCAACAGTCTTGACAAAAATATTTACTGTGAGGAAGTTTTTGTAGATTTATCATTCTGAATATTTATGTATGGGCATTTCTATCATCTGGATGTAACACTTCTTGCATTTGCCCTTCTGGGCTTTATCCATAAAGGATTTTGCAATGAAAGGTGCAACAAAAGTCTTTGTAATTATGATTAATAATAATTGAATATTCCATCTGGGAAGGGCAAGGTATCAAGTTTTTAAAATATACAGTATATAGAAACGTTTATTTCTATATATAGAAGAGTATACCCTGTCATTCACCAAAGTATGTAATACTTTAATGACTAAAGTAAATCAGCTTATTTAAAACAGCTATTAGTAATTAAGAAAAATAATAAATAGACTTAGTTCATGCATTACATAGTAAACTATTCAATCATACTTCACAATCACATCATGAAACATACTGTAGAAGTATAGCTACTGTCTTCTAAGAAAAAAAAGTGTATTTTTCATTTTTTAAAAATAATACTTTTAATATTTTTTTTATTTGTGAGAAAAGTTAAAAGGTATGTACACATATGCATGTGTATCAGTTATTTATTCATTGTTCTATATTTGTTTTTCTCCAGAAGTTGATAAACACTTATATACTTACTTATCATATTATCCAGTGACAGATCTGGAAGCTTATTTTGCAAGGTCCCAACAGGAATTCCACAGAATGAGATAGGTGAATACAAGGGTGATATGTTGGAATGGCTAAAATAGCAACAAATAGCATGTACTGAATTATCTTCTAGTATAACTAACAAATAGAACCCAAATGAAATTGTATACAAGGACTGGTAAACAGGATGAAGTAGCCTTGATTTTCACTGGTTACACTGAAAGTTTTAGAGAATAGAGTTAATCTCTTCTCTAATAGTTCCCTGCATGTATTTTTTAAAAAAAATTCCAATAAAAGTATCTGTATTACTATTATTCATGGCTGGGATAAAGTAATTAATTTTCAAGAACTGCTAAAGAATAATACTTTTCTAATCCATTGAGCAAAATTCATGTATAATATTTCAGGTGTTATCTACTCCAAAATGTGCTAGGAGTAACAGTGAGCTTTTTAGCAAGTGTTAATTACCTGTCAACAGTGAAATATATTGAGGAGATAAACAAAATCCAGTGAAATTTGATAAAATTTTGCCATTTAATATATTTACTCCATAAATTTGCAGATACATAAAACACATTAATTCCTTTCTAATTCACTTTCTTTTCATGACTAGTTATCTAAAATAAGCTTATAACATTACTCTAAAAGTTCTGCCTACAATTCTAGATTTTACAGAAACTTTGGCAAAATTTACATTTTGCTTTATTATCTTATTAGATTTGGGTAGTATTCATATTTTGGGGATTACAAGCTCAGCACTGAATGACTGACTGATTACATGCTATCAAGTTGCTGTCGACTCTTAATGACTACGTACATTCTCAGCATGCAGCAAACCAAGTCCAAAATGCTGCCAATGGCTTTATTTATATGATTTGTTTAATGTTTCTTATATTACTTTGGCTCCAAGTGCCTGTCATCTGACACAACCTAAAACCCAATCTAGGAAAAAATTCTGCTTCAAGTATTAAGAATTTTCCTGATGTTGAAGCACAAAGACAAATAGGTTTAAGAAGCTCTGATTTGGGAAAATGGGAGGGCAAACATTTAGAACAATGACCATCTTTACCCATAGCATGTATGGTTCCTTAAAGAATAAAGTACTGGGATTCATGTAGCATCAGGTGGCAATGGAACTATTAACCTTGGTATAGCTGCAGTCCATATAAATCACATGCAAGTTTTATCATGCATTATCTTCATGTGGTTGTTAGCTGCAAACTATGGTTCATATTACTTTTTGAAGATTGGGTTTGTATTAAATTTCATACTTTCTGGCTCTAGAAAGGTGTACCACAAATGGGCTATTGTCAGAAAACATCATCGTCATCATCATCATCATCATCATTTTAGCCATTGTCTATCCACTGCAATATGAAAGCCTCTTCTGCATGTTTCTAACCCATACAGTCCTGAGCTTTCTTTTGCCAACTGGGCCCACAATATTTGCTGATGTCATTGATCCATCTTGTCTAAGGTCTTAATGGACACTTTTTATGAAGTGGGATCCATTCTATCACAGCCTTGGTCCACCTGCCATCAGTTCTTCTTATGCCAGAAATATAGTGTAATAATTATTCTCAAGCATTCCCTATATAAATATATACTGTAATAAAAATGACACCAAGTTACCTGGTACGTATACCTTGGCTTGAAATGGTGGATTTCAGCTCCCATATCATTACTCTTCCATCACTGACTATAAGAGCTACAGAATTTTCATTCACTGGACAGCTCACCATACTAAATGGGCGAACAGTCTTGGTAACCCTAATGGCATCACACTGACTTCGTAAGTCATAGATGAGTTCCTGAATGGGGTCAGGATCTGTAAATGTTAAAATGTAAAATACCAGGTATTTGTAGCTATCAGTCCTTAGAATTAAATGCATTCGTGTTAGTCTTTTGTTTTTCACTATAATATTAATGTAACATGAACCCAAACTATTTTGTAATATTGATGTCAGAGGTTGGATATTTTCTAGCAGAGTAAGTTAATTTGCCAACACCACATTATGGAGAATAACTGAACATAATAAAAGACTCAGTAAATGGTTGCTACAGACTTAAGTATAGGAACATACAATGTACATTATCACAG
Source organism: Thermophis baileyi (assembly GCA_003457575.1). Classification (NCBI taxonomy): domain Eukaryota; kingdom Metazoa; phylum Chordata; class Lepidosauria; order Squamata; family Dipsadidae; genus Thermophis; species Thermophis baileyi. The sequence continues at coordinate 2,528,894 of QLTV01001030.1, forward strand.
TATATATAGGCTGTGCCTTTTGATTACTGTCCAAATCCATTTCTATATCTGTATTCACACAAAGCTTTATTATATTGGATTATCAGCATGTTATCTGTATTAAATAATGAAATATCATCACACTAAAATTGTACTAATTTTTTAATTTTTAATTCAGCTGCAATCTAAACAATCATGTAATCTGAATAACAGTGAAACTGTCAGTTAAAACATAAATTCCTAGTTTCTGATGCAAGCATATGAATGCTGACTTACCTGCTGATTCTTCATTTGGTACAGCACTTAAATTAGTGGTAGATCTGCGAACTCTCAGAGTTATACAGCCATTTTCATGTAGGCAGAACAATCCATCACGCTGGCAACAAGGAATTACCTAGACAAAGATATTAAAAAAGTGACTGAGAGTAACACTTTTAATATAAATTTAATGGACATTAATGAGTAGGAATTGTCATAGTTGTATGAAGTGTTTCTAGATTGGATCTTGAAACTGAATGGTCCAGGCTACCCTAAAGGTCACCGATAGCTCACCAGATTCACTTTAAAGTCTTAACTTTAACTTAACTTTACACTTTAAGGAATGCCCAGCCTACTTTTCCAATAGTTTCAAATATCCTTATATATCCCTTGAGCAATACTTTTACAGGTTATTTGTATAAAAGAAAATAAAGAATGAACAGTGAATTATAAATATATTTAAAAATAGAACATTGTACTTGAATTTTATATTGTTTATCATCAATGCTAAAGGGTATCAAGCGATACTATTTTATCAGGTTATTTCCCTTAATAGTATAAACACAATATACATATGTCAAGAGTTGGCAAAGGGGGAAAATCCTTTTAATGTGAATGATATAATATTACAGGTAGTCCTTCATTTATGACCACAATTGGGACTGGAATCTCAGACACTGAGCGCAGTGATCATTAAGCAAGACTGCTTTGTTCAACAACCACAATCCCATTTCTCCTGATTACATTTGTTAAGAAATCTCCTGGGTCATTAAGCAGACACAGTGAAGGGGATGCCTGCTGAAATTGAATTCAATCCCTTCGGTATGGAGAAGGGAACTGCTCCAGCAGGCTGCAGGAACGGAGCTGGATTTTTCAAGATCTGAGCTCTGTTTCTCCAGTCCCCTGGAACAGTTGTCTTCCATGCCCGGAAAGGAGATGAACTCCTCCAGCGGAGTAGAGAGGTGGATCTCCAGTCTTGAAGTTCCCAGCTCTGTTCCTGCAGCCCACTGGAACAGTTTCCTTCTCCATACCCAAGGGAATTGAATTGCCTCCCTTCTGTGCACAGACAGTTCCTTCAAAGGCTGCAGAATGAAGTTCAGATCTTTGGGATCTGACCTCCATTTCTGCAGCCCTTTGGAGGAGTTGCCTATGTGTAAGAGGGGACTCCTTTGGAGTGCTGCAGAAATGGAAGTCAGATCTTTCAGGATCTGAGCTCCTTTTCTGCAGCCCTTCCAGGAATTCCGCTCCATCTGTGAAGGAGTTGCAGAAAGGGAACTCACATTCCAGATTTCAAAGGGCTGCCTGCAGTGGTAGGGCAACCTCAACTCCACATGAGGCTTAAATTCCCACCCAGTTGCAATTCCTTCCTGGCAGGTGGCCCTTTCATACTCCAAGAGCTGCAGGATAAGCTCAGCTCAGCTCTGCAGCAGGAGTTTGCAACATTGATTTTCTGAGGAAACCAGCAGGGAAAACTGCAAATGGCAATGAAATCATTGCAGACAGCTTTGCAACTGATCCTAAGTGCAAACAGTTCACCAAGCATCCAAGACTGCAATCATGTGACCACAGAGAGGGTGTGGGATTTTACGAAGGCCAGAAGTGCTTTACAAGTTGTAAAGTTGTAAAGCACTCTTTCTAAGGCTGTCATAACTTTGAACAGTTGTTAAACAACCAGTTGCAACTTAAAATGCTAACAATAACACACTATAAAATTATACATACATTTAAACAGTAAAAATATTTAGTGTGAGAAAATTCTATATTATACAGTACTGGCAGATTCACTCAGTTCACCTCTGTGAAAATATATCCAACTTTTTTCCCATTATAGGAAACACAACACAACCAAAGCAGAAAACATAATTAAATTTACTTTGGGGTTTTAAAACCAAACGGGCTGACTGGTCACCTAATATATTTTATATATACCGTGTTTCCCTGAAAATAAGACATCCCCCAAAAATAAGCCCTCCTCTGAAAATAAGCCCTCCCCCAAAAATAAGCCCTCCCCAAAAATATTTAAACGCATGCGCAGCCGGTCCCCGCCATTTCCTCTGGTTAGGGTTAGGGAGACAGAGCTGGAAATCAGGTAAGACGGCAAGAGGAGCCCCGTCTTGCTCAATGCGCCCCAAAATAATAAGACCTCCCCAAAAATAAGGCCAAGCGCTTATTTCGGGGTTCAAAAAAATATAAGACAGGGTCTTATTTTCGGGGAAACACGGTATACATAGAAAGAGAATGTGAGTTATAGTCATGCCTTAGGCACAAAGCCAGCAGTGTGACTTAGAGCCAGCCATTGTCTCTCAATCTTAAGAAGGCAACAAATGGCAAACCATTTTTGAAAATTTTACCAGAAAAACTGCAGGCAAATTGATTCCAGGCAGTTGCCTGATTCAAAGGCATGTGCTTTCCATAGAAAATACAAAGCAAGCAACATGGTACACATATGTTTTTGGAAGCAGCTTTCTGAAAAGAAGTTAGATTGCAGTTAATATATCAAACCAAAACCAGGTAATGAAGCCAGATTTCTTTTTATTTAGAATTTTTACGTGTTAAAGAAAGAAGAAAGTGAAATTTTAAACTTTTGTCTAAGGTATGCTTAACAGTAAGTGGTATTATTACCTGCAGAAAAGGCACTCCTGTTCTTTCAATTGCTATTACACCTACTGTCTGATTGACTTCAAGATCCAGAACCAAGATTTCTCTTGGGTACAGTAATAACATGTAATTTCGCTTGGAAGGTAGGTAGGATAGCTGAAGGCAGTCATTCAATGTTACTGATTCAGCACTAAACAGACCACAAATACACTTATTAAAGGCTTTTAATTGAGAGTGGGCTATGTTTTATCAAGCACTTAATAATCAAATAATTAAAATTAAATCCATAACCAAATTACATATGCATTTCAGGTGTCTGACGAGCCGTCTCTCCCCATGAGAGAAGTCCGCCCCACTCGTGCCAGCAGAAGAGGGCTGCTATGGATCCTGTCTGCTAAGATATTGAAGCAGGCGGGACCCAGAAGAGCCTTTTCTGTTGTGGCCCCATCCCCGTGGAGCATTCTTCCACCGGAGGTGAGAACTGTCCCCTCCCTTTTGGCCTTCTGGAAGGGTATCAAAACCTGGCTTTGGCAGTTAGCCTGGAGTTCTAAAGACGGCGCTCACTGCTAGAGGTGGCTGACAGGATAGAAGATCTCATCTCTATCCTCTGAGTCTCTTGGCTCTTTTGGCATGGTTTTAGCAGTTTTTAATAATATTTCAACATTAGTTTGTTTTAATATTTTAATTATTTTCCACCTGTTTTAATAAATTGTAAGCCGCCCAGGAGTCGCTTTGTAGGGGAGATGAGTGGCATCAAAAATTAATAAATAAAATCATAAAAATAAATATATAATTGGATATGTATATAAAATTACATGATAGACAGCTACCATGACTGTTTTTTAATCTTGCCCTTTTGCGAATTGATAATGCAAGTAGCGAACACTGTATGAACATATACTGCAGCATTGTAACTTTCATTTCTGAACTGATGAAAGGAATTTTATATTCCACTTTGTTCAAGAGTTCTGACTAGGCCATAATGAATATATTATTTGATGTTTTAACTGCTGGCTACTGATATTCATTTTATAAAAGTCAGGTAAAATAAACATATAAATTAATATGATAGTAAATATGGCTTGCAGATTTTATCCAAGTAATCCCTATTTTGACTGATTGCCTTGCATTAGTGAATTAGAAATTGGAAGGGGACAATTTCCTTATTTCCCAATGCTTTCCAGCAGTACATAATTTTTCTCCACCTTAGCCAATCCAAAATTGATTTGGTAAATCAACTGGAAGACACAGACTAAGAGAAATACTAAAAGCTTAAGAGTTTAAATTTTAAAATACCACAAAAAAATTGTCTGTACCATTTATTAAGCTACAAAGAATGCACTGATAGTCCTAGTTTCATTTTTGACAATTCTGTACATCATAATCCCTAGAATTTAACTAGACATAAGAAAGTAAGTTGAAGTTGCCATAAAAGCTATTGAAAAATGAAGCAACACGGTAAGTATGTATTCTACTTTGGCATTAATGTTTGCTTGTTAAGAACACATTACAATATAAACTGTCATATTTGTTTAAGTATTTGAACAAAACTATTTGGAATGAGACAGAAATAAAATATATATTTCAATGTTTGCTAGGGGGAAAAAATGCAACGATCAAGTTTATGACTGTTAAGGGCATGATTATTAAGTAAGGCAGTTTGACTAGAATAATTCTTGAAAACATTAGGAGGAATCATAGTCAATACATACCTTGGTTTTTCATTAGTGATGAGAATTTTTACTTTGTCAAGAGCCTTTTTAGCTCCTGTGGCAGATACCAACTTATTATGAACAGGACTAGAATGAGGGCTGGAAATGTACACTTTTTTTCCTGAACTGATAGGAGCTTTAGAAGGAGAGAAGTCTGAAATAAACACTATTCCCTCACTTGTAAGCACTGTGTGAAGAAAAAAAATAATAGTAGTAAATACACAAAGTAGTGAAATCATATAATTTCATGGTTACTATACTAATAGAGTTCAAATACAATGGCAACTTGAAAGCTTTGCAAATTAATTAGGGCATCTTTCGGAAACTTCACATACAAATGATTTCATGCAATGCTGAAATAGATGACAGACAGCTGAAAGGAGTGTTCTTGGCAAAAAAAACCCAGAGGACTATTTTGTTTTCATTGATTATGGGCCAAATAGCCTCAATAGTTAAATTTATACGGTTTTTATGTATTGTATATGAGTACCGAGAAAAAAATTATTCAGTACATTCTATTTGTTACTTCAAAGTGAAGCAGTGTAAACAAAGCATTATCTTTTCAAAACCTTCAGGTATTCTTAACTACATAACTTGCAATACAGTTATCTATAAGTACACTACATACTTGAGTACTAGTGGATTCATGTGGAGGTAACTCTTCAGTAAACATACTAATTAGTGATTCTTCTGCATTTACTTTGTCATTTATACTTTTATATTCTGTTTCTTTTTTAAAAAGTGACTTTGAGTACTTTCCAAAAAGAAAGATATGAATCAATCAATCAATCAATCAATCAATCAATCAATCAAATAAATAAATAAATAAATCTTTGTATTATAGAATAACACAACTGAACCAAGCACCAAACCACAGGTATAAATGGGCATTATCAGAGCAGTTTGAAAGCTTCTTTAGACAAGTCATGTTCTGATGTCAAGTTACAAACAAGCATAGCATCAGGGGTGAAATCCAGCAGGTTCTGACCGGTTCTGGAGAACCGGTAGCAGAAATTTTGAGTAGTTCGGAGAACCGGTAGCGGAAATTTTGAGTAGTTCCGAGAACCGGCAAATACCACCTCTGGCTGGCCCCAGAGTGGGGTGGGAATGGAGATTTTGCAATATCCTTCCCCCAGGAGTGGGGAGGGAATGGGGATTTTGCAGTATCCTTCCCCTGGAATGGGGTGGGAATGGAGATTTTGCAGTATCCTTCCTCTGCCACGCCCACCAAGCCATGCTCACCAAGCCACACCACGCCCACCAAGCCACACCCACAGAACCGGTAGTAAAAAAAATTGGATTTCACCACTGCATAGCATTATATGCATTTGTTTTGATAGATCATTGCAAATTCAAAGCTCTTGTTCTTAACATTTATTTGTCTGCTTTAGAATCTGAAAAACATATCCTTTTGTTTAACAAAATTTTATCAAACAAATTGAAATAACTAGAGTACTTAGCATTAGCATTTACTTAACATAAGTTTCAAACCTCAAATCACAATTAGTTTCCAAGCCATTTCTAAAAATGTCATACCAGATTCATTCATTTTGTATTGCTTTTGGCCTAATTTTTATTAACTTCTATGCAACTGGCAGTTATGTCCAATAGCAAATATATGATTAATAACAATAGTCATACTTATGGATTAGAAGACCAGTAGTTCTCTGATATGATACTTACATGTTAAATTTGAAGGATCAAAAGGGTCAAATGAAAAAGAAAGAATGTTTTCTGCGTAACTTTTCTTCCATAATTTGGTGCCAGTATCAGCATTCCATAACACAATATAATTGGGAGGATGAACAGCAAGGAGCAAATCTCGAGATGCATCCTGATTCCATAACCACTGCATGTCTGCCAAAAAGGAAGGTAGACTTATCAGTCATTAAATTAAAAAAAAAAACATTTTCTTAGATTTTAAAGTAAATCATATCAATGAATTTTACTTATTTTATCCCACAACCAAGACAAAGCCCTCAAAGTACATGGCGAAATACATTGATAGAAGACTTAAAGACTCTAAACATCACATGAGAAGATACTGAAGTATTCGCCCAAGACCGAAAATGCTGGAGATCCATACTGCCCAATATGTTATCTAGTATGGGAGGATCTAATGCTAATGCTAATCCCAACTTTAATATTTTTATAAATACCTCAAGGCAGCCAGCATAGCTAACACTCCTTCTTTCTCCTGGTTTCCCCACAGCAACAACTCTGTGAGGTGTATAGGGCTGACAGAGCATGACTGCCCCAAAGACACCAATCCAGCTTTCATGCCTAAGGCAGGACTAGAATTCAGTGACCTGAATTTCTAGCCTGATACCTTAACCACTAGACCAAACTGATTCTATAGTTGACCATTTCTATTAATAAAGCAAAGTTTCACTTAAATAAAAAATACAATGCATTCTTTAACATCACTGTTTACAATACATGGTAAACAAACATTATATATTATTATTATTCTTTGAATAAGCCCACCAAACCATCTTTGCAATGTTGCCAGCCTTATTTATATACAAACCCCAAATTTGCAGAGGTCTACAATATTTTGCCCATACAACTTGATGATACATATTGCACAAAGATATCCCCAAATATTCCAAGCAGCAATGTAAAAGGTTCTGTATGAAGTGAGCTCCTTTGGGAGTTCTGTCTTTGGGTAACTATTATCCAATATCTTCATTAATGACAAAGGAAATGGAGTAGAAGGAACACTTATCAATTTTGCAGATGACAGCAAAGTAGGGAGTCTGGCTAATATTTCAGAAGACAAAATTACATTATAAACTGAAGCCGAACATGGACCAAATTGAAAAAGTTGAGTGTTCAATTGTGATAACAGCAAGGTCTTCCTCATGAATAGGACAAATCAAATGCATAGGTACATCATTACTAGCCTTGGTGATACTTTATGAGGAGGATTTCAAAATTCTAGTAGATTGTAGCTTTTTCAGCTGGTAATCATCTATTTCAAACTTTAGCCTTTCTCACTCTATTCTACAGTTAGAACTACCACTTAGTATTCTTCCTCAGTTATTGGATTTTGCTTCTCTGTCTGTCAGTGAGCTCACAACTCACAACTCTTTAAAGCTTTTTGCATCCTTCATTTTCATTAGGATAGTTTTGCGTCTGGTTTCAGTAATTCATTTTTCATTCTCTACCAGGTATAGTCTTCAACTTGTTTATCAACTCTTGCCTGAATTTTTAAAAATCTGTCTTCCTCAAACTGTAGATAATTGGAAGAAAACACCTTGATATGTCATTAAATGAACTCTGTGTGTGTGTGTGGGAGGGACGGACAAAGAGAGAGCAATTATAATGAGCCCAAGTTTAAAAACGTGACACCCAATTTCTCAGTATTTTATATTTAAGTTACGAATTGTAAACATCTCATTTCCATTTTATCACAGGGAGAAATCAAGATCAATTTCAAAATGCAATTACAGCATCTTATGCAATGTCATTAAAGGAAAAAAATAGTTGGGTCATTTTAGGCCATTAAAAGTTTCTTAGCAAACAAATGATCAATTATTCATGAAGCTCATCTTGAAAATTTCATTTCACCCAGATGCTGTGAATTTTACTTCAGGAATAAAACACATTTATAACTGTGAAGCTAATGAGGAATGGGGATAGCACTGAAAACAGCAGGAGATGCACAGTTTGTAATAAGAAAAAACTGTCACAAGAGAGCTGACAAATATTAGAGGGCATTAACATGGAAAACGTACTTTTAAAGAAAATAATGTACAATCCAATTATTTATTTTTATTCAAGTTGCTCTCGACCTCTGCTTTAAAGGTGAATTCCAATATATCATCTTTTATCTTAAAGACATAGAAACTGAATAGTTATTAATCAGGTGATAAAAATATCTAAAGTCATGATTATTAGTAGTAATTCAATTCAAAAGATCTGGCTGAAAATAAATATGATTCTATGCCTGAGTGTAGAAGGAAGATTTAGCCTAGAACTCATTCCATAACTTATCTTGGATGCTAGACAATGATGCTTTGGCATCTTTATGAGAAGTGTTAGATACAAAAATGCAGATATTTTCCATATGTTCTATTGCTAAGCTAGAGTTCCATCTAATCATTGTTTTCAATAATTAATCTTACTAATTCAATAATGAAGTGGCTGAATCTGCATTTGGAAAGAACAAATATAATAAAAAATGAAGTAATATTTTAAAAGTACCAATTACATTTCAGATTACTTGAATCTTCCTTCATACATCATATCTTTTCAGAATAGCCCAAACAAGAGGCAAGCCAACATATGAAGTCATCATTAAATGAAGAGGCTACCATAATTGTAAACATGCAAACATTTCAATTTATATTCCACCCTTTATTCAGGTGTCAATGGCATATATAGTATTTTATCCCCCAATTTCCCCCGCAAATTATAGCCATGTGATATACATTAGATTGGGGGGGGGAGAAGTTGGCCAATGAGCTTCCAGGTCTAACGGTAGATTAAAACATGAGTCTCATTATTCCTAGTCCAGCACTTTAATCACTAAACCATGCTGACTTTTTTATTTACAATTTACAGATGACTCTCATCAGATCCGGTTCCCATCCTTTCAAGACTGGAATTATCTAAGCAACCCTATAAAGTATGCCAGACTAACAAACGGATGTCAGAATATAAGGCACACAAGTGTGGGTTATTAATGTCAGTTTCCACACACTATTTACTGATTTATAGCATCAAATAATCAACCTTAGTACTCAGGTAATTCACTGTTACTAAAAACTAAGCAGCCTTATGGAAACAGTAACATGTTTAGGTTCCCCAAAACAATGTGACATTACTTGCCATATAAATAGGAGTAAAGTACATTATAATCACCTCACAATTTTATGCCTCTTTCCTTAAAGTGAAGAATACTGGATCATTTAACTTATTTACTAAAATATATTCCAAGAGAATAAATCCTGGATAGCTTACGTATGTTATGTTGTCCAGAATTTGAATTATTTGAGACCATAACAGAAGCTATGAGAACACAGATAAGAGTAATATTGGAAGGAGAAATGATTAAGCGTAGAGGTGACAGGTTTAAGATACATTCATAACCTTGATCATAATCTAGTTATTATGCAAGCATACTATTTTCTTCTTAGAAAATAGCATTTATGTCTACACACATTTTCAGTAGGTTTAATAATTTTAAAGTTATAAATTATACAAGTATAATTTCAGAAGTTTATTTTAGCAGGTATTACTTCCAGATAAGAGTGTTCAAGATTGCAACTTGAATAATATACTACTTGCTGTGAAGATAATTATCTTCCAAGTATAATTTACATAAAGTTTTAGAACCCTTTTACAATATGAAATAAAACCACAAAAAGTATGATACGTGAGTGGTGTTAATTTTTTAAAAAAGTTTCTAGAACAAAAATTAAAAATAGGGGCCTTATACCAAGTATATCTCCTACACTAGAAAGAATTTCCATATGTAACATTGTTTATGAAAATGACAGTTTAAAAATCAACTATTTAGCATTATATTTTTCTAACTAGTACAATTATTCATTACTGGAACATGATGCAATATGGAAATTTTCTTACCTTGAATTGGTTTTGTATGCTCTTGGATTTCACAGCGAGCAGTTCCTGTAGCTACATCCCAAACAATTATCTTTCCACTAGCATCAGCAGTAGCCAAACGCAAAGCATAAGGTGATCCAATATTGTGATGGTAGTTTTCTTTAGCCCATTTAACCTTAAGACAGGTAAGTAAAGCTAGTAGTCATTTAAGATACTTAAAAGCATTCATTTTTGAATCTCAGATAGCAAAGTTCATTACAAATTGAAAGAGACTGATTTATGGCATTTATAAATTTTTAATGCAGAAAATATAAGAAATTGAAAAATAAAATAAATTTAATATAAAAATATTGCTTTCTTAAAATATTGACTAGGCACAAATCTGATCTATATCAGTCCTCAACTCAGAAAACCTATGCCTGCTAAAATTGAATTTTTAAACAAATTTCTGTATAACTTTCTCTCTTTGCCAAATAATCCACAGAGGTTAAGGTATATTATAAAACTACATAATGTTTATCTATTGGAAAACAGAAATCTAAAGAGTGGAAATAAAGTATCACGTTTGAATGGAATGGCTGACTAGAATCAAGAATACTCCTCTAAAGAAGTCAGACTGCAAAATACAATTTATTAAAGGACACTTGTTAAATAGTAAAAGGCAAATGTAGTTAAAATTTCATAAATCATTTTTATAAAGAATCTTAGCTAATTTTGCTGGTATAAGAACCCTTCTTTTGCAGCATTCTAATGATTCTTTTCAATGTACCTTGACTACAGTAGCCTTGTGCTTTTCCAAAACCTGTAAGGTCTGAGCTGTTTTGGAGTCAATCACCAGAACGAGAGAATGGCATCCATATGCAATCAGTCCTTGCCAGCCCCTACATAAACAGTAATTGTAATATTAAATAGACACAAAAAATCATTTTGCTGAATCTTCATAGAAATGTATGTTGCTGAAATGGCAGAGAAGACAAATAAAAGAAATGTACTTATTTGTTATTAAAATGTTGAATCATGAATCATTTGTATGTACACTGAGAGCTTATGCACCAGAGATAAATTTCTTGTGTATCCAATCACACTTGGCCAATAAAGAATATTGTATTGTATTGTATTTAGTTCTTGGATAACTCTTAATGTGTTTCAAATACACCTTTTCTAGTCTCAGAAAACATCCTGGTAAAATAACTGGAAAAGTATATAAGCTATAGTTCTTATTCATCAACATTCTTCTTATTCTTGCAGTAATAATATCTTATACCATTTACTTCATGGCAATTGAACAGAATTTTTTCTTTCTCCACCATCTTACTGTGTTTCACTATACTGTACTTTACTATTTTTGCAAAATTTCATAACTGGTCTCATCAAACATAATCCCAACTATTTTAGAGTCCCTAAACCAGATCTTGTAAAATCCTATCCAAAGTCTCCTTCCCTCTTTCACTTTTAATTGCAGGACTTACAAACTTAAAGGTACTGTTGTTCTTATAAAGGAATTTTTAAGGTATCTTAAATTCTGGTACAGAATTTAAGCAGGCTTATATGTGAAGCAAACTATTTTTTTTACTATAAATATACATATGTGTATATATAAATAAAGCAGCATATTTGTGCATCAATATTAGGAATGAACCTATATGATAACTACCGGTAGTTGTTTTGAGTTGAGATAGTTTTTAATTTTTCTTTTGTTTTTATCTCTTGTTGATATGCAGGACCCAACATCTGGGTTTGGGATAATATATAATATTAGAAATAAATAAGTAAATACCATGCATTATCATTATCAAATACTATGCATTATCATTAACATTACACTAGCCGGCCACATGACCATGGAGATGTCTTTGGACAGCACTGGTTCTTCAGCTTTGAAATGGAGATGACCACCGCCTCCTAGAGTCGGGAACGACTAGCACATATGTGCGAGGGGAACCTTTACCTTTACCTTAGTTTTCACCAAGAATTTCAAGCCCATCTCACTGGCTTTGTTATTAGACTGCTATATAAATATGATGCCAAATTAAAATGAAATCTTCACAATGTCTCCCCCCTCCCCAAAATTTCCACCAGAAAGGAACAATGTAATACTACAAATAACAAAACTTTGGTGAAGGGCAGTATCTCCTCCCCTAGATTTTGATCTAACTCTCAGCTGCCATTCCACATTTCTCTTGTTTTCACTCCAACTTAAGACATAGGATGCTTTTTCTTTTTTCTTACACATGGAAAGCTTCTAACAGCACTAATGTACATGTCTCTGGTTTTCCCCACTGTCTCTTCAGTGTGCTGTGTTATTTAAGCATATGCCTCACTTCAAAATAGGTTTATGAAATCATTCAGGTGGCTTCCTCCCTTCTACCGTAAAAAAAAAAAAGTCACCCTCAGACAATAACCATAATACTCAACCCAAAGGTGTTTTTTTCAAGAGGCAACTGGACTTTCTGGTTTTTCTTTGAAGACGTTTCGCTTCTCCTCCAAGAAGCTTCTTCAGCTCTGACTGAATGGTGGGGAGTGGAAGGATTTATACTCCTTGCAGACAGCCAGAAAGTCCAGTTGTCTCTCGAAAAAGCGCCTTTGGGACAACCATGACTTAGATGACTGAGAATCTCCATAGATATAATACTCAATATTTTGGTCACATTTCTAACACCTCACGTCTCCCCTACATTACAGGGACAATAATTTCTAAACGCAGGGAAGTACATCCCACTAAGCTTTATGGGACTTCTATGATGATAAGGATAACAAGTCATAATCTGCCTCTTAACTCTCCAAAGCATTCTCTTCTACCAGTTCCGCTCACAGCTCGTCTGCATGCATACCCTAAAATTACTGTTTCCCCCGACGTCCCCTATTTTTTTCTACTTACCAGTCTGCCGCCCCTCTATTCTGAGGGTTAAGAGCCCCAGTGAGAGTCCGAGCCGAAAGTTTGATGTTTACCATGTAAGGCTGCATGGCCGAGAAGAAAACAAAAAGACGAGCGAACTAAAACGGCCAACGGGTGAAACCCAGGAAACACACTCTCCTCGGTTGGGTCGCCGCTAATCCTTGTCCCTAATTGGTCCGACTTGCCCCGCTCGCTCCAGAACTTTGGTTCCGCCGGCGCTTACAAAAACGAAACCAAACGAAACGAAACCAGCGAGTCAGTCCGGGCGTCTGAACCTATTATTTTGCGCATGCTCAGCGAAAGAGCTATTCCCAAGCTTTGTATTTCTCTTGTTTCTGTTGATGGATTGTGCTTGTGCAGTCAAAGGATAAACTTTGTTTTCTGTTACTCAAGGGGGAGGGGGGAGGAATACATGATTTGCCACACCTGTACAATTAAGATTGTTATTGTCTCTGTATTGGGAGAATCCAGGCAGGCAAACAGGCTAAAATTATATCTTGCACAAATTAGAATAAATCCCAATGAACATATTTGGAAGTTAATTAGAACTGTCTTGTTAATTCTTTACCTGGGAGAAAAGCAGTGGATTTGCTAGCTATTTTACTAATCCAAACTAATAAACACAGATCATCTTCAACAAGTATATATAAAAAGATGTGTTTATTGGGTTTCAGCTTGATTTTTTTTCTCCCAAAGGAGAAATATTACTTTATCTGAAAGTCACTTCTTTTCCAAAAAGGAGTGTAGTTATCACCGATTGAAAGTTCTGTGTCTGGTGGAATGCTGCTTAATACAAGTGGTTATTTCTATGCTGTTCAATGTGTTTTATTTACTGTGGTTTCATATTTATGTATGTATACTATGTAATATGTATTTATACTATGTATAAATGTTTCAAGTAAACAGTCATAAATTATACAGAACATAATTTGCATCTTCCATCATGAGATAAAGTACAGTAAATGGTGGTGATGGGGAGGGGGAACACAATATATATTAAGAAGGATCATATTTGTTATTTGGACTCCCTGAATCACAAATCCATTCAATTGATATATTCCACCGCTATATATATTTTAGATTCTTTATGTTTTAATACATACATATTTTTACAAAAGAAAGTATGAAATAAGTATAAAATAAGTAAAATATTGCACATGAGGAAAAAAGAACAGACTCCAAGAATTTCCATCTGACAGTGAAAAGAGAGAGGTCTTCACATTAAGACTATTATGCAAATAATAGCCGAGGTGGCGCAGTGGTTAGAGTGCAGTACTGCAGGCTACTTCAGCTGACTGTTCAGCAGTTCAGCGGTTCAAATCTCACCGGCTCAAGGTTGACTCAGCCTTCCATCCTTCTGAGGTGGGTAAAATGAGGACCCAGATTGTTGGGGGCAATATGCTGACTCTGTGAACCGCTTAGAGAGTGCTGTAAAGCACTGTAAAGCGGTATATAAGTCTAAGTGCTATTGCTATTGCTAAATGGCTGAAAATTTAAGCCCCTGAAATGATTGCTTGCTGAAGCAAATGTTGACAAAAAAGCTTGTAAATTCCCACTGGCTTCTAATGCAGCTTGAGATACTGGAGATTCTCAGTGTTGCCAAAGCAAAGACAGATTTTGCAAAGCGTGAAAACAAATATTTGCTGGTGTGGGCTAAATGCATATTTGTGTTTTTAAACACAAAATGAGTGTTAAAATCTGTTCTTCCATAAGAAGGGTACGCAACTTGCAGCTTTAAGACCACACACAATTCATTTTCACAATCCCTACAATATCTTTGATTATGCCACCAAACCTTGATGGTGTATTTTAATGTCATAAAAAGTGTCATGAGGATAAGATTAATGATATTTTTTAAATATTGAAATGAAAGCTTTTATTAGTTGAAAATGTTTTTTTTAAGAATTTAATGTCATGAACATTTCTTAGTATCCTTAAGATGCACAATCAGTTCACAGTTGAATCTTATTACCCTTACTCTGAACTGAGAACTTTTCACATATTTGCCATTTTTGTATGACTGGCATTGGAGGATTGAGTGATTATCAACAATGGTCTGTCAGCTGCCATTATTATCACTTCTCAGGCTTTAGACCACATCATGTCACGTGATGTTTCGCGATATTTTTCCCCTTTGTGGAGCATGTGCGTTGCCTGCACATGACACATCTGGCCTACAGGCCACAGTTTGATACCCCTGCTATACTAAGAGCAAGTATAGTGTGAATGTAGCTGCCATTATTAACTTTGTGTTTGATAGAAAAAAATAAGCAAGAAACATATATCTAAATTCTAAAAAAAAATTCTGTTTAGTTTCTGCCAGCTTTTTTATAACTTAGCAAAGTTTGTATGATTTGAAAGTCAGTTCAAAATTAACTTTAGGTCATCTGTTCCTAATAGGAAAAGGCTGGTTTGACCTTTGATTGAAGATTATGAAAAGATCAGACAGATTAAAAGTATAGCAGCTTTATGGAAGATTTAGAAGACATCTCATGCTTCTGTGTGATTCTTGGCAATCTTTGGCCAATGCTATGAATAATTAGTGGAGAGCCAGAATCTGCTCTTCTGTGTGTGGTCTTGTTTCAATAAGTTGTTTACAAAGATGACTGGTCTGTTTTGTTGGACTTCAACAGACTAGTGTAAAACAAGGTGACAGCAATTTTGTAAAATTTAGTCATTTGGGGAATTATAGTACACTGCTGTAATTGGCAGATTTAATCCTTTAGATGGAAAGAAACAAACACATTTTTAAAATGCTGCTTTGGAAAAAATATAGGATTATTCTGTTTCCTAGACAACATGTTATTGTCTAGAGATACACAGCCCTTTGTGTTGACTTTGTTATATAAGCTTCTGAGAAGTGTTATCCACTATATGCAGGGGTGGGCTGCTGGGGGTTCGCAGGGGTTCGGGAGAACCTCTAGCTAAGATTCTGTGCAGTTCGGAGAGCCCCTAAATCCCACTCCTGGCTGGCCCCGCCCACCCCACCCCGCCCATCCCAGGAGTCCCCATGTGGCCCATTTTGGATGCAAGTAAGTGCAGGGCGTGCGCGGAGGCTTGGGGAGGGCAAAAAAACAGGCCTACCGGAAGTTCGGGAAGGCCATTTCTGGCCTCCAGAGCCTGGGGAGGCCGTTTTCACCCTCCTGGAGGCTCAAGGAAAGCCTCCGGAGCCCGGGGAGGGCAAAAACGCCTCCCCCACCGTGGTGCAGGAGGCCGACTAGGCCACATCCATCATGGCCACGCCCTCCCAGCAACTGGGCAGAGAACCCCTTGCTAAAAATTTTGAAGCCCACCCCTGACTATATGCACCTAGACATTTGTTTTGTGCAAGGTGTCTTTCCACTTTTAACACAGGTATGCAGCCATAGCAATGAAAGGCAATTCAAAAAGAAAGTAATCCATGTTAATTTAAAATCCTCCTTCAAAGGTAAGAATTTGGTTTCTCCATGAAAGACTATTAAGCAGGAGGCTTCAAAAAAGCAGAAAGATTTTCCAAGTTATTCCAACTACATGGAAGAAGAATATTCCTAACATTCACAGGACAATCAGTTAATGTAACATTGAGAGAACTAGCCTCTTATGGAGAAACTGCTATGTTGTCACAACTTTTTTTAAAACATGGAAACTCAGAGTATATGAAATTTGGTAAGATACCATTGCATCAGCTGGCATGATGGGTTGTGTGTTGCTCAGGTTTTCTTTTGATGCAGCATACATTTAATCTTATGATTTATGACCGGTTTCTTAGCAATCATTCAAAGTTACAGTGGACTTCCCTAGGGTATTTATGTCCTGGATTTGAAGTTCCATGTGGCCGCGCCCTATGGTCATATGACTGAACTTTGGGTGCTCAGCAAGTAAGTCATTTGCAGCGTCTCACAGACACATAACCATATTTTATGATGTTTTTACTGAAAAGCAGCATTTACTTCCAGTTTTTGCCAAAATTGCACCCATAGAGAAACATTGGTTTGTTTAACAACCAAGGCATTCTCTTAACCACTGCTGCAAAAATGATTGTCAAATCAGGTTGGTGGATGATCCGGTTTACATCCAACACAAGCTACAACCATGATGGGCAGGCTCCATTACAATTGTAAATCAAGGACTACCTATACACCACTACCATGTCTGATTAGTAAGCCACGTGGATGGGAATTTGCATGTTGAGGCAAGCTTTTCACTAGGTTGCACAGTTCTTCAGTTAATTCTTCCTTAATTCAGTTCAGATATATGGAGGGGGGGGGAAGATTCTCTGGATCAAGTTGAAGAGGTCATAACCCTCTGTAAAACCACACTGTTCAAGTTCACCATAGTATCACTGTAGAGCCTACAAAATGTCTATGTTCATTTCTTATTCTTAGCTTAAATTCAGAAAAGTTGCACATATACCATCAGTATTCAGAACCATGAAAAAATGGACTACGTTCCTTTTAAATGAAAAGAAGTGGTATAGGGTAGAAGTGCTGGATTTCCTGCTAAAAACTCCTGGAAATAAGGAGATTACAAATATAACAGATTAAAAAATAGCACATATTTATTTCTGGAAAATGTTTGGTAATTTCTAACAATAATTAGATATTCACTAAAATTCTTGAATCATTTTTAATGTTACATTCCCCCCCCCCCAAAAAAAGAATTAAAATGTTCAACTTGTATAAATTGAGCCACTTATCGTTAGACCAACCCTAACAATATATTAAGGTGAGTTATGTGCAAAGAAATTAGTTGGTAATTTTTTCTTTCCTTGCAAGAATTTATAACCTTATGGTGCAACTTCCAATTTGTCTATTTTCTTTATGTTTCAGGAATCAATCACATGTTTGGAATCCCATTAACAGAATAAAACTGACCTTCAATTGTGGTAGGGTTTTTGTTGGAACATAAGAAGTGATTTATAATATTGCTAATAGCATGCCATCTAGTAATAGCAGCCTTTAAGATGAGATTGACTACAAAATTGATCACAGGAGTGGGGAAAAATGAAGTAATTTGTAGTCGTTTCTGGTAGATGGCTTAAAGCCATGTTTATTGCCTAGTAAAAAAAGTATTTCCAGCACAATTTCCAACACAATTTCCAGCACAATGCAAGAGCCAGCTTAAAGTAGGCCAGCTAAAAAAAGGGCTTCTTTACTTCCAATCTTATTCTCCCCTCGCAATAACAAGGCAAAATGGGTATTCTATTCCAAAAAGCCAATGTTTTCATATATATATAAGCAACCCACATAAAGCCTGAGGATGGCGTCACAAAATGGCCTTCCATTTTACACAAGAAGGTTCCTTCTGAAGAGAACAGGCAGCCCAGAAGCCTAGGATGAATGATCATGAATGGCAGCTATCAATAATTGTAGAAAAGGAGGTATGCCTGCAACAGCGTACAATAGCTAATTAGTATGGATGAATTGCCTACAATAAAATGAATTACTGAAAACAGATTGCATACTTGCTAAAATTGGAAAAAAATGTCTTTTGACATGGATGAATTAAAGATAAGTAGATTGATTGATTGATTGATTGATTGATTGATTGATTGATTGATTGATTGATGAAACTTTATATGGCCGCCCAATTCTCTCATGGTGATTCTGGGTGGCTTACAGAAATAAAAACCTAATACAAAACCTAATAAATCTCTGCCCCCCCCCCAATAGTCAAACCAGTTACTTGACGTCTGTAGAGATTCTCAGTCATCCAGGTCATGGTTGTCTGAAAGGTGCTTTTTGAAAACCACAGGAACCAGGACTGCAAACCCTGAGGACACAGATAAACTTGTGCTTCAACGACCCTCTAACAGGATGCAAATGACTAGCTGTCTTCAAGGAATATAAATCCTTCTATTTCCCACTATCCTGTTAGAGCTGAAGAAGCTTCTTGGATGAGAAGCAAAACATCTTCAAAAGAAAAAATAAGAAAGTCCAGTTGCCTCCTGAAAAAGCACCTTTGGGACAGTCACTTGATGGGCTCCATATTATTCTGGGTTCTCCAGACACACTGGCAAAATCATGTCTTCAAGGCCTTTCAAAACAGTATCAAGGTGGGAACTAATCTTATTTCCACAGGGATGATTGATGGAGTTAGAGACCAGTCATTGCAGGATGCCAAAATGTCTGACTGCTTTCGCAGTGTTTATTGCTTTTATACAGTTTTACAAGCAGCCTAAGGTAACAAAAAGCAACAGCATTTTTATTGGTGAATTCTCCTCGCCAATCCTTAAGAACATCCTGTTGATACAACCTAGATGAGATCATGTACCAGCCAGGGATAGTGTCCTACTTCATCCAGGTGATGTGAACTGAGTGAAATCATGTGAACTGGGTGAGATCATGTAGGTATTCGAAGCCTGCTTGAGGTAGGCAGTTTGCTGCACACATCCTCTACATGATCTCTATCTCTACATCTCACTCTTTTTTGTTTTGTTAAACAATTCATCAAAATAAAAGGGGTTAGTGAAGGGGTCATAATCAGGAGAAGAACATCCTTGTAATTGCTTATACAGGGCATAAACCTGACTCTGAGGCAAGGTGGGAGGGGGTTTGGGGCGAAAAGCTGTGATACATATATTGCAAAGGGAAGGAAGACACTAAACAAAGCAGCACCCACTAATCAAATTAACACAAATAATGACTAACGAACGTAAAACATTTCCCAATAAACCTGTGGGCAACCAAGCCCAAAGGCTTTCCCACCAAGATCCTAAAGTATCAATTTTCAAATCAGAGGCCAAATTGTGTAAAATATTGAGCTGGTGCTGGATGGTTCGTGACTCATCTGAAATGTTGAAGCAACATAGTCCTTCAAAACTTTCACAACCCAAATGCTGACGCAGAAGCAAATAATCAACAGCAGCACGATTTTGTAAAATAGCCTTTCTCAAAGCTTGCAGCTCATGGTTAATTGCTGAAATAGCTAAAGAAGTAGCATTAATTGTTTTTGCTAAATTACACGCAACAGCGTTAATGTTAAGGTGACCTGGCACACCCACCATAGACACAGCCAGCGCTGCATATTCCACTTTATTAAGTAAGACTGCTTCAGAGTCACAAGTGCTATTTAGTGTGACCCCACGCCGAGAATGGCTTGAGTGAATTTGTTGTTTGGAAAGCAAAACAGGAATCAGCCGGCTGAGACAACACTGCGCTTCACTAATATTAGCAGGAATATAATTAAAAGTTTCTTGACCACATGTAAAAAACCATCCTTGCGGTAGCCAAACTTGGGCAAAATTAAAGGAAGTCTCCTCAAAAGCGGTACAGTTTAAAATAGATGAGTAAATGCAAAGACAGTGAGGTTTTTTACTTGAAGATGTACAATTAACTACTTTTGCACATGTTATATTTGCAGGGATTGCTACCACCAGGGTGTGCAAAGCAATTGCATCAGGGGGTAAATAATAAGCAGCAAACCCCCAATTAGATATAGTCCCATAATTAAAGTTCCCATTTAATAAAAATCCACCCAAGCCAGTGAGGTTTGGATTACTGCAGAAGGGGTGCAAACAGGGACTAAACATGTAGAAAGCAAATTTTCCATATCATACACTTCAGATAAACAAAAGACATCATTTTGTGTGATGTTAGCTAAGTGTACCCATAGGTTTTGCTTCATTTGTTGTTTGAGTGAATTTTGGGTGGGATGACAGCTGCTGTTGCCAAAGGGCAGCTGTTAACAATCAAACAAACAAATGATGGCTAAGGATAAAACCACAAAAATGGCAGCGCATAAGTTCTCGGGGGTTTGTTCCACTTGCTGCTGCTGCAGCACTGCCTGTGCTTTGGCGGTCAAGTTCTTCACATCACCCCATGTCACTGGACGACTGGCACGACGGGATCGGATTGGTCGCTGTGCCGTCTGGAGAGTCACCCTTGCCATTTCTGGGACCGGATCCAGGGACTGATGCTACGACATCCTTGGCTGGGCGGACGCAACGCGTTGGAATACACAAAGGTCCTGTAGGAGCAAGTACAGCAGCATATCCTCGTCCCCACGTTAACAGAGGGATCGGGCCCAACCACGTTTTATCTGGTAATGCCCGATAATATACTAGAGGGGGAGGCAAGCTTGTTTTCTGTTGAAAGTGTCTCTGATAAGCGGTCAAATTTTGAATGGAAACATTCAATTGATTTAAGGTAAATAATACTTTTTTAACCTGTTGTGTTACCCATGACAAATTAGGTACTCGAGAGCCCTCCTTTTTTATTTGTTTGTGGAGGCAGTCCTTAAAGGACCTATTAGCACATTCCACAATGGCTTGACCTGTGGAGTTGTAGGGAAGACCATGAGTAAGAACAATATTCCAGGTTGTACAAAATTGCAAAAAGGCTGATGAAGAATAGGCTGGCCCATTATCAGTTTTTAAAGAAGAGGGCTTGCCCAAGGCTGTAATGGCCGAAAAAAGATGAGAAATAACATGATTAGCTGTTTCCCCTCGTTGAGGCGTGGCCCAAAACACTCCTGAATAAGTATCAATAGATAAATGAATGCACTTCCAGGGAGCCAGAGATGGAACATGAGTAACATCCATTTGCCATAGTTGATTAGAGGTGAAACCATGGGGATTAACTCCTGTGTCCCCCGAGGGGCAGCATGACTATTGCCTTCAGAAAGAGGGCCAGGAAGGGATGAATGACTGCATATGTGAGAAACAAAATATAAATGTTTCCGATCTTGTAGCAGCTGCTGTAAAGTTAAAAACAAAGCCATGAGATTGGAGTCAATCCTGGGTGTGATATAAGCACCTGGAAGATTAAAAATAAGTTGACATACATAATGAGAGTCAGAAATTAAATTAAAAGGTTGTTGAGAAAAGGTGTGGAAAGCTAAAATAGCAGCAGACAATTCTGAGCATTGCGGTGAAGATTGCACTGCAGTGTAAACTATTTTCCAGGTATTGTGAGGATCCTTATAAACAATCGCTCCTCTCGTTCGCCCTCCATCGGAGAAAACAGTAGGAGCTTGCAACAAGGGAGAAGGAGAAAGCAGTGGGCAGACAGGAAAGGAAGAAGTCATTAAGCAAGCAAACCGAGGATCTTTAGGCAAATGATATGCAATACAGCCTACATACTGTAATCAGTGAAAGAACACTGAAGATATAAGTTATTCTGAAAATAAAATTGAAAATCAGATTTAGAGAGAGGAAGAACAATATTCATTAAATCGGTCCCATTTCTTTAGCAAGCTCGAGTGCGTCCTAAAATGATTATTTCAGCAACGGCCTGGATAAATGGCAAAACATTTTGGGATGGGGTATGGGGTAAATAAAGCCATTCAATACAATATACTCTCTGTGATTCTAATACAGCTAATACTCCCGTAAGCAACTTACTAGTAGGGAATATCAAAAGAGTTAACTGACAATCTTTATAAGGAATACGATCCACAAACTGAGTACTCAAAATGTCATTAATTTTCTCAATCGTGGCAAGTGCTGCAGGCGGCACTGTAATGAGATCTCCAGGTTGTTTTCCTTTGGTCAATAAATCAAATAGTGGAGATAATAAATGTGTAGGTAAAGAAAAATATGGGCGAACCCAATTAAGGGTATCTAGCAATTGCTGCAAATTGACCAAAGAAATAACTTTGGGTAAACTCAAGCGAGGAAAAGCAGGAGCAGAATAAGATTGCAACATTTTATGCCCTAAATAAAGATAGAGAGAATGCAGCTGTATTTTTTCCGGGGCAACCTGCAATCCATAGATACTTAAATCATTTTGTATTTCAGAAAGCCAATTAGGTTGTATCTTTGGAGCTCCAATTAAAATATCATCCATATAATGATATACCAAAACAAAAGGATAACGTTTGCGAAAAGGGGCTAATGCTGCAGCGACATAAAGCTGACATAATGTGGGACTATTCAACATTCCCTGTGGTAAAACTGTCCAGTGATACCATTTATTAGGTTCTGAATGGTTCACTGCAGGCACAGTAAATGCAAACTTTTCCTGATCAGGGGGGCATAGAGGAATAGGAAAAAAAATCCTTTAACTCAATTACCATTACCTCATGATCTTGGGGAATTAAATTAGGATTGGGCGTTCCACACTGTAAAGGGCCCATAGGTTGAATACACATATTAATGGCCCTAAGATCATGAAGGAAACGCCACTTGCCACTTTTCTTTTTTATGACAAAAACAGGGGTATTCCACGGACTAGTAGAAGACACAACATGACCAGCAAGCAGCTGCTCTTTAACCAGCTGGTGGAGAGCCGTCAATTTTTCGTGTGGCATGGGCCATTGATCAATCCACACTGGCTCTTTAACCAGCCAAGTCAATGGGAGGGCAGTAGTCTCAGTCTTCCAAAGTGAGGGTGGCACCCAATTTACTAAGTATGTCGCATCCCCAAAGGCTGACATGAATATCCAATATAAAGGGGCGGAGCTGAATAACCAAATCTGAGTTAGGCAAATGGGCTGAAAGAAATCGTGCACTTTGACGACCCCCCACACCCCACACACTTGGACAGGGCTCGGTTGGCCAAGCGTCAGGCCACTGCTTGGCAGAGATCACTGAAACATCCAGTCCAGTGTCCAAAATTCCCTCAAAGGGCTTACCCTGCAGCACAATGATCTGATGGGACCGTTGAAATGTGATCGGGGTAGTGATGGCAGCTATGACAGAAGTGACCGGGTTAGTAGAACCAAAGTCTTCTTCCCCTCTCTCTTTTGGCTCTCCCCCTGCGGGGACAAAATAAGGCAAATGCAGGAGTTGAGCAGGACTAGTATAAATGGGCAAAATTTGGGGCAAGTTGGTCCACAATTGAACATAAATAATTCCAGTATAGTCCGAATCTATCACCCCGGGAATAACAAAAATACCTTTTTTACCCATGCTTGACCATGGAAGGACAAACCCTTCATAATTTTGTGGTAGGGGGCCGGATAATTGGGATGGAACTATTTGAACCTCCCCAGGGAATTTAAAATTCACTTCCTCCTGCAGTATCAAATCAATACCGGCACTACCTCTTGTAGCCGCAGGAGTATTTTCTATTGTTGGTCTGTTGTCTCTGTTTGGACTGGGGCCAGAGACCGGCCCGATCGGCCGTTTCCCAACCTACAATCACTTGCCCAATGATAACCCTTCTGATACTTTGGGCATTTTGTTTTTGGTTTCGATCCTTGATGGAAAGGAGAGTGAGAGGCTGCAAACATACCCCCCCTGGATTTCTACATTCCCTTTTAAAATGACCAGGTTTGCCACAGTTATAACACTTTCCTTGAGGCTTCCTTTGTGATAAAGCGGCCGCCAATAAATTGGTTTGATAAGAAGCTGTTCCTATATCTTGACACGCTTT
Organism: Thermophis baileyi; assembly: GCA_003457575.1. Classification (NCBI taxonomy): domain Eukaryota; kingdom Metazoa; phylum Chordata; class Lepidosauria; order Squamata; family Dipsadidae; genus Thermophis; species Thermophis baileyi. The sequence goes on from QLTV01001030.1 coordinate 2,553,208, forward strand.
AATCATATCTGCCAAATCAGGATTTTCCCCCAGACCAATAATTGCCCTCCGACATTCAGAAGTAGCATTGTCTTTTGCCAGCCTCATCAACAATTCCTGCTGAGCTTCAGGATTATCTATCTGCCACCGTAATGCATCCTGTAGTCTGTTAATAAAATCAGGATACGGCTCAGTAGCTTTCTGCCTGATATTAGAGAAAGCTTGATGAGGCTTGCCAGAAACCGGCACCTTTCCAAATGCTCGATAGGCGCATTCAGAAGAAACCTGTAAAGTAGCAGCCGGCAGCACAATTTGGGCATCCACTGGAGAAAAGGGGCCAGACCTGTACAATTGATCAGGAATGAAGACTCCCCCCGAATGAAGGGCACACACAGCACATTGGTGTTTAAATTCGCTGTCCCAAACTACATATTGCGCTGGAGTAAGCAATGTGCGAAAAGTAGTTTTCCAATCTTCAGGTACTAAAATATGATTTCTCATAGTGGCTTCCAGCATTGCCTGCACATAGGTACTTCCCAACCCCATGTCTCTAATTCCCTTTCTAAGTTCCGTTAAAATTGCATACGACAAAGGGCGATATTCCACTATTTGAGCTCTGTTCTGATCTACTTGTCCCGTGGCATGTACTGGACAAACGGAAAGCATCTCAGTAATTTCTTATATATTCTCACCCCCTTTGTCTAATTGTTCCTCTAATATATTTGCCTTAAGAGGGGGGGGGTACAATGGCTGTGGAAAAGCAAATGAGTTAGTCTCTCCAGGAGGAGCTGAAGGTCCAATTGGAGATGATTTTGGGGTGACAATTTTTATCTGGTCATAATCAGGCGGAGGGTTGGTAGTTAATTGTTGCCCTGCCGAAGCATCAGACCAAATTTTTCCACTGCTTGATGGCATTGATACCATCGATGTAATATCTGTATTGGAGCCCGGGGTTCAAGATGTAAAGTATGCCCTATCTTTATCCAATCCCGTAAATGGAGCATCCCACACTCCGGATACCAGGGGCAGTGTTTCCCTACCTCCTCAACCAGCTTCCTTATATCTGCCTCAGGCGCTGTTACACCTGACTTCTGTAACAGGAATTAAAGTTACTGT
>QLTV01001030.1:2556378-2576479 GCA_003457575.1 Thermophis baileyi
ATGCGCACAACACCCCCCCACGCTGCCCCTCCCACGTACTCACTGACTCCTGAAGCCTGGGGACAGTGAAAAACAGCTAAATGGGCCAATTGGAAGTTCAAAAACGAACTCCCAGTTGGCCCGTTTGGCCATTTTTTGCCATCCCCAGGGTTCAGGAGGCTTTCCTGAAGCCTGGGGAGAGCGAAAACGGCCGAAAAGAAGGCCGAAAATCAGTTGGCCTGTACGCACATGCGCGCTGGAGCTGACATAGGGCAACGCCTTGCGTGCCCTCAGATATGGCTCCGCGTGCCATCTGTGGCACGCGTGCCATAGGTTCGCCATCACTGCCCTACATTGATCTTTAAAGCCTTTCACAGTATAAAATCAGGGTACTTGAAACTGACTTCACTGTATTCAATAAGATGCCTCTGATAAGTCTTGCTGCCCCTATTTGCTGTGGTAAGAAAGGTGGCTGGCAGAGAGGCAGGTTTCTTTGCACTGATAAACAAGTTATGAACAACCTTACTTTAGAAAAAATTGTCTGCCACTGGGTAACTTCTTTCATGTTTCTGACATTCCTGGAAAATACGTCTTCTAACACCACCCTCTAAAACCTCTCAGTTTTAGATATAATTTTGTTTTATGCTGCTTTTATAATAATTTTGCTTGCTTCATAGTTAACCTGACTGAAAGTCAATATAAAAAGATTAATAATAGACAGAAGACATTTCCCCTTTAAAAAAAATCATAATAAGTTGAAATAATATGTTTATTAAATTCAGTATATGGCCCTTGACTCCATGGAAATATACTGTAAGCAAGAAAAGCTATGGTTAGGAAAAGCTGGAACTGAATTGTCTTAGAGTTTGGCTATTTGTAGCTATAGTTTATATTTCTATATAGAATACACTATTTGATTCATAATATAATATACTTGCCTAATCTAATCTTTTTGCTTCACCCAAGGAACAACTACCATTTTGCATAAACAGATTAGTTTCTGAATTATCTTGAAAGTTTCAGTCATCCAATGTACAATATGGAGTCTATACTAGGGGTGAAATTCAAAAATTTTCCCTACCGGTTCTGTGGGCGTGGCTTGGTGGGCGTGGCAGGGGAAGGATACTGCAAAATCTCCATTCCCACCCCACTCCAGGGGAAGGATATTGCAAAATCCCCATTCCCACCCCACTCTGGGGCCAGCCAGAGGTGGTATTTGCCAGTTCTCCGAACTACTCAAAATTTCCGCTACCGGTTCTCCAGAACCTGTCAGAACCTGCTGAATTTCACCTCTGGTCTATACTGTACTGCGTATAGGCTAGCTAGTGACTGGTTATCTCAGTCTAGTAATAATTGTGGCTGGTGTGGGAAAGAATCTGAGACAACTTAGTTTCTAGATATTAAATTAAACTATAGGAATCTTTCTCCCTTATTTTTAGGGAGCTATATCTAGAATGCATTGATAACAATATTCTGTTACATCAGGATAAAATTTCAATTTATTGAGATTTATGCTATCCACCTAAATCAGATATAAAAGGCATACTTCTGAATCAGTTTATACCCAATTCCCAAACTATAAGTGACCTCAATAAATCAGAAGGTATTACGTAAATATTAGAAAGGACAAAATAAAGTTACATCTTGAAATATCATATATTATGTAATAAAATCTGGAATCATTAGGATTATAACAAATATAAAATGAGGGCTTAACTCTTATAATATCAAATTAGCAAATTGTATCCATTCCTGAACTGAATAACATTATCATTTGCTGAATTTAACAGACCTCTTTGTAAATAAATTTAGACAGAATTTAAAAAGTGCTTCAGAAATTATTCCAACAACAACAAAAAGTCATTATTAGAGTAATATAAAATTTCTGCTTGTTACTTCTCAATGCAGCCTTTCTCCCCTAAACATTAAAAAAAAAACTAGAAGCAATGCTTTTATTTCAAAAACACATGAGGGGAAAATGGGAAATAAACCATAGATAATTTACAAATGTACAACTGACTTTTGCTTCTAGCATATGTAATAGCCTTAGGGCAGATCAGGCTCATTTGTAGAATGTTATTCAGTTCTTACAAAATAAACATCCTGCTGTTCAGGTTGCATTAGCTACAATTTTCTCCTGGACTAATCATGTCCCAGTTGGCTGGTCTGTGAATAATCATGTCTAGCTGTTATCTGTTGAGAAGCAGACAAAAATTCAAGAACAACAGAGCTTCAGGGACCATATCTGGCAAGATTTAGGGCTGAAACAACCATATCTTCTCTCTGAAGATATGATAATAATACAAAAATAAATAAATCAAATAACCTTAACTAGATTATAAAATACAGCTAAAAAATACAGTTAAACCTCTGTCCATGTAGTTGTCCAACATTCACATGTTTGACATGTTCATTTACATAGAGTGTGCATTGAAGTCAGTGGATTCAGTGAACCATTAATTAAATCAACTTGTGGTACAATATTCTACAGCTAATACAGCGGAGACTGGAAGACTATGATTTCCTATGTTATTCATTTTAAATAGACTTGAAAGTATGAATAAAGAAATCTGTAATGAAAAACTACACCAAGAAGCCACACAAACCTTGAAGTGAGCCAGATTGGGTCAGCATTGATCTTTCTTGCTGGCAAAGTTGAGACATGAATAAAGAAATCTCATGAAAGCACCTCAGGTCCTCCTGCTGTGTCTTCACTTTTTCTTTAGGCCTGGATAAGAAATCTGGTCTATAAATTGGAAAATTCCCATCCTTATTCTAGCTTTTTTCCACTCTTCCTAGATATGACAGCTCCAGTACACTCATTAATATATACCATTTCACCAACTCTGATACACAATTTAACTCCAATGGCCAGTGATGAGGAGAGAGAGCAGTGCAAGGAACATTACATTTGACAGAAACCTACTGTATGAAGGTAAATGAAGAGTTGGAAACAGTGACAAACTTGATTTTCAATGCAGAGTTGTAGAATAGCATTTTATGCTTTGTAGAACCAGAAAGTGGTTCAAAGAGGGACAAAAAGAAACATCAGTAAATAACTTTATACAAAAGTTATTTTGGACCACAGAACTGCTTTCCTCAATTTGATGTTTATAAAGACATCTCATGTAATGGTACTGCCAAAATTGTGATGCAATTTGTTATCTTCCTTTTTTTCATTAAGCTTTGAAAGGTAGAGAATTGGAAAATAAAAATAAAGCCTAGAATATTCAGCCTCCCTTAATAAGGTGCTTCCAGGTATGTTGAACTACAGTCCATTGTCCCGACATAATGTGTGATTAATACCTGAAAATGTCTGGCTACAATATAAGCTTCTTCGCTGTTATTCTAAGGCAGGTATGGACAATCTGGGACCTACATATTGCAATCAGCTTTCCACTTTCTCTTTGTAGTTCAGAAGATCTTCAGAAAATCAATTGAAAACATTTCACACTATGCTTTTCTGTAGAACTAGGAAGGAAAATTGGTATATTATTCTTAATACACCTGTTTTAATTACTAAAATAAAATTTAAAAGACTGAGTACTTTCCAGTCCCTACAGTGGCATGAATATAGTATTAATCATGAAATTAAACCAGAGGTGGGTTCCTCCCAGTTCGGACCGGTTCAACCAAACGGGTAGTGACCCACTGGTGATGTCACGATGACATCACTGATCCGGTTCGGTCGGTGCCAGTCCGTGGATGCTGCCATCTTTTTTTATATATTTTTTTGAATTTTTTTTGAATTTTTTTTTGAATTTTTTTCAGGTTTTTTTTTTCTTCTGCGCATGTGCAGAAGCTGAGTTTCCGGCACTGCGCATGCGTCGCCATCTTGTTTTCAGCTTTTTTTGGGGGGGGGATTTTTTTATTTTTTTGCACTGCGCATGCGCGCACGCACAAAGTGCGTGCGCCCACAAGGTGTGCCCACGTGGCGCAGGAGGAAGCAAACTGGCAGCGAGGTAAGTTAGAAGCCACCCCTGAATTAAACATGTCATCAATGCCAAGTTTTTGTCAGAAACTTGGGGGGGGGGGAAACCATTTTAGGATCAAATGATTGCTTTTATTTCTATGGCAGTTGTGGGAAAGGTATAATGAGAGCTCTTTTTCATAATCTATTCATTTCATATATCAATTTCTCCAATCTATGCAGGTAGAAAACAAGTTCCCACCACAAATTCTTAATATAATGGGGGGGGGGGAAACAAGTCTGTTGCTAAGATATCATTGACTTTCATCATATATCTCTATAGCCGTTGGAATAATCCCAGTTATTTGAGTCAGTTGAGCACTTTTCCATAAATAATTTTTACACTGCACCAGTTTTGGAACTGCATGTTCTCGTACAATTTCTTATGTTCAGTGGCTGAACTTATTGATTTCTATTTCAGCTCCTGTGTATCCAAAATAATTTAAAAAGCAATATTTATGTTTGTACAATGCAGCTTTGCATGTTTTTGGAAGATATTTTGTGGGAACTCTTGATTCACCCAGCCTCCGAAATCTCACTTGATGTAGAGTTTACTTTCACAAATCCTTAGAGGTGAAGGTGTGGCTTGACAGTTTTTCCTCTGTAGCAATCACTCAGATTTATTGATGTATTTATTCCACAAGGCCAGGCAAATATATTTTCACAATGCTGATTCCACTTTCAAATGCATCCAGGGTTTATCTCAGCTGTTTTAATTCTTTGTTGATTGGTATAACTGCACCCAAGGAAAAAAGTTTGCTGTGCTGAATTTGTCAAGATTTCTGAATGCTGGGGGGCTTGGTGTTAAACCCTAAAGCTAAAAGTCAAAATGACAAATAGAATCTAGTCAAATCTAATAAAGAAAGAACACTACAATTTTCTTGTCATTTGGTCAAGTAGACTTCTAAATATTTTTAATACCGGTAACTTAAGGCAACCAAGTATAAGCATAGGATCTCTGTATATTTTCAGATGCCATAATGTTCCTAAACTAAGGATAAGAATTTGACATATTTGTTACTAACAAAACTGGCATACAGAGAAAGAAACAAAAGTGTATGGATAGAAAATCAACTTCAAATCAACCTTTCAAGTGCTATCATAATTGAAGAACAAAGCATGTCAAGGCATTTTCTGTCGGACCGAGTCTTGTCAAATGAAGATGAAATCACGAATGACTTTATCAACAGTAGTAGCTTATTAGCTATTTGAAATAAATAAGCTCAATACCCATCTGTACTAGTTAGTATAAAAAATCTATATTACTCCCAATTTAGCTATTTAGAAGCAAGTTCAAAGCACATGTTGTGATTTGGTCTTTATAATGCATTAACACAAAATATTCTCTTAGGGCTACTGGATTTGGGTGTAAAACTCCAGATGCCCACTAAATAATAGCAAATATCAGAATTTATATCAGAATGTTGGCACCTAGTTCTAGAAGCATTATTCTACATGGTTGTTAGTTACATAGTTTTCAATGAGACATTCTACAACAGGGGTGTCAAACTCACGTCGTCACAGTGGTGTCACGTGACGTATCGGGACTTTCCCCCCCTTCGCTAAACTGGGTGTGGGCGTGGCCAGCGCATGACGCATCTGGCCCGCGGGCCGGGAATTTGACAGCCCTGTTCTACCAGTTATAATAATTGGTGCTCTTCATGACATCAGAAGAGAAACAGCAGAGATGACCAACTGATACCTGTGGATCTTCTCTGTTCTTCCTTCCCAGTGTTAAGTACAGAAACAATACTCACCACTGAATCAGTGAATGGATTCACTGAACTCTTCTCCTTCCCTAAACCACGGTTTGCTGCAGAAATTTGTATTATCTGAAAAACTAGTCAATAATTTAGCAGAAATGTGGACATCAAAGCTGTTTAGAAAAGCAAGAATGTTGCATAATCTTCACTCTAAATATTTTTGGGACTATAGCTTTGCCACGTAGAGAAAAGAATGACTACTCATGTTCTGCTGGTTGGAAGTCTCCATGTGATTGCAGCCTGTTCTTAGTCACAGAAGAGACTTTTAACATGCAGCTGCTAAATAGGGATAAGACTACCTCCTCCTCTCGCAGAGCTTTCTGCTCACCATAAGAAACTTGCCTCTTTTTCCTTCACATGATATTTACCATCACAAAAGCAAGTGAACACCTGGTTAGGACTTCAGCTTACAGATTGAGATATAGTAATTGCACATGATTATGGAATCAGACATTTTGCTCCTTGAGATGATAGACAAGATGATATCTCACAATTTCATATGCAGAGGTGTTAGAGGGAAAGTATCTTCCATCAAATCTGAAGGCAGGTGATTAGCTTAGGATGTTGGGATTTTTCATGGAGTCCTGTGATGACTTGAACTGTTTCTGTAGTCTAGGAGAAAGAAACCTTATCTTACAAGAGTTCCCCCCCCCCCACCTTCCTCTCCTTTCCCACTTAGTCACTTAGAAACATTGCTGTGGATGTCACCTGAAAGGTGAAACTGGAGCAAATGGCTGAATGCATTCAACTTTTTTACCCTTAGTCTCTTGATGTGTCAGCTAACATTCAGAAGCTCCAACATCTTGATCAGGGGTTCTAGGAACTTGGTTCTAGGAACTTACAAACAGCTTCTGAGACTTGAAAAAGCTTGAATACCCCTGCTATCTATCACATATATATATCTTCCAATGCCTTGCTTCTCCGTCCTCCTACGCCATCCAATACTATTGTCCCACCCATCTAATGGTAGGGTTATCCATGATCCATGATTTTGAAACCATAAGGACAATGGTGAATAGAGATTTGCCATATATAATTAGTATTGCTATTGCAGTTGCAAAATTGCTATTTTTATAGCCACTCTGAAGAGTAAAAATGCTGTGAGGCAAAATAAATGCTATAAAGATCCCATTTCTATCCATTTTTAATAAGTTAGATAGTTAACATTATGGTGTCTCTGAGATTAGGGCTGCCCTAGCTATGCTTTGTCTCACTTTTTACCACAAATGTTCCTTTCTTAAATCAGCCGTCTCAAATTCATGGAACCTTTTCACCCTAAAATAGAATACACCTTTTGATGTAACCAATTCATCAGAGCCATGGTGGCGCAGTGGTTAGAATCAGGGGTGGGTTCTAACTTACCTCGCCGCCGGTTCGCTTCCTCCCACGCCACATGGCTGCGCGTGCATTGCGCACCACATGGCCGTGCTTTGCGTGCGCAGCCGCACATGCGCAGTGCCAAAAACTCAGCTTCTGTGCATGCGCAGAAGCAAAACAAGCAAAAAATAGCAAAAAAAGCCAAAAACAAGATGGCAGCGCATGCGCAGTGCCGAAAACTCGGCTTCTGCGCATGCGCAGAAGCAAAAACCAGCAAAAAATTTAAAAAAAAATCAAATTTTTTTCCCCAAAAATAAGATGGCGGACCATGGACCAGCACCGACAGAACCGGCTCTGTGACGTCACCACTGGTTTACTACCGGTTCTATAGAACCGGTGCGAACCGGGAGGAACCTACCTCTGGTTAGAATGCAGTACTGCAGGCTACTTCTGCTGACTGCCAGCTGCCAGCAGTTTGGCAGTTCAAGTCTCACCGGCTCAACATTGACTCAGCCTTCTATCCTTCTGAGATAGGTAAAATGAGGACTCAGATTGTTGGGGGCAATAAAAAATGACAGTGAAGCCATATATAAGTCTAAGTGCTTATTGCTATTGCTATCAGAGCTAGTCAACACCAACAACTTTTAAAAGATGTTTTTTTCAACTTCCAAACTCTGGAGTTTTAATCTGGGACAAATTAAGAAAAGCAACTATTAGATTTCTCCACTTCATTTGCCCTTCACCAAACTTACTGTAGCTAATGGAGAAAGATCCTTCAATCATGGCAGCAGCTGTACACTATGTCTGAATGTACTTCCTGGGGATTCTGTGAATTGCACTTTAATAGTTTTGAAGATGGGGAGAACTGCTATGTATCATATTATGGATACGTAGCAATTAGATCACATGCGCACTTATGGCTCTTTCAGCTGTTCCTAAGCAAGCCATAAGAACTGCAATTCTTTCAGAACTCATGTTCCAATACTTTTTCTGATAGATTTCAGCTCTTCCATCATTATTTCAGATATGGAATCTGACTTCCTGGTTGCAGCCAACCAGACCTTCTCTGCCTCTGTATTTTTCCACATTTCTCAACAATGGAGAGAAAAGAGCACAGATTTGGAATGTCGCTCTAACCTTCTTTCCTTCCCCACCCTATTTCTTTTCCCTAATTGTGCAATAACTTCAAAAATCTTGTTGTTTGTTCTGATGGCCTTGTATTCATCCTGAACATGGAGCATGTTTTAGCAGTTTCTGAATAGGAAAACTAAACATAACCAAATAAAAAGTTTTTACTTGATTTAATTAGTAAGGATAAGCTTGGGGTTATGTTTCTCTGCCTCATTTCCCTCCTGCTTATCTTTTTATTTTGTACCTAGAAAACTCTCATCTGACCATAGTGGGTGAAACTGGCTTCTGGTTTCCTCCTTTTTCTCAGGCAGATTTTTCTTCCCTCTTAGCTGAAGTGTTATTATTTCTCCAAGCTTTTAGTAGACTACAAAACTAATGTGGATGTTAATTACATTATAAGCAACCAGCTGAGATGCATTAGCAAATCGCTCAAGGGAAAAAGGAAATTGTGTGTGTGACAGACTATGAATGTGTGAGAGAGAAATCTAAGTCATTTTCACACCATCCCTAGCCAATCTAATTAAGAATCTGCAAATATTAAATAGTCCATATCCCTGTGAAGGCAAAAAAATTGCTTTCATTCAGTCCTCATTCAGAATGCTTCATCTAAACTTCTGGGTGACCAGCTGAATATTCCAGAGTCTTTTGGTTCAGGGGTCCCGAACCTTTTGGACCTCAGGGACCACTAAATTCATAATTTTAAATCCCGCGGACCACTAATATGATCTGCCTAATGACTGGCTGGGTGGGTGTGGATAGGTGGTCATGTGACTGGGTGGGTGGGGCCAACTTGACATCACTCATGTCAAGGGGTGCCTCGTCGGCCTCTACTTGCCCCTCCCCTCCCAGCCACTCCTCACCTGCCCGCCTGGGCTCCTTAGGGCCCCAATAGGAAGCAGTTGTTGGAGCTAAACAGCCACTATGAGAAAGAGTTGGCAAAATAGCTGGCTCAGTTCAAATTGGATCTGACTGAAAAGGGGGCTCAGCAGAAGCACCTCACTGAGGACTACGAGCATACGCTTTCCAAGCAGAGGGAAGACCTACAGGAGTGCAAGGCCAGGTACCAGCGTCTGGAGGCTCAGCGGGCTGAGATGGTCAACCAGTTCCAGGCCATGATACAGTTTCACTGGAACAAGGCCCTCCGGCTCTTTGCCACCAGCAGCGCTTCCCTCCAGCCTTCGCCCAAAGCCCCACACCAGGGGGCTGAAGCAGACCCCAAGTCAGAATTTCTGCCCCCTCTGACCCGCACAAAAATATCCCAAAGGGGGAGACTCTCTGCAGCAACACAAGCATTCATTGCACATATCCGGCCCAGGGACCATAGTTTGAGAACCCCTGATTTAGTGCAATATAAAAAATGAAAATAATTTTTCTGCGGACCACCAAAATTTTCTCGCGGACCACCAGTGGTCCACGGACCACCAGTTGGTGACCACTGTTTTGGTTGGTAAACATGGTTAGTTCTGAGTGGACCCTCTATAGCAAATTCAAGACCTCAGCCTCTGGCTGTCCAGCCTGGCCTCTTGCTGCTTTGTAATGGAAGACAGACTAGAGGGTATTTGATTTACTAGTAAGCAATAGCATTTAGACTTATATACCGCTTCACAGTGCTTTACAACCCTCTCTAAGCAGTTTACAGAGTCAGCATATTGTCCCCAACAAGTCCTCATTTTACCCACCTTGGAAGGATGGAAGGATGAGTCAACCTTGAGCCTGGTTAGATTTGAACTGCCAAATTACAGGCAGCCGGTAGTCAGCAGAAATAGCCTGCAGTACTGCACTCTAACCACTGCACCACCATGGCTCACGGTAAGTAAGCAAGGCTGAGTAAGGCTCAGCCTGGCTTTCCAAGCTATATGCATAGCCTTATCATTGCCAGCCTAGAGCAAAGAAGCTGAACTAATTCTTCTCCATACAGGTTCTCCAATCCATATGATCTGTTTAGTAACAAAGAGTGAGATTTTTCTGCTTTTTTGGGGGGGGGCTGCCTTGCAGTATTATCCAGACTTTTGCAGCCCAAATATGGTAACCATAACCATGACCAAAGAAATAGCCATGTCATTTAGTTGAGAAGTAGTAAAGGAATGCAGTTTTAATGACTTTTTAAAAACAGCCAATCCAAGCCTAGTTCGCAAGTGTTTTACACTCTCGCAAGCAAATGCCAAAGAAATGATCAGTGACTGGGACAGCTGTGTCTTAAAGGGTGAAATTTAGCTTTGCAAAAGGCAGGTTTTAAAAGAATTCATGCTTGCTGCTGATCAGTTTTCTATCAGGCTCCTGGGAGTTTCCAGTAGAGTAGTACTGGCACTCATTGGCCTGAACTCCAGGGAAAAAAAGAAATGACAGCAGCCAAGAGTTCATTGGAAGCAAGGGAGGGGCATAGTTCACCTAAAGTAATCCATTAGGCTGACAGGACAATCATCAAAGGATTTTTCAGATGTTATATACTCGGAAGGGATCAGCGTGTGTAGCTTACTAAAGGTAAAAATAACCTTAAAATCAAAATAGCTAAAGGAAATTTAACTTTTTTTACTTATTGTATGGAGACAAGATGAAGACCATATCAAAAGGATATGGAGCAAAAAGTTATCAAGAACGTTTGTCCTACAGTTATGGCTGAGTGGGGAAAGTTGCAAAGTAAAATGTCAGCTTACATGTACCAAGGCTTTAGTTTAAAAACAAAAACAGGATTGAATCTGGAAGCCTGAGTTTGGTGTATACTGTATCATAAACATTCCAAAAGCAGAGCATAACACTGATTGCTTCCAGTAGAGATTTACCATCAAAGGTAATACATAAGAAACTATGCAATATAATTTAGATTTATGACTTCAATGTAATGTTGATAATACAAATTTTTCAGTAGGGTATTTCTTTTCTGAAAGCATATATTATTATTGCAGGCTGGGGAATTTTGGGAGTTGAAGTCCACATGTCTTAAAGTTCTCCTAGAATGTTTGTGAATCATAACTAACTTTTAAGTAGTACATACTTATAAGTATGTCTTTATATTGAGAAAATCTCAGAATATTCAGCACTTATCTAAGAAACAAAGATACAATTTACCACTTTATAAAAGGTAACAAATATATTTCCTAGAGATTTCAAGAATTATATATAAAGTTGAAGCCATGATTGTTAAGCATAGCAGGACTCAATGATGAAAATATCTGATAAGTTTATTGCAAGAACTAAAAAAGACATTATGAAAGAATCCCAGCAACTGTTTATATCCAAATTTGACTAAAGCTGTACAATGACTTTAAACTTTTAATTGTACTATATCATTTTCAAAGTGTCTACCTAGGAAATGTTATGGTTTTAAAACTACAATCAGCAAGCAGCTAGGGACTTTCTTTTTTCCTAGCTTCACGAACAGCAGCTTATTATGTGGGATAGTGTTGCAATAAATCTATCAACCACATCTTGTGGTTTTATCACCAATCCAAGTTCAGAACACAAAAGCAAGGTCACTGGAAGCATAGTATCCACAGGAGTAAATAAACTTAAAAGACAAGCCAGATTAAACACCAGGTGTTTATTTGTAGTAAGGATTCAGTTGAATTGGAATTCTAGGCTAACCTCCATGGAACAACAATGTTCAGTAGCTTTTTGCCCTTCTTACATTGCCTGCTAACTATGAGAAGATCTTTACCCCACTGTGCTCCTGGTTAGGCTTGGTTTCCTTCAGCAAATTAGTCTGAACTAGCTCTGCTTGCTTCAGCTGTTTGTTAGCACAGGCAAGCATTTCTACATCTATCTTCTAGCTTTTGATGCACAGATACTGGGATCTTGAGCATAGATGGACTTGGCTTCTAGTCTGTGTCAAAATTTGTCGGGTCAGAGAGAACAATGAGTTTTGCTAGTGGCTTAGCATAGCACTGAGCACATGAGAAACTCCTCCCCAAATCCCATCGATAAGGAAAGAGTAGCTGCCAATCTTGTAAATCAATAAAGCAAGGACTTTGGAGGATAAAAGGGGACTTGAAGTCTGTCCACTCTTTGAGTTGTCTGTGGACCTAGACTTGGTGGCTTCTGTCCCTTTTGCTAGTGCCTCCAGCCTAGCTAAGGACATGGGTATGTCCTTTTCCTCAACTGAGGAAAACTGATCTTGAGGTATGACATGTTTTCAGTTTGTCTCTTAGCCAACATGATTAATAGCTAATAGAGTGCTCTTCTAAATCTGTGAAATTTTAGTGTACAGTCTCACAAGTACCCACTGAGACTAATTAATGCAATAACTGACAATGGGGATAATCCAGCTAATAATAAAAAAGAAAGCAAATTTGCTCAGAAAAATAGTACAGAGTCACTAACTATTTATTACATGCATATTGTATGTTATATGTAGCAACTCAGTCCCGCATACTTGCAGGTTGATCTGAGGACTTACAGTAGGACTTACAATTGCAATCTTAAAATCAGCTTACACATTATAAGGGCTTCTTAGAACACTTCTTGTGCAGTAGTTTTGGAATGGAATGCAGCCTCTCCATCTCACACTTCTATTCTCAGCCGGATACCAATTTAACTAATTGATTAATCAATACCAGTTTTCCTTAATTGGTTAATCAATCTATGCTCAGTTGTTTTACCATGCCCAAGAAGTTTGGGGAAGTGACCTCTGTTTTATGAGTAACAGAGCAAGTGGAGGATTGGAATAGAAATATGATTAGAGCTGAAAATTTAAGCAATCTACCATTTTTTTTTCTTATGTTCAGATGCAGTGTCTCCAAGCCAAGCTCAACTTCTGGCTACTTCACAGCCATGGCCAGGCAGTTTTCTTGGTGTTGGTGTGCAGGTAGCATATGTAATTGTCTTCTTTTTGGACTGTTTTTCAGGGTTCCAGCCATATTATTCTCTAATGACTTCTCATTCTAATATTAATCAGGTCTCACCCTTTTTGGTATGTTTGATTTTAAAAGAAAACATAAAGGAACGCATCAGAAAACATGCAAATTTTTGAACTTTAATTAAATAATCACTTTCCCATATCATTTGATATTGATTTTAAGAGTTTTATCATCACAGTTCTGCCTCATTCAAAGATATTCCCACTCTGTAAACAATAATTCATTCTCTATTTTCTGCCTTTTTTATAGTTATCACAAATTGCTATAAAAACTAGGCATTTTCATGGAACTGTTAGCAGTGCTAATGAAACGATACCATTCTTGTCTAATGCAACCAAGCATACACCTCACATTCATGGTCAGCCAACTGTATCTGAGTTTCAATCTCAGGAACACAGAGCAGGATGTTACTGAAAGAATCCATCTTCCAACAGCTCTGACTGAAATTATATCAAGCCTAGGACGGTCTAGAGGTGGATTTCCAGTTATCACAGCAAAGTAGACATTTCTGAAGAAACAAGGACATCATTGCAGTTAGATGGGCAGCCAGACTGATTTCTGCTGGTCAAGTCTCTCTGGATAAAAGAGAGATCGTAGGATTCCCCCATTTGCACTCCAGACATCTGCTCTTAAGTAAGTTACAGAAATTGAGGTTTCTACGGTCAGCTTGTGGGTTGAGTGTCCAGAAGCCAAGGGATTTCCAGCAAGCTCACAGTTCAAGTTTAAGAACATTAAAAAAAACCTTATTGGTTTAAACCAGGGGTGAAATTCAGCAGGTTCTGACAGGTTCTGGAGAACCGGTAGAGGAAATTTTGAGTACTTCGGAGAACCGGCAAATACCACCTCTGGCTGGCCCCAGAGTGGTGTGGGAATGGGGATTCTGCAATATCCTTCCCCTGCCATGCCCACCATGCCACGCCCACAGAACCGGTAGGGAAAAATTTTGAATTTCATCCCTGGTTTAAACAGAAAAAGGATGATTACAACATTGATTTTGGAAATTTATAAATACACTAAAAGTCGAGATGGATTTCCATGGGAAAATGCTGTTTGAATTCTAAGAAGAGAACATGATGGGATGGGAATTTGAATGTTTGATACTGGAGGGAACCAGAATAACTGAAGTTTGCAATTAAAGGAGAACACACTTAAATTTGACTTACTAACATAAAACGAAACAAACAAAACTGGTGGATATCTTAATAATTAAAAGGAATATACAAGTAGCAAACCAAAAGAGTGATTTGGATAACTTCCTTATATTTGATTTAAAAAAATCAAATCTGTTAAAGCACTGAAAGATTTTGTGAGAATGACAAAGAAAATAAAAATAAAAAGACAAGTTCTAGGATGGTATTTGAAGGGGTTAAACATTAAGATTATTGAAAGTAAAAGAAAAGAATATAAAGTAGATTTACTCAATCAAGTAAATTATATTGCTCTTTCTGGTAATCTTAATAGACTTTTGATGACCAGGACTGAATGATGAGTTTTGAAGGATCTGTTTATAGATAAGAGATGACATATGGTATGAGGAAATTTTTTGTTGTATTTAAAAGATAATAAGTTGTTAAATTGCTTATACTGGTTTCCATTTATTTACTATGGTCAAATTCATACTCCTGCCCATCTCAGAAACAAGTGACTGTGCAATGCATAACAAGACTAAAAACTATTAATATATAAAAAAGGATTATTATTAAAAATCTTAAAAGAAAACATAAGGTTAAGAACAAACATTAAGCTAAGAGTTAATAACAGTGGAACTACTTCAGTATCTCATTTTTCTTCTGTACTTTCTATTTTTTTTTATATTAGTTTTGTTCAAACTATAATTTTAAATAAAATTATATAAAATACACAGGGTGTAGAGATATCTGGTTCTAGATCCATTTGCATAGGATTATAGTTTTAAATTTTTGTTTTTTAAGAAGGTATTTATTATTGAATTGGCTGCATAATTAACACCATGTCTTCACTTAATCACTTTTCTCTTTTGGTGCTTTTTATCATTTTAAAGTTTTAAATACTAACATTAATATCAATTTATACATGTTGTATGTTGTCTGGAGTCACTTGATGGTGAGATGGACAGCTACATAAATTTGAATAAATAAATAAAACTCTGCTACTGAGATCTTTTTATAAAAAGAAATGTCAAATTTGAAGGAACCTCCAATATGCAGTTCTGATTAATATTTCATGATTTCTCTTTGTGCAGTATTACCCTTTTGAACTTTTAAAATCAGAAGTTATGTTATCTTGTCCGTATTTTGACAAAAAGAAGAGCCAACTCCACACGTAATACCAACCCTAGTTGTTGATTTTTTGCACTACCAACTTCCTTGACTAGAAGTGCACACATCAGTGGCTTCAGATACTGAAAAATTCTCTATGCTTTGAGAAGATGCTCTGAAAAATTCTTTGAAGAAAATAAATAAATTTATTCAGTTATCGAACAGAGAATTAAGCATATCTAACTAAGAAGAAAAATCAAATCAATATTTCATATCCCTTAAAATTTTATGCCAATTTGCAATATGAGTTTTCTTCAAGAATGAATGTTGAATGCTTTAAATGTGCCATGAAGAGCATGCATATGCACACAATGATAATGGGCCATCTGCAGTCCTTTGTTAAACATTAAGATCTGACAAGAATTTGAAGATCTGAATGTGCTTCTAAGCTTCATAATATTCATTTCCCTATAACCTCGCTGAACTCTTTAATACTCAGTCCTCAAAGATTTGCAGAGTAGCTGGGCATGCAAGGAAGCTATTTTTCAAAGAGCAAGATTCCAAATTTCTCTGTTTTGTAAAACCTGTAGCATTTATTACTTATTTCACATCAACAACTAGACATTCATTTATATCTTGGACAAATGGAGATCCCGGCAGCATTGCTCAACTAAGTTGAAACAGAGATAAATCAGTAACAATATACCTTGTTTCACACATCTCAGTGTTGGCAGGGGGCAGATATCTTGTTCTGAGACAATGGTTGTGATAGATATTTTTATTAGTTCAATCAGTCAAAGGCCAATAGTTAAGTCTCCTGATTTCTCCCAGAATGTAGGCCTTGAAAAGGAATAGAAAGTGTTTTAAAATCAGTAAATGCCATGCAAAAGTCACTTCTGGGATACTAGTATAATTCCTGGTTAAGTGTTGAAAGATTGTATAGTGATTTTTTAATTATTTATTAGTTTGTCAAACATGTACAAGATAGCAGGTATAAATATGAACATGGACATGAAGGAAGGAAATAAATACAAATAATTGGGGAAATAGGACAGGGACGGTAGGCACGCTGGTGTGCTTATGCACGCCCCCTTTACGGACCTCTTAGGAATGGGGTGAGGTCCACGGTAGACAGTTTAAGGTTGAAGCTGTGACGGTTTGAGGATGTAACAACTGAGTCGGGTAGAGCATTCCAGGTGTTGACCACTCTGTTGCTGAAGTCGTATTTTCTGCAATCGAGTTTGGAGTGGTTTACCTTGAGTTTGTATCGATTGTTTGCTCGTGTATTATTGAGGTTGAAGCTGAAGAAGTCGTTGACAGGTAGGACGTTGTAGCGGACAATTTTGCTTAGATCAGACCGCAGGCGACGCAGTTCCAGATTGTCCAAGTCCAAAATTTCAAGTCTCGTGGCATAGGGAATTCTGTTGTGAGTAGAGGAGTGGAGTATTTTCTCTTGGAATCCTGCCTGTTGTTCATTGATCATTTCAATTCATTTCTGAAATTTCCAGTACAGTTTGTTTAAAAAAATGCAAATTACTCATGGTGTTTATGCACTTGGCAGACAGTAATTAGGATCTACTTTATTATCTTTTTGAAAACATAGATTCAGTAAAAGCTAACCACTAATCTCTTCGGTTGTTTGCTTAATGCAGGTAAGGAAAAAAGTCAGAATTGATAACTACTTTTTTCAGTTTGATTTAAGGAATTCTGGAGAATAAAATCAAGATCTAGAGCCTTACCCTTTCTTATTAGATATCACAACTTCAATTTCCATTGGTGATAATGGTGAGTACCGGGAATAAATAAAGTAAAAACATAGTTAAGCTTTGTACCATAAAATCTATTATATCAATAACAGTAAGTCCAACTATTTTTGACAAGTTCCTTAGTAAGCGTATGTTATTTTTCAATGTACTAATAAATATATTATTTCAGAAATGTCACATTGACTTTCTCCCCATATCCTCCTGGCAGATATTTGTAAGTATAGAACATTTTTGTTCATGTCGGTTGTGATGGTTCTTGAGAGATTCTTTATTTCTACATTAATTTTTAGCAGTAAACATAAAACTTGCTTTTTCGGCACAGTTTCAATGTTGAATCAAACCATGAGTGTACTAGAGGGAAACATTTACATAAATTCTTTCAGACCTAACATTCAAACAGGGAACAGACATAAGAAAAATGTTTCATACATGACAAGCATCACTGAAACAAATAAAATGTGAACAAAATTGGTTCCATCTACACAGATAAACCAGCAAATTGGCAACTGAATCTTACTTCAAAACTGGCAGGACAACATTTTTCATTGCACCTGAGGGAGGTTGGGTTAGGCACAGAGGATGCCCTGTGGCAAAGAAAGCTCTGACTTCTAAAACCTTGACATCACTCTAACTACACATCTCAAAATATCACATCTAACACAACGCAAGGGATATCCAGCTCTAAATGTGAACACTTTTTCTATCTGTCACAGTACATAACAAGCCAAGTTCCATTCCTGATAACTTTATGAGAAAGTACACATACTGTAAGGTTTTCTTGAAAATAATATTTTCAATAATACCATTGCTTTCTTCTGGGATATTTTTGTCTGCTTAGTTTAGGCTACAGCTCTGAGATTTCCCATCTGGACTCAAGGACATGCTGCCATATAATTGGGCCCCTGCAAATAGCCAGATGATAAATTAACATTAATCAAATACACTACAACAGAATAAACATATTTCTCCTTTAGGTGTCTATTGGTTAGAAAAGTTCAGTTAAAGTAGTTTTTAAAGACAGATTTATCTAGTATTTTCAACTTCAGATTTCCTTTAATACTATATACTATCATAAAGCCTTTCATATAGAAGTTCAATATCTCTCTAAGCAGTGCTTAGTTATAACATATCTTCAAGGGTTAGAATTTATAACTATAATTATGACCAAGGTTAATAAACAGTTGACGGATTACAACATTAAATTTTTTCCTGGACTCTAACTTTGGGTGAACATAATATTATTGCAAATGTGGGTATTCCTACATATAGAAATTAAATCTCAGGCAGAAGAAGTTAAACAACCTAGTATTTTCCATTAATTTCTATGCATCTCAGACTAGGAATATTTTTTTTAATATTCTTCTGCATATTAAAGTTATAAGACATGTTTATTAATAATATATTCCTAGCTTGGACCTCAGTTACAGCCACTTCTCATTTAGCAACTACCATGATTAGTGAGCACTCATATATTTGACTGTCATAAATAGCCTTTTTAGTTCTCCCACCCACCATAGCTATGAAAATGTTTCTAGGTCATGTTTTCTGGAACTCACGTTGTCTTCCCAGCACCTACAAAGATCTTTTGACACAGCGGTGGGTTCTGAATTCTTCTACTGCCGGTTCGCTCAGGGACATGCCACGGGCACGCATGTACAGTACTGAAAAAAAGCTTCTGCGCATGCGCAGAAGCAAAAAACAAGATGGCGACGCCTATGGCGCCGCCGAGAGAACAAGCTCAGGGGTGTGGCAGGCCTGGGTCGCTGCCTGTTCCAGCGACCCAGGCCACCAAGTTACTACCGGTTCTATAGAACCGGTCCGAACTGGCAGGAACCCACCTCTGGTTTGACATCTATTGAGATGCTGGTATTCTAGTCATATGATGTTTTTAAATTTATGAATATTTCATTATGTATCATACACCCTTCTCTAGTCAATTATGTTGAATTAGGCTATAAATTGAATCAGGCAAGTTCTTATTCAATAAAAGTTAATGTGCACACAATAGCTTGAGCCCCAGGCTATATCAACTTATAATTCATTCCGGTATATGGTTACCTACCTAAATATTCACTAGGACTTATTTTCATGGAAGTAGCATAGAAAGGCAACCTAAAATAAGTAAAAGAAAGAACATCAACCCTATTCCTTCCTCCTTCCAGTACCTATCATCCCTGAAGGAAGCTCTGGAAAAAGCGCTATGAATTTTGATCAAGTTTGATCAATTATTTACCTTCTCCATGCTTCATTCGTATGGTTTCTTCATTGGTGTTTTCATGGACACAAAGGTGGAGAAAGAAGATATGAACTCTTTCTTTTCATAACTGCCTCAGCTTAGAATCCATGTTGTGAGTGCAACAATAAACTTTTATTGCAGGGTAAAAAAAAAGTCACTTTTTCTTCATTTTCAGACTTTGATAAATATGATTATACTACATCAAAAACAACCTACAAAGAAAATACAGTACCAAGCATTTCATTCATAGAGTCTTAAAGACAGTACTTATAGAAACAAAGTTTACTCCCACATAAAGGCTTTTCAGTACCAATTTACTTTGCATCTGTGTATCTTTATCAGTTAAAGGAAGAAAAGGTGGAAGAGTCAGGACTTCATTCAGTATTTCAAAACAAGATCTTCTTTTTCATAAAGATGACTGAAAGCAAATTTATTATTTATTTATTTATTAAATTTGTATGCCGCCCAACTCCCAAGGGACTCTGGGCGGCTCACAACAATATAAAAAACCGTTAAAAAAAAAAAAAAACCATAATAAAAACAATTAAAAACAGTTAAAAACTCATGCATACCGTTACATGGCCGGACCTCGCCAATTACAGAGGCGAGATCAACGGCCCCAAGCCTGCCGGAAGAGCCAGGTCTTCACTGCTTTCCGGAAGGCCAGCAGTGTGGGGGTGGTCCGGATCTCAGGGGGTAGCTGGTTCCAGAGGGCCGGAGCAGCCACAGAGAAGGCCCTCCCCCGTGGACCCGCCAGCCGGCACTGTTTAGCTGACGGGACCTGGAGGAGCCCAACCCTGTGGGATCTCACCGGTCGCTGGGAGCTATGTGGCAGAAGAAGGAATGGAA
>QLTV01001030.1:2589558-2609859 GCA_003457575.1 Thermophis baileyi
GTTACTGTTGGAAAAAGTTTCTTTGACTTGTAGTCCATAAATTGAGTTTAGACTATTGCAGAAGATGAGATCTAAGCAGTTGTTGAGCCTAGTGTTGTTTGTTGCCAACTGTTCCAGCCCCAGAGTTGTAACAGCATTGTACAGGGTTGCATGTATAGGTTTAGTTGTACATTCATTTAGGGTCCAATTAATAAGAGGCAAATTGAGGTCACCAAGAAAGATAAGGGGGTACGGGCAGGAAGCTGCCCACGTTAGTAGTGCAGTTAGCTTGTTTGTATGACCAAGGTCATAATCAGGGGTTCTGTAACATAGCAAGAAACAAACTGTAGTATTTAGGGACAGTTCGCAGACAATGGTCTCAGGGAGAGCAAGCTCCTGTGTGACATTAATCTTTTTCAGATCTAGGGACTTTTTATAGAAGATAGCAACACCACCTACTCTACGGTTTTCACAGTCAGACCAGAAAACGTGATAGTCACTTACTGTGATAATGGAGTCTGGAAAGGATACATTCAACCACGTCTCGCAGGCAAAAATGAGGTCGAATAGGGCCGCGTTAGGTAGCAGGAGGAATTCGGGCATTTTGTTTGTGAGGCTTCTTGCATTAAGTAGCTTGCATTTAAGGTCAGTAGGGGTGGACTTGGAGGAAGTTGGGGGCGTGCATTCCTAGTTTTGGTTGTTGTGGGGGCGGTTATTGGGACACGGGCCGCTGGTCTTGCGTTTGATGCAGTCAGCATGGTAGTCTATGTACAGGTCAGTCTCTCCTTGGTCCTGGCGTCTTTTGAGCTCCAAGCGGAGCTCGTGGGTGTGGGCACATTGTAGTATGGACAGGTCGGGCTGTGAACGAAGTTTCTTATGGTTTGCAGCTTTTGGCAAGTGAGTTTATTGTGCAGATGAATTTGCGTTTGCTGGTTTCACTCTTGCAAACGACTCTGCAGAAGCGTGGGGCCACCGAGCAGTTGTTGTTCTTGAACTCAGGGCCGTCGCGGGAAACGTCGATGATTTCATTGGGAGAGATGGTTGATGCCTGGAAGTTGTTGATGATGTCGCGAACCTTTGTGATGTCATCAGATTCATTGGTGTCCTCCAGTCTAAATAAGATAGCGTTGGGACGCTTCTGTTCACGTTCAATCGCGTCTTTGACTTTGATTTTGCAGTTATGACCATGATGAAAAAGTAACTTTACAACCAATCTTCACATTTATGACCTTTGAGGTCTGTAAGCAAAGGAAAGCTGAAATAGAATCATAAGCACAGTCCTGGTTTCACTTAGCAACCCCTTCCCTTAATGACTGAGTTCCTTATCCCAGTTGTGATTGCTAAATGTCAATGTTTTAGAAGTATCCCTTCAGGTCTCTGAAACTTACTTCTCAATGCTGACAGACTTCTATGTGACTTTTATGTAACCTTCCATCCATCCCTGGCTTCCTAAGCTCTTCCAATTGTCCTACAAATAGACTGGTAGCAACTTTATCCTCCAGGATATGGGAGACAAGGGATGGGATCATGATAGGAATGAAAGCAGGGATGAATTCACTGGCTTCCTCTACACCAGAGCTCTCCAACTATAAGACTTGTGGACTTCAACTCCCGGAATTCCCCAGCCATCCATTCTCCAACAAATTGCAGTGCATCCTCTGAAACCCAGGTATTGCAACTGAGTGAAGTTTTGCTTCTCAGTTAAGATCTTATTTTTCACACTGGACTTCAATCCCGTATGGAGTACGCTTCACACGTTTAATCCTTATTTGGGAAAGCTGTGAAACAACTCTCCAGTAGATGTTTTCTCTTGATATAAACAGCTAAATATACAAAACTGTAGAATTAGAGACCTGCTGGCCTCATTCAAAAGTATAGCAGAGAGTTTGACCTCCGTCAAATGCTGTTTCCCAACTTTGATTAACTGGGGAAAAAAAAATAGAATTTTCCCCTGAGTGTACTAGCCTATTAGAAATCTGAAATGTTACCATGCTGTGGCCTAAATGCTTGAGGTTTCATTTTCCTGAAAGGGCAATCTAAAAGGGCAGCTGACCGATTTCTTCAGGTTATACGCCATGCCCTTTTCCCACTGAAGATAAGCAGCATAAATGATGGTGTGACTTTGCAGTTTTTAAGCAGCCTTTGTTCTCTAACAAGATAGCCTGCAGTCTCTTACGCAGACTGAAAAGAAAACCATTTTTTTTAAAAAAAGGACACCCTCCATGCCTGTGGAGAGTGAAGTGGTATATTCCTCATTGCCTCGATTTAAGATCTCAATATGCTAATTGTTAGAAAGTGCCGCCTCATTTGACTCACGCGGTACAGGAAATCTGTATAATCTTTAGACAGCATGAGTAGCACCTAAGCAAATTAGCACAAAGTTGATACCATTTTATTCTTTACACCACTGGAATTAGGCTGCAGTTCCCTAGAGGCAGTTCCCTGATTAAGACTTTGCCAGCTTAGATTTTGGCTGAAGCAAGTCCATTGGGGAACTTTCTTACTCTGTCTCACCTTGCTGGATAGGTTCCCTTCAACCACAAGAAAACAAATTAATGATGATTTAGCATACCTTGATCTCACCTTGTCAGCACTATCTGCTTTGGGAGGAACTTGATAAAACTGGCTGGGCTGAAGGAAAGGGTTTCAGATTTAGATATCCAAAATGACAGAACCAAATTATCCTATCCCTTTCATAGCACAGTCACTTCTCTTGCCTGGACTGTCCTTAGATATTTCTTTAACACCTTGTATACTCTTCATAGGAAATGATTTAATCTGTCTTCAAATGAGGTGTTACATATTAGGGCAACAAATGGTAAAATATATGTCTTCCCTATAAAAGCTAAACCTGCTCCTGTTCAGATTTGAAGGTAGAATCTGTCTCACATGTGCTATTAAAATGTCTGTTCTTCATAGAATAGCAATCAAATCTAATACTTCCAATTGTTAACAACTCTAATTGCATTGTGACAAGGAGCTTGTTACCCTTCTCCTTCGTGACTACTCTTCATAAGCCTCTAAGAAGATTGCCACATTTTTATCGATAGCTGTAACTGGTACAAGCCATTTGATTCCTCCCTCATGTTCTTAATGACTAGCTGTTAATTATTTTAGGATTTTCTTGCAATTTTTAAAAACTCCTTTTTATAGTTATTGTATTGCTGGCCCTTTTCTTGTTCTGAACTCATTCAGTTCCTGACCATTTCTTTCTTCATTATTTTTTAAATGTTATTGCCTGCCTTTTTCCTGAGAGCTGAAGGCAGTCTATGTAGATAACTACTGTACCTTCATTTAATCCCCACAATATCAACTCTGTAATGCAAGTAACTTGTATTACTTGCCAAAATTACCCACCGAGTTTCTCTGGCTAGGGTGCTCTTGGTCATAGGTTACATTTGGAAATCAAGACCTCATAAATATTATAGGATGTTTACATTATACAAGACTATAAAGAACTTCTAGTGAATCAAACTTTCTATGAAATAGCTGAGACCAGCTTACTTCACCATTACTGGAGTGTTTCATCCTGCTTCTTCAAGTCTGTGCTTTAAGCATTTCATCCTCTTCACACTAATTGTTTCCCATAATTTTGTGCTCACCATGGTCCCAAATTCTCTTACTTTCAAAATTCTTGAGAGCAGCAGGTTGATAGTTATGTAATTGGGATTCTACAGTTAAAAAATCTTTATTCTTTACGTAATCATACCTGCAAAGAATTATGACAGCATGCCAGGAAGCGGCTGTCAGGGCAAGCCAAGAATTGAGTGCTGAATGAGTGCTCAGACTTCTCCTTCAAGCACAAGAAGGTGATCTGCCATTGTTACTAAAACAGCACTGATAATTTGAAGCAGAATATCTCATTCATAGATATTATAGCACTAGTCCCGAGATACAGGTAGTCCTCAACTTATGACCACAATTGAGCCCAAAATTTATCTTGCTAAGTGAGAAATTTTCTAGGTGAGTTTTGTCCCATTTTACAACTTTTCTCACCACAGTTGTTAAGTGAATCACTGCAGTTGTTAAATTAGTAACATGGTTGTTAAGTGAATCTGGTTTCCCCATTGACTTTGCTTCTCAGAAGATCGCAAAAGGGGATCACATGACTCCGGGACACTGCGACCATCATAAATGTGAATCAGTTGCCAAGCGTCCGAATGTAAATCACATGACCATGGGGATTAAGCAACAGTCCTAAGTGTGAAAAACGGTGCTAAGTCCCTTTTTTCAGTGCCGTTGTAACTATGGTCACTAAACGAACTGTTGTAAGTCAACGACTGCCTGTACGGCATATTGAAATTGCTTGCAATGGTAAGTTGCTGACTATAAAGTTATGTGATCAATACTCATTTTGCTGATGTTTCAGGGCTGTGCCTTCATGTGGAAGATGCAAGGTATTTTTCCCCCTCTCTTTCTGTCATTGAGAAGGTTGTAACAGTAGAAGTCTATCTGCAAGTCTATGCTTGTGGCTTTAAGTCAGTCTAGATATCTGGTGATTGTATGGAAAATTCCCTGTGGTTTTCTTGCTAAGATTTTGCCAGAAGTGATGTGCCATTGTTTTCTTCCTGTGAGAGTGACTGGTCTAAGATCACCCAGTTGTGTCTAAGGTAGGGCTAGAACTCACAGCCTCCCAGTTTCTGTAACCACTACACCACATACAAGGACACAAGATAAATTATGAAATCAGAATACTTTAAGAAAAATCAATTCCCAAGGTGGTCTTATAGCTGGGATACAGATGTTGTATAATTATAGAACCCCACCCCTCAAAAAAATTGAGGGGGAAAGTTAACAGACACTAGAGACTACCAAGAACAATTGGAAGGAAAGAGTGGAAGAAATCTGATGATATCTAAAAGTTTGTGTGGTTAGGGGTATTAAAGTGACAAGGTTGAGAGTCTGAAGGTCAGTTAATCCATTTATAATGTTTCACAGTCCATTGTGTTCACTCAAAAACACCTAAGGGATACCAGCCACAAAATTAATTTTGTGGCTGGTATCCCTTAGCTAAATATGTAAATATTTATTTATGTAAATATTTACGTAAATAAAACTTGTAGCACCGAATTGTAATCAAGATGTATTAGATTACAATTCCCTTAAAGAATCTTAAAGAATAGTACTGTAAAGCCATGCCTTCACCTTACTCCAGATGTGTGTGTAATATGTAGTCAATCAACACCACTATATATAGTGTTAGTGTTAGGACATGTAGTGGTGTTCTTTTCTAACCTACTGCCCATGGAAACGGAAGTATCTTAGCCCAAATGAGCATTTTTAATGTGACATAATTATTTTTTTTATAGGAACCAATTAAATAAAAAATTAAAATGCTTCTGCCTGAAATGTTTCCGTATATTAATCGCCTGTGGCAAGAGGAATAATAGTAAAAGATGTTAGTGGTAAATGAATTATAGAATGAGAGTGGCAATCTTCTACAGGTAGCAATGATTAACAAAGCAAAAACCTCTGCCACTTATTTATTGTTTTTTAAGAAGCCACGAAACTTATTGTTTTTGTTACAAGATGTTGACAGCTACTTCTCTAAGAGTGGCTTAAATGTAGATAGATAAGCCTTTCTTCGTGATCTGTAGAGCTTTTGATTAAATTCTGAAAAGGTACTTTAGACCTCATAAAGATACAAACATAGCAGTTCTCTGCAGCTCCTTAGACTTTTTGTGTCTTTTCCTGGAAACATACCAGGGGTGGGTTCTAGCTTACCTTGCTGCCGGTTTGCTTCCTCCTGTGCCGCGTGGCTGTGCCTCATGGGTGCATGCACGCAAAGCGCGCACGCACATGCGCAGTGCAAAAAAATAACCCCCCCCAAAAAAAGCTGAAAACAAGATGGCGACGCATGCGCAGTGCCGGAAACTTGGCTTCTGCTCATGCGCTGAAGAAAAAAAAAAAACAGAAAAAATCCCCCCCAACCCCCCCCCAAAAAAATTCAAAAAAAAGATGGCGGCATCCACGGACCGGCACCGACCGAACCGGCTCCATGACGTCATCGTGACATCACCAGCAGGTCACTACCGGTTCGGGCGAACCAGAGCCGAGGTGGCGCAGTGGTTAGAGTGCAGCACTGCAGGCTACTTCAGCTGATTGCTAGCTGCAGTTTGGCGGTTCAAATCTCACCAGGCTCAAGGTTGACTCAGCCTTCCATCCTTCTGAGGTGGGTAAAATGAGGACCCAGATTGTTGGGGGCAATATGCTGACTCTGTGAACCGCTTAGAGAGGGCTGTAAAGCACTATGAAGCGGTATATAAGTCTAACTGCTATTGCTATTGCTATTGCTAACTGGGAGGAACCCACCTCTGGAACATACAGCTATCTTGTTCCCTTAGATCCTGGAAAATGACCAGCTTGATTTGAAGAATTTTCAACAGGTATCGCATTCCACATGCTCCAAAGAACTTTTCTGGAATCAGAGTCAAATGGATGCACATCCATAGCCCTGGTTTTGCATAGGGAAAAAAGAGGGAAAGCAGGGGTGTTTTTTCAGCATTCACAAATATTTATGGTTTATATATAAGCAAAAGGTGTTTAAGGTTCTCATAACCTGAAAATAATTTAAACTCGTTAAAAGATTTTTAACTCATTTTCCTTTGTCAGAAATATTTATTTGTGCTCTTTAGAAAGCTTAGCATATAATTGATAAATTAATTCTATTCTCAACCCCTGGAGCTTTTTTGATGTATTTTTAATGTTTTAATTTATCCCCCGCAGTTATATATTATTTTTTAAGCTACAGTAAACTGCCCAGAGAATCTTGTTTTTGAGTAATAATTACAGCTAGTAAACACATACATATATAATCCCTTCTATTAATGAATACAGTTACATCCCATACTTTGAGAGTAAATAATGATTCCAAAAAGTTTTCATTAAATTATGGACACACTCTCAAGAGGAGCAGAAATTATCTTCTTCCTTAATCAGACCCAATAATAATATCAGCAGGTTTTTAAAAATAATTTGATTAATTAATTGATTCAATGAATATAGCTGCACATCGCACATCGGCAACTCCAACTGGCTAACACAGTTTCTTCTAATGATGATGTGCAGTGATGATGTTATCTAGTTTGGGTAATGAAATGTCTATAAGAAAACAACCAAGCTCAGAGAGGACAAGGACCCCTCGTAGTTTCTTCTGCTGCTTCATTTCTTGGAATTCCTCTGTGATCCATGTACAGAGTCTGCACAGGCACAATCAGTCTAAGGCTGTTGTCCCTTCTTGTTTCAAGTAGAGATGAAAGCCTCAGATAAACTGTGTCTAAAGTAATGTAAGAGGCTTTCCCAATCAAATATGTCCTCCCTCTTCCAGTGAGGAATGGCTGCAGAGGTCTCCAAAGCTAACAGAGAGTCATATGGTGATAACAGAGTAATGGAATTAATTCTCCAACTCATAGAAAGATAGGAAGTGGGGAGATGTCAACTCTTCAAGGCCAGATCAAGAAGTGGATACCACATGTGTTCAAGCAATGCTACTTTATTACTTTGGGTATAGTAACTGAATCCTGAAAGAATGTCAGTGTTTCTCCCTGTCTCATCTCATACTAAAGAAAATCAAACATCTGTTGTTACTTCCTCAAACCCCCATAGCTTCAACCTTAAGTTGTCTACCGTGGACCTCACACCATTCCTAAGAGGTCTGTAAGGGGGCGTGCATAAGCGCACCAGCGTGCCTACCGCCCCTGTCCTACTGTCCCCATTTATTCGTACTCATTTCCTGTGCTCATGTCCATGTTTATACTTATACCTGTTATCTCATACATGTTTGACAAACTAACTAACTAAATAAATAAATTAAATAAATAAATAATAATTAAAAAAAATAAGTTTCTCTAATAACTTTGGTCTATTCAAATGGATGCCTGGAAGACTCATCTATGAAATTGGCTATTGCATCAAAGCCTAAAACAGCAGAGACCTGCATTTCTATGCCTGAGGGTTTTGTATGTGTATATGAAGATTGACAGGGACAAAATGAACATGTCTGTTGTGGGCTGTCTGAGCTCTTCTTAATTGTGTGAAGGGGGCCCTGCTGAATTCTTGGGAGGGAAGCCTGGGAAGGCAAAGCTCTGGACTAATTCAGGCACCTGCTTACTAAATGACCTGCAGTTCCTCAGCATCTTGAAATCCTGTTCAACTTTCTCTCTACACCACCTTTCACTAAACTGAATCAAGGCAGGCCTATTTTGAATTTCTTTTCCAAACTCACTTCAGCCTCTGAACTGGGTAATCACTTTTCCAACTCCCTTGTTAATGGCTAATTCCATCTTCCCTCCCTTAATGGCTCTTTCATATCTCCTACATCAGTTCTAAATTCTTTTATAGAAGAGGATGAGGGCAAGATGAGGGCTGTCTATAAGTTGATAAATCTCCTTCAGCTGGCAAACTTTGTACAACTGTAGGCATCAGGAAAAAGAGTGAACAACGACATAGAAGAAATGATACAGGTCTTTCCGAAACTATCTCTTTAGCCTAAATATTTAGAAGACAAAATTGAAGACTGGGTTTCCTGTGAAACTCTGAGTGGAAGAGTCCTGATGGTTGCCAAGGGATAATTGCGGAGGTTCATTTCACAGTGTGGTAGGCCCTGAATGTAAAGGTTGGTTAACAGTCTCAGCATAACAGGTGGTTAGACAGGTAGAGTAGGTAGAACATTATTTGCATATGATGAATTATTCAATTAAGTTTATTCAAAACTTAAAATTTAAAACTTATTAAAATTATTCAATCATGTATTTATCAAGGCTGGTAGGCATATCCTGGTGCCAGCCCAAATTTTCAAGGTGACAGAAATTACTAAATGTCAGTGCTCTTAGATAATCAGCAAAGCCCTGCTGACTCCCAATTGCATAAAATCAGCTTCTGAAGTCTTTGATGTGAGGAGGGAAAGGGAGGGAGAAGAGAATGGATGGAAGTGAGTAGTGACAAGTTCCTTTCCCCCCCTGTACTGTCCCACAATTCTTCAAGTCTTCCATCAATGTTCAAACAATCCTGGATTAATGCAGGTCATTGTGCTGGGTGCTTTGATGAATTAGATAAATTTGTACTTCATCTGATAGTATATCTTTGAGCTGTTTGATTAGGACTTTCTCATTCCACTCCACATTCTAATCCAACAGCTGCAATTCTATAGTATATTCATATGCTTAACTTGTTGCATGCGGTAGATTTCACAACTATTGCTTAGAAAATCCTGAGAATTAGCCCTCAGACATGGCACAAAGTAAGGTAAGTGTTCAAAATATGGCTGGCTTAAATCAGAAGAGGTCTTAGTCATGGTTCTCAGTTCTTAGACTTATCACATGGCCTTCATCTGAGGGGATATCCCCTGGTTCAAGGAAATTCATAGTTCACAGAATGAGGCAGGCAGTAAATTTGTTTGGAATTCAACCAAATGTATCTGGCACAGAAATAGGAGCTATTGGCACCAGCTGCAGGTTGAGACTACTGAGAAACGATTTATTTGCGGTAGTGTTGATTCTGATGCCGTCCCACCTATTGGTTTAGTTTGTTTATGATCTGGGCTGGTTGGCCCATCTGGACAGTCATTTGGTTCTGTTACAAGAGCAAGTCACCGACTATCTGATTGTTGGTTGGTGGCCATTATGCTAATCTTTGATCTGTGGGCAACATCATTCCTTCCATTAAGGTGGGATAATGAGAGGACAAACAAACAATTTGGCTCCCCTAACCGGAACTCTACAGTAAATCTGCATATGAATTAACCTGAGTGCATTAAATGAACTTGGCTGAAGTGTTGTAAATATAGAACACAGTGTGGCTAAATAAGTATCCTTACTGCAGCTAAAATGAAACATATTGAGCAGCTGAGTGTCCTCTTTCAGCATGAGTGGGCAGTTCCTCTCTTGGACCCATGACTATTTAAACCCATTGCCGATGCTGCTTAGTTTTTACATATTTAATCAGATTACTTGTTCTACATTTCAAGTAGTTGATTATTGATATAACTATAATCTCTGCCTGAGAATAGCTAGCTTGGAGAATGACCAGCATAGGGAGTTCATATCAGTACAGGATGGTTGAATTAAGAAAGAGATGGTGGCTGATGTGGTGTGATTAGTGAATACATGCCAGCAGTGAGAACAAATGTGTTGCGAAGCAAATTATGGAATTTGTATTCTGAACCCTCCGATTCAAATTTTCCCAAATCCTTTTCAGTACCTATGCCTAAGTTTGCAGAATTCTTATCTGAAGCCTAAGGCGATAATGCATCATTTATTTTTCCATGCTCAGGAAATTGCTACATCTGCAGAAAGGACATAATACTTTGTTGAAGTCTTTTGATTACTGAGATATCGGCACAAAGTGTAGCAAGATAAACATCCCAAATAACAGAAAAAGCAAGAGGGTTAAATCCCGTTTTATTTCTTTCCTAGTTCCTGCTCTTTGAATAAAGTTTTTTAGTGGCTTTTTGGCAAAGAATAAAAACAATTAGTTGATGCAGAAATTGCTTTGACAATCTTAGGTATTTCACCTAAGTGAGAAATGCTCTAAGTGAGAAATATTCAGAAATAGCCTAACAGATGCTCCTGTAAATTAGATTGTTTGAAAGCTCAACATTAATCCCCTCAAAATACATTTCAGTTAATTTAGTAGCTGCCAAAAATCATTTTAAACTGATATTCTTAAATTGTAATAAAACATAAAACTTACACAAATTTTCTGTGAGAAGAATGAATAATACTTATTTATAAATGGCATGCAGGCATTCAAATGTAATAATAGGACCTGAGGTGTTACGTCAACTAAGAGTAGCCTAAGAATATTTAGAGCTCTAGGCTTTGGAGTAGGGCCAGGTTATGATATCTTGTGTGTGACACAAGATATCACAACTTCCTTTAGGGCTCCTTCCATTTGCAGAAAATGATAAGCCAATCCCCATCTTGTAAATGCTTCTGTTCATCAGTTATACTTGGCTCCAAGCTGTCTGCATTTATGTATTCAATCTGTCTCAAATATGATACAGCTCAGTACATCTGTACCTCTTTTAGAGGCCATCTCATTCTGACAGTGCTGATAGATAACTATGTATTTACATAGAAAATTAAATTTATTTTATTTCAGATTTACATTACAATCAATGAAACTGTGGTTCGTTAAATTTGTCCTCCAACTTTCCACCAATTCAGCCATTTATCAGTATGGCTTAATAAAAATGCTGCATTTCTTGAAGAAACCTAGATTCTTGTTCATTTCCAAATGGAGGGAATCCCATAACTATAAAATAAATACTGGGCGTATCACTCTGTGAGCATTTGCTGCTTCAAAATGGAACTAGTAAGATATTGTTAAAGAGAGCATTTTGACTTTATGTTGGCAGACACAATGAGAAATAATGGATAAATGGGCTCAAGCAGCTGAGCTAAAGCCATTTAAGAAATTAAAGGTCAAAAGCAGAAATGTTGTCCTTGAAGAAAATAGGGCATCTTTTAGATCCAGGGCAATGGCACATTATATTTCAGTTGCAAAAGAAATATATATACACATATTGGGGCACGATGGCTCAGCGGTTAAAGACACTGAGCTTGTGAGCTGAAAAGCTCACAGTTTGGGTTCAAGACCTGAGCGCTGTGCAACAGGGTGAGCTCCCATTATTTGCCCCAGCTTCTGTCCACCTAGCAGTTCAAAAGCACACAAATGCGAGTAGATAAATAGGTACCACTTCTGTGGGAAGTTAACAGCATTCGGTGTACCTCCATGTATAGTCATGCTGGCCACATACATGACCATTGACCATGGAAATGTCAACGCTCCCTCAGCTAAGCTCCCTCAGCTAAGAAAGAAAGAAATAGCATACAGTGAGTCCTCAACTTATGACTGGTCATTTAGGTACTGTTCGAAGTTATGACAGACTTCTCAAAATGTACTCCCCCCCCGGTCACATGATGATCACATTTACAGCAATTTGCAGCATCCCACAGTCATGATCATGTGATCATGATTTATGATTTATAATGCTTTTTTCCAGAAACCAGCAATTACTTCTGGTTTCTGGCAAAAAAAAACAAAAACCAAAAACTCCATGGCAGACAATGAATTCACTTAACTGTGGCATTTACTTAATGACCATTGCAAAAAATAACATAAAATCAGGTTGATTACATAGATGCTTCAACCTACAACCATCATGAACTATCATGACATATGATTGAAATTCCGAGCTCCGTTATAAGTCAAGAAGTACCTGCATTTTCTTTAGACAACAAAATATGAATAACATTTCATTTGCTTGCTGATTTCACTAAGTATCCCCTATGAAGAAAACACATAAGTGGTTTGAGGCTAGGGGTGGTTAGTTTCATTTTCTCTACGATTGTTTAGGAATTCTAGATGAATTTAATTTTCACATAGATGTACAGTCACATTATCCATTCAGATTTACAGTGACATATCCAACAAAATCAAGTTATCATGAGACAGTTGATCATCATATCAATTGCAAATTGACTGTTGATTAAAAAAAATTAAAAATTAGGATGTACCTTCCATGTAAGCAAGGGTATTTTTCAAATGAAATTAACTGCTGATTTGCTTAGCAAGAAACTAAGCTAAGTTAGTCCTAAGCTAACTGTATCATAGATCATTCATCTAAGACATGGGTGGGGAAGTTTCATCTTTGACCAGAGGTGGGGAACTATGGCCCTTTTCTGACTTGTGGACTTCAACTCCCAGAATTCCCCACAGGTGGGAAACTTTCATCTTAGACCAGAAATGGGGAACTATGGCCCTTTTCTGACTTGTGGACTTCAACTCCCAGAATTCCCCATGGGTGGGAAACTTTCATCTTAGACCAGAAATGGGGAAATATGGCCCTTTTCTGACTTGTGGACTTGTGGGCTCAGGAATTCTGGGAGTTGAAGTCCAAAGTCTTCCCAACTTCAATTCTAGAGTGGGGGGGGGGGAAAGAAAAATGCCATGTTTGTGTAGTCAGAGTACATGTATGGCTAATTGTAATCCAAACATTACCACCTGAAATAAGCATGCGTGCACCTGAGCAGAGGTAGACCTACAGATATCATTCTGGTCTGCTGTACATTATAAAAATATTGGCCTCAGTATAGCCCACTCAATAAAGCATTAGCATTACTTGCCCACCTAGTCTTTCCTTTTTGATGCTTTGTTAAAATATGCTGCATCCTGTAAAATTCAGCTGTATCATCACTGAAGTATTACAATTCAGTTGACATTTGGGTGATGGGTCAAATCCAGTGGTGGGATTCAATTTTTTTTACTACCGGTTCTGTGGGTGTGGCTTGGTGGGCGTGACTTGGTGGGCGTGGCAGGGGAAAAATACTGTAAAATCTCCATTCCCACCCCACTCCAGGGGAAGGACACTGCAAAATCTCCATTCCCTCCCCACTCCAGGGGAAGGATACTGCAAAATCTCCATTCCCTCCCCACTCCAGGGGAAGGTTACTGCAAAATGCCCATTTCCTCCCGATCAGCTGGATTCGGGAGGCAGAGAATAGATGGGGGCAGGGTCAGTCAGAGGTGGTATTTACCCTTTCTCCGAATTACTCAAAATTTCCGCTACCGGTTCTCCAGAACTGGTCAGAACCTGCTGAAACCCACCTCTGGTCAAATCCATTGTTTGAGGAACTATGTATGAGACACTCAGTGATGGAGGAAAATCATCAGTTGTG
Organism: Thermophis baileyi; assembly: GCA_003457575.1. Classification (NCBI taxonomy): domain Eukaryota; kingdom Metazoa; phylum Chordata; class Lepidosauria; order Squamata; family Dipsadidae; genus Thermophis; species Thermophis baileyi. The sequence goes on from QLTV01001030.1 coordinate 2,603,217, forward strand.
ACACTGGCAGAAAGATTCCCCAGGTGGGAAAGAAACAGCGTGTCTTAGCTCAGGTTGAAGTAAAACATTTTGGCCAAAAGATGGCCTGTGGAAAATTGATCTTGAATGAATGTTGCAGCAGAAAAGGGCTTGCCACGCTGCAAGAAAGAAATTCATGGACAATATTTTTTCATTACAGCTACAACAGTGACAAGTCTCCTTTTGTCTCCAGTCTGTCCTTGCCCTCACTTTTTTAATGTACCACAATCAGTGCTGCTAAACCAATGCTTTAACGTCAAAGTTGATTTCTGTTGAAGTTCTGAAGCAGATTAAAGACTAATGGGGGTATTTTGTGCCCCTGGATAAATGCCTAAATCCAATACACATTGGGGATATGAATCTCAGTTTCAATCAAAGTACAACTCACTGGACTGTGCTAGCAACAGCCTAACTATATAACAAATTACTAGTACAAGTATATAAACAGATGAATCAATAACCCCACCAAATTGTCTCTCAGACTGAAAATAAATGTTCTAATATACTTTTTTTCCCAGTCCGAAAATGGGTGGAGACCAATTTTCAGGTCTTTAAGGGATAATTTAATGCTTTGGGAGTTTTAAGGGGCAAAACAAGTATCTTAAGGAAGCATTTCTTTTCTTCAAAGAGAAATTGGCCATATGGAGAGCAAAAATTAATAAAAAGGCAGTTATGATGGGAAACAGGCTTCATGGGATTGGAAACTAGAGTACGGGTGGCCATATTCAATTGTTGGCTCAAACTATCTCTTCCCTTGCCTTTGCCTCATTAGCTATGAGCAATGACTCTCACGCTGCATAAAAATAGGTGGTAGCAACTGAAATTCTATCCTTGGGGTTTTCTTCAGGTCTTCTACTCAGCATAGGGTATGACCAGGCTATAACGTACTTTATAGACACGAAACACAAACTTGGACCTAGCCAAAATCCAAATCTTTATTGGCAACAAGTCCAACAGGTATTCTGCTTCTCCCAATGGTATACCCTAACCAAACAGAGAAAGGCTTTTACTTCAGCATGATGCCATGCGCTCACCGTAACTGTTCTTGAAGTCCATACTAGGCTTTGCAATGGTCTGAGACTCTGAGACACAAACAACAGAGCATGTGTTTCTCCAGTGCCTACGTTTATACAAACATTTGCACTACAATTGATATTCTATCAATTAATACATAAATACCCAGGGTGCACAGGACAATATTAGAACATACTGTACAGTAGCTTTCAAGAACCAACCTTGATATGTTGCCAGTTTCTGGCATCAAATTCATCAGATGATGACATGCTTGGGGGCTCAACATTATGAAATAGATTTAATTAGCACTTTGTTGGCCACATTAGGATGCTTTGTAACTTAATAGAATGTTCCACATACTGTAAAGGTATTCCTCATTTGGTCCTCATTTAGTAACCATTTGCTGTTATGATGGTAATAAAAAAGTAAATTTACAACCAATCTTCACATTTACAACCTTTACAAGTCTGTCTTTAAAGCAAAGGAAAGCTGAAGTAAGTTAATTAGCACAGTCATGGTTTTACTTAATGACTGCTTTGCTTAAGTTGCTGGTTCTAAATGTGGTTGCTAAAGAAGGATTATCTGCACTAATTTGTTTATGATGCTAATGCTCCTACCTCTTCCTTATATGTACAAATAATGTATATTTACTTTTAGTTTTTAACTTTTATTTTCTGACTTTTTCTAATCCAAATTTCTGTTTTCATTTTCACCCTCTTTCTTTCTCTCCCTCTCTTTGTATTTATGTGTGTGTGTGTGTGTGTGTGTGTGTGTGTGTATGATTGAACCTATTAGGATCAATTTATTTATTAGGACCAATACTGCAGAATGTGTTTCAAAAGGTTGATGGCTAAATTTGATACTTGCTATACTCTATCTATCTATATATCTATCTATCTTCTCTTATACTTCTTTGTAATGACTGTACCCACTTTATTATCTTGGTCTGTGACCACAATATTTGATATAAAAAAGTAGTAAAGCACTGATGCAGATATGTGAATAATAATTAAAAGTGTTTCATTTCTTTTCTGTTTTTTAAGTGACAAAGATCTTAAGGGATGCATTATACAGAAATGTCAAAACACTATCCCTGAATTCACCATTAAACTTTGCATATTAATGGTATAATATTATAGGCATTCTAGACAAATATCAAATCCCATTATCACTAGAGGGCTGGCAACAGAGTTGAGTGAAAAGTTTGCCTAAACATCTATATCCAGTGCAAAAGAACATCAACACAAGAAACTGGCTATTTAGTGAAACAGCGGATTAATTTTGAAGACAATGGAAAATGAAAAGTATGTATTAGCATATCTCACCACAAGCTTGACCTTGTCTCACTGGGCCTCAGTGAGAATATTCTCTGACCGTGGGAGTCATAACCTCATTCATTGCTGCCAAACACCACCTGCTACTTAAATGTTGTAGGGAGAATGGCTTCCAGGAGAGAAAAATTGTATTTGTGGTTTCTTAGCAACACAGCAGACTATTTCAGATCTGGATGGTACTATACAACTATGAAATAGGTGAAACACAGGGCACATGGAGATCAAAAAGGAGTTTTTCGGTTCATTAGCCAAGATACTTTACTTGCCTGCTTGCTTGCTTTTCCTTCCCCCCATCTGGCCCCATTTCTTTTACGAATAGAATAGAATAGAATAGAATAGAATAGAATAGAATAGAATAGAGTAGAATAGAATAGAATAGAATAGAATAGAATAGAATAGAATAGAATAGAATAGAATAGAATAGAATAGAATAGAACAGAACAGAACAGAATAGAATATTTTGAATGTACACTAATCGGCATTAAAATGAAATTTCATTGCATACAGCTCTCAAAGGGTCTCCACCTCTAATATACACTACATCTATCTAACTAGGCATATCATACACCCCTTATTAATTAGACCAAGCAGTAACAATGTTGGTTAGGACTACAAAACACATAACACCCAGCCCATCAACTCATCCAGAATCATGCAGTGCAAACTATTCTCTATACATCAATTCATGCCCCCTGAAAACAAACACACATACACATAAACATTTGGAAGGGGAATAAGTAGGATTAGGGGATAGCTTGATCTGATTTGGATCCAATCCATTATTTCTAAAGCATATTCAGAAGAAAATTAATAAATGGATAAAGCCAATGAAAGGGAAGGAAGTGCAGGAAACGAAATGGAGATTAAGTAATGAATGAAATGTAAGATGAAAAATGCCTCTGTAATTGTTATTTAAAACATACAAGGCTGTTTGATGATTTAATTTAATATGAAATCTATCATACAGGAATGTCTACATAATGTTAAATCCCAAATCAACTGTAATTTCTCAGCACAAGTTTTGAGGTTGGAAAGTTATTATTAACCCAGCATTTCCTATTGATCAGTCTTACTCAAGTTGAAGACTATCCAAGTATAATTCTCAGATTCCCAACTTGGATGAAGAATTAGTAGTACTTCTGGAGGAGTCAGGTGGGAGGCTATCATAGACTTTTTCATTTAATGCCTTGATGCCCAATTGCAGCTACAATATTATTTATATTTAAACAATTACATCCCATCCTTGTAGAGAATACGCAGGAAATAAATCTTTTAAATACATCCACACAAACATAATTGTAACTCACTGCCATTAGTGGACTGTGTGGAGGAAGTGCTGACATGTAATAATCTTTTCTTTCAATAATTTCTGTCTCTCTGTCTTATCTTTATCTTTCTCTCTTTCCCTCTTTGTGAGGGAACCAAGCTACATTGTGGTTTTCCATGTAAACGTGATATTGGGGTAGGACTGTTTAAAGCACCTATTTTAGGAGATCAGAAATAAAATAAGTTCCTTCTAACAATCTTATGATATTAAACATTAATAAAGGTTGCTTAAATATTAGCAGAGGCAAATACTAGTTTTTGCTCCAGTGAGCTCCCAAATTAAAAAATTCAGTCAGAGTTGCAAATGCCAGGCTCTTGACCCTCATTTTTACTGAAGCGTTGCTAATTTTGACTACTTATTCCTGATTCAAATTTCATGCACCAAATTATTTTATCCGGACACGTTTGTCTGGCTGTCACTTAAAAATGGTTGCTGATTTGTTGAAGATAATACACTTGTTGTATGGAAGAAAGTACAAACAACAAGCTGATGATGATCCATGAGGCATGCTGCTGACAGCAAAAAGCAGCTCATTACAGTTTGCCATCTTCTGCTCTATAGCGTAAAATGACAAAAAATGTTTCGTGGGAGGAATAAATGACAATGTGTATTGTTATATTAACAATTTCAAATTGTCGCTGGCACGGATAAGTGTAGCTCAACTTCTCCACTTCACTTTGTCTTGAAACAAAAGCAAGCAAGATCAATTGAATATAGAACAGCAACTGGAATTAGCACTTTGCTCTCTTAACAGGTATGCTGTTATAATAATAATAGGCATTTATATAGCTGATTCCTAGCTTAGAAAAAAGGAGATTAAAGACAGGTAGAAGAGCATACCAGAACATGAAATGGGTCAAGCATCATGCTGTTCATTATCTCAGAAATGATCTGAGGAACTTCTACATTATTGGAAACATTGGAAGCCATTTTATGGTAATAGTGGTGCATAGATAGATAGATGAGAGAGAGACAGAGACAGACAGACAGAGACAGAGACAGAGACAGAGACAGAGACAGACAGACAGACAGAGACAGAGACAGAGACAGAGACAGAGACAGAGACAGACACAGACAGACAGACAGACAGACAGACAGACAGGCAGACAGACAGATGATATATATAGATAGATGATAGATAGATAGATAGATAGATAGATAGATAGATAGATAGATAGATAGATAGATAGATAGATAGATAAATAGATGATAGATAGATAGATAGATAGATAGATAGATAGATAGATAGATAGATAGATAGATAGATAGATAGATAGATAGATAGATGATAGATGATAGATGATAGATTGATAGATTGATAGATAGATGATAGAGATAGATAGATAGATGATATGCAATTTTTAGTGAAAAGGTCTTCAAAAATCATCAAAGCAGACAGACAGACAAACAGACAGACAGACAGACAGACAGACAGACAGACAGACAGATAGATAGATAGATAGATAGATAGACAAAATAAATCTTTCCAGACACTGTTGCATTTCATTATATCTTTAAAAAATTAGTGGGTATTTTCCTTTAATGCAATGATCCTCTATCTATATATATATAAAAGCAAAAACCACTCACACATTAATCACGAAATCTCCAGAACCGTAAAGCCTACAAACTTGAAATTTGCCACGTATGTTCCTCTTGGCTTCTAGGTGCTCACTAAGAAAGGATTTTTCAAAATGACCATCGCAGCATGAGTATTTCTTATATTAATATTAACAAGCTCTGATGCTAAGGAGTTCTACTCCCCCCTTCCCACCTGAAAAGAAATCTGATCCAAATGCAAAACACAGGCAGAGGAGTCTCAGTTTCGCTTTTGCTTTCACAACAGCAAGCAGCTTTACTACAGAACAGTTGATCTAAGCAATGCACAGAGTCCTTCCTGTCTCCTTGTTGCTCCTATGCCATCACCATCAATAAGGCACAGGGACAGACTTTGAAAGTGGCTGGTGTGCATCTCACGAGTGCCTGTTTCTCCCATGGCCAGTTCTATGTGGCATGCTCTAGAGTCAGTTCACCTGACAGCCTGGTCATCCTCCAGCCAGACAGCAAAACCAGGAATGTTATTTACAGGGAGGTCCTGAGAAATTCATCTGAGGGATGAATTGAAAGTCTATGCTATGCAACTTATTAGCCTGGCTACATAGACAAAACAGCCACGGTTGCTGCTGGGATTAAAGGGCTTAAGCCCATTTATTTCATTGTTGTTACACTTACAATAATGTCTTCATCTATAACAGAAACTTAGCTTACCATTTCTAACGAAATAATACAGTCCCTTTTTTAACTACTCATTAATTTTCAAGCTTTAACTGACAATTTATCAAGCCCCATCACATAGTTTCGTAGCGAAGCGCGGGTATCATCTGTTTATAAAATTACTTCCATCAGCGTGAATCACAATTGAGTCATATCATGCAATTCATGATGTCTTTGCCAACAGTTTGATCTTTTTGTAAAGCTTTAGGCCATTGTTGCAATAACATTGCAGTGCACAAGCTAGGAGAACATTGTTCATTTAGGTCCACAGTTAATTGTGTAATGTTTATGTGCCTGACCTTAGAATACTCTTAATGTCTCTTAAAATCAGCTTTTGACAGGATACTATTGGAACATTCGGGCATTTATATGTCCTACTCAAAACTATAAGTGGTGGTAGACTTTAGGAGAAACCCTCCCATACTACCACCTCTTACAATACTAGACAACACAGTATCAACAGTAGAGACCTTCAAATTTCTAGGTTCTATCATATCTCAAGACCTAAAATTGACACCTAACATCAAAAACGTCATCAAAAAAGCACAACAAAGAATGTTCTTTCTGCACCAACTCAGGAAGCTCAAACTGCCCAAGGAGCTGCTGATACAGTTCAACAGAGGAATTATTGAGTCTGTCATCTGCACCTCTATAACTGTCTGGTTTGGTTCTGCAA
>QLTV01001030.1:2628395-2644432 GCA_003457575.1 Thermophis baileyi
ATAACATAGAGATACAAGACAAAAGGTTTTTTTTTTTTTTAGAACATTCACTCTTAGATGGTAATATCTCCAAGAATGGGGAACTTTACAAAACAAATGCTGCAATGGAGCAAGCCGTTTATAAAGCCCAGGGCCTACTTTCTATTAAAAGGTAAAAATGCAAAGGAAGAAAAACTCCAAGATATAGTGAAATGTGATGACTAAAAATTCTAATTAGGACCAAACAATGCAACCTCAAGAAAACTTTGATAGTTCATGTGAATTTTACTGAACATAAAATATATGTTATAGAGCATATGCAACCATAAAACAGGTTTTCTGCCCATTAGGAATGAAATATCACTTTAATCCCACTTTCTTGGAGTCTTGTTTGCCAAGAGGTCTAATACTGTTAGGTTGATTGTAGCTCTTCTTCTGATTAAAATGTTATGAAAGTTTATGTCCAATAAATGTCTGAAGAATAAGCCAGACAGAGTCTAGTAACTACAGGGAGATTTAGAAAACTTCAGAGCTCATCAGATCATCTGGTTACTCATGCAGGTTTCTTATTAATAATGGGTGAGGAATCCTGCAAGCTAGACCAAAACAAGACGTAGTTTATAAAATTGTGGAGGCAATGGCTTCAAGGGCGTGGGGATATTTAATTCCACTGACATTTGGACAAATGAATGTGGAGAAGACAAGAAGTTATTATCATTTAGGATAACTGACACACCAAAGAAAAACAAAAGGTTTCAAGAATCCAGCAAAAGTTTTGAAATGTCAATACAAACATATCAGATATCAAGAGGACGGAAGCATATTGCATGCTTGGGGGGATGGGATGATGCGGGGAGGTGGAGGCTGGGAACCTCTCATCTGTACCTGACAGGCATCTTCAGGACTCTGCCATAGCACTACCTTTATCTAACCCTTTGGTTTCTTCTTTTTCTGAAAATAAAAGCCAGTGGATTAGCAGAGAGTACTTCTGGGAAGAGTACAGTAACTATTTTGGGATTATTTTAAACAAAAAGAGTCAGGGTAAACATTTGATATTTCAACAGTATTCTTACATCTGGTTCTTTTGGATACTAAAACTGATCGAAGACCATATAGATTTGCAATAGGTGATCCCTACACTATTGGTTTTTAGCCTCTTTCCTCTGGATACAATAGTTTGGAATTCTATAGAAAAACCCCTATTTGAAGAAGTCTGGATTCTTGGCTGGAAAGCAAAAGTCAGCCTTTGCCCACCTATAGTTCCTACTTTGGTACACAATTAGCCAGAACTCCTCCCATGATTTGCTCCTTTACTGTTGAAAGTGATGTTTCTATCTTTGCGGCTATAGACTCCTTGCCAGACTTAGCCATCTTATAACTGGGAGGATGCGGCAAAGGAGGAAAGCTTGAGGCTGAAATACAACCTAGGTTATGATAGAGTTACCATTTTACCGTTTTCTTTGGCAGTGGTTCATTTATTTGCATGGTGGCGATTTGAAAAACATACTCTGATGTTGTTGGCTCCCTCTATACTGGTGTAACATGTACTGTAATTGCTCACAGTATCCTTAGCTTTATAGAGGTAATTATATTTATAGTTGGGCATATAATTTTATCCCATGTTTATATTATTCATGCTGTGTGCTTTCCTTTCTTCCTCTGTCTATGGAGATTCTCAGTCATCCAGGTCATGGTTGTCCCAAAGAGGTTTTTTTCAAGAGGCAACTGGACTTCCTTTGAAGACATTTCACTTCTCATCCAAGAAGCTTCTTCCGTTCTGACTGGATGGTGGGAAATGGAAGGGTTTATATTCCTTGCAGACAGCTGGTCATTTAGGCTAGTATGAATTACATATGACTGATATTTTGTTAGTCTAATGACTTTATAACCTTCTCTTAACATAGTATAGAGATAGAATTGCTGGGCATAAGTTACAGTGAAACACATGAGAAACTCACAGGTAATTCAACATGATAATTTTAAGGCATTCCTATGACTTCTGGAAGCTTCAGCACAGTAATGCTGACCAGTCTCTAGGCCTAAAAAGAATGGTCAACTCTACTCATGGACAGGGCAAGCTGCCCAGGTTCAAATCCTATAAGGGGTATGGCTAGCTGATGAGAGCTAAATAGCTTGAAATAGATCTATACTAATCTCCCTTTATTTATTTATCAGTAAAAAATATGTCACACATAGAAAATAACGGACTGTCATAAGCAACTGCCTGGATGGCCCCTGGATTGGGGGGGGCTGAAAGGTGAAAGGAAGCAGTATGCTCCCTCCCATATTTGGGTATACCAGGTGATAAAAAACATATATATCCTTGTCCCTGGAACAAGCTGATAGGGAGGAGATCCTGTGGCTCAGAGGTTAAAGCATTTGCCTAACAAGGCAAGCTGCCCAGATTCGAATCCTATAAGGGGTATGGCTAGCTGATGAGAGCTAAATAGCTTGAAATAGATCTATACTAGTCTCCCTTTATTTATTTATCAGTAAAAATATGTCATATATACACACACACACACACACACACACACACACACACACACATATATATATGAGTACATATACTGTACTCTTCTTACAAAACTGTAGACAAAATTCATACTCTGCAAAATGTTATTTCCCCAAAAAATATTGTTTCCTTTGAAAAGAAGTATCAGCTTTTTTATTTTTAATTCTCAATGTATTTTAAAATTTTAAAAATAGTTGCTTGGTTTTGCACACTATTATTGTAAGAAGACAGAGTTATTGCTTATTTTTAGAGAATATTTTTAGCCCTTTCCATCCTGTTTGAATGCTAGTTCTTTCTGGGAACAAACATTTCTTGGATTTTTCATTGTAGCCTCATCTATTTATAGCTTACGAAAGAAGGGTATATGAAAGCTCTTAGTATGTCCATATGTTACCAAAATAGACTCTCTTTGAAACATAAGGGAGATTTAAGGTATATCCCATAATAGAAATTTGTCCATTTTCTGCATATACATCCATCCATACAGATACTGTATGTAATGAAATAAGTTGCATTGTTTGCAATGCCCTCAAGGAAGGTATGAAAGCAGATGCTGACAGATAATGCTCTTAATATTAGTGGGAATTTTTGAACGGATTTGGATTGTTGTAATTTTATATGAATTTTGCTAAAATTGATGGTTGCAAATAAAAGTAACATATGTATGTGTGAATGTGTGTTTTCCATAAAGTTATCTTCCTAAAAAGGCAGAAGAAAGTTTTGGATATCATTAAATCAATCATTAATCTAAATCTCATTGCTAAATCTATCTACCACCCCATTCCTGGCATTTACATTTTCTTGAATAATGTGCACATTAAATTAAGAAGTGTCTTTATGCGAATGTAGTACTCTATCTCTGTTAGGACAATTGGTGTTTATACAGGCCAAATAAATTGAAGTCTGTATTCTCGGACAGTAATTAAGACAAATGTTGTGACATTTCAAAAGAAACAACCTGATTGTCAAAATTAATTGTTTTGCTTGAAAGCATAGAAATATCTGCTACCATCATTTTGGATTGAACACCCAGTGACTAAATCAAATTAAAGATTTATTGCAGTCAGAAACAGGATTCACTTATTGTGCTGGTTTGCTTGTCTATTAGGTCAAAATTGGCTGGATTCATATATAATACTAAGAATAATCCATTGTTTACAAGTCACCATGATGAAATGTATCCATCAGGCAAACCAAAAATATGTCAAAGTTTGGTTTTATATATGCATAAAAATAAATCAAAATTAAAATATTAAATAAGCATTTCTCCATTATTATCATTGCACTCACAAAGACTTTTGCAAAAAAAAAGTGTAATTAACAGAACTAAAGCATTCAATTAACTAATTCTAAACTATCCTTTAATCTAAACATAATATTAGCCTAATTTCAGCACGCAACAGATAATATAACTAGACCAGGGGTGGGTTCCAACTTACCTTGCTGCCGGTTCGCTCCCTCCTGCGCCGCATGGGTGCGCCTCGTGGGCACGTGCGCGCTTTGCGCGCACGTGCATGCTCAGTAACGAAAAATCCGATATTTTTTTAAAAAGCCAAAAACAAGATGGCGACTGCATGCACAGTGCTGGAACTCGGCTTCTGCGCATGCTCAGAAGGAAATAAAAAATAAAAAAAATTCAAAAAAAATTCAAAAAAATTCAAAAAAAAGATGGCGGCGCCCACGGACCGGCACCGACCAAACCAGGTCAGTGATGTCATTGTGACATCACCAGCAGGTCGCTACCGGTTTGGGAGAACCGGTCCAAACCGGGAGGAACCCACCCCTGAACTAGACATAAATGAGAATCATTATTTCCTAATAACAAACACAGAATGAAGATAATACTCATATCTGTAACACAGTATAGAAAACTAAACATGTCTCTGTGTAGGAAAGTTCCACTATTGTGCCACTTTAATCCCATATAAATAAAAGGAATGAGTTTTATTTGTTATAGAACACACATTTTATTGGTTCATTTTTCCAATTCTCTTACAAGTTCACTGTATTTGTGTTTTTCTTAAAACTGCTGATCTTGTACACACTTGAACAGCTATTTCATAGAGAGGCATTTCCCACCAGACAGAATTGGAAGTGTCTGAAATGCTTCAGAAATTTCCTAACAGTTAGAACAATTAATCAGTGGAACGACTTGCCTCCAGAACTTGTGGGTGCTGCAACACTGGAAGTTTTTAAGGAGACTGGACAGCCATTTGTCTGAAATGGTATAGGTTTCCTTCTTGAGCAGGGGGTTGACTAGAAGACCTCCAAGGTCCTTTCCAATTCTGTAATTCTGTAATATAACTGTATTATATAGAAAAAAGTTCAAATTCTTCTTCTCTATTAGAAGTCATTTCCTTTTATTAAGTTGGATTTGAACGTTGTTTGTAACTTATTAACTGACAGAGGAAAATCAAAAGACAAAAAAAATTTAAATGGTGGCTGCAACCACATGATTGCAGCCATTTTATGTGAACTGCACATTCAGTACTGGTAAGAAATAGATGGAATTGTGGTTACAGCTGCCATCTTGATTTTTTTCTCCGCAAAGAAAAAGTGTCCCAAATTCGCATTAGTCTACATTATAGCATATTAAACTATATTACATTTACCCGAAACAAGAATATTTTACTAATTTAGCTAACTACTAGATTTCATCAATGAAATTTAGTATAGAAAAATTCTGATTATCTCTAAAATATATGGTAATAACTCTTCACATATAATAATAATTTGTATTTTATTCTCACAATGTCCTTCAGTTCTTGATAATATAGACCAAAAGCTTCAGAATAAAATTCTGGGAATAAAGGGAACAAAGGATAATCTGAATGAGTTCAACAAGGCCTCTTGATAGATGAAGAAATAATTCAATCTGTAAATAATCCTGGCAGAAATTATAAAATATCACATTTGAATTCAGTCAATTTTTTAAAAAAGAAAATCTATATTGGGCCAAAATGTGCTTCAAAAAATTCCATTGCATCCACCATTTTAAAATGTCTTTTATGCATCCAATAGGACCACCATGGCCAATGCAGTCTTTCTGAATATAAATCTAAAATATTATCCCTGGCTTGTCAGCCTGTAAACCACACTGGACAGGATAGAAAATAGAAGGCAATATTTCATGCACCTGTGTTGCTGACAAAACTTTGGCATAATTTAATAAAGAAATCAGATGGTTGCTTGCATCATTCACAGAATTTTTATCATGTTTCAAAATCATAGCTATATAAGGCTTATTAGTGGAAATCAGAAAGTTTAGAAAAGCTATCTTGTTGTTTTTTAAGTGTGTAATTTTGTTCCTCAGTAAACCTTTGACTGCATACTATAAAAGGTCTAATATATTTTTAATAATGCTGATTCATTATGTTAAAGTGATTATATACCTTGCCTGAAGTATAATAGCAGAAACAATGTTATTTTATTGTTGCTGTTTCAATCTAGAGGTCAACAGTTTATTCCCTGCACTCAATACCTTCGCTTTATGTGATTTAGTGAAATGACCATTTATAGCATGAATTTCTTAGAAATAATTTAAAAGTATTTTTATGTCAGCAAGATCAGTCCACAAGCAGTCTGTATATAAAAATGTAACTATAACTATGTTTTTTTTAATGCAGTTGAAACTTAAAATTGAACTCAAAACTCTTTCACTTTCAACACCTTTATTTATTTGCAAAGTTGCTGCAATATCTGTAGGACATTGTTTATTAAAATTTTCAAGTACTAGTTTCTTTTACTTCCTTTTTTTCCTATGACCATTTTTCCCCAAAACCTTCTTAATACTACCAGATAATGGTCTACCTAAATTCAGTAACCCCTCACTATTAAAAAAAACTTGAGCATATAATCTGGAGATCAAGCATCTGGGCAGAAGCAACATATATCAACTGGACATAGTATTCCTAGGGTTGGTTGGTTGGTTGGTTGGTTGGTTGGTTGGTTGGTTGGTTGGTTGGTTGGATTATTGGTTGGTTGGTTGGTTGGTTGGTTGGTTGGTTGGTTGGTTGGTTGGTTGCCTTCAAGATTGATCCCTGGCTTGCCTAGACAAGTCCATGAAATTGTCTTGGCAAGATTTCAGAAGTGGCTTGTCACTGCTTACTTCCTCTAGGTATGAGAATGTGATTGGCCCAAAATCACGCAGCTGGCTTTGTGATATCATTTATATCATATGAACCTACATGAATACATCTTCTTCACTGTCTCTATTCTCATTTTGGGTTGTCAGGTAAATGTTGATCACAAAGGTCTTATCTGTTTTAGTATCTGAATCAAGGACAGTTCTTCCTAGTCACAGGGTAACATCTTTTTGTTTTGACTTCTACTTATTGTTGAGTCAGCTGGGTCTTGTTACACTGGCATTTTAATTGAGTGCTTTTATTTTGGTAGAGAAACTATGAGTGGCCTATGAATAATGCTAAAATTATTTTTGAATACAGGAAATATATAACTATATCAAATTAAGCTGAAATTCACATACACACACAGGAATTTTAAATAATATGAAGTCTTACTGAAAGCCTATCTTTGGGGCAATTCTACAGAAAGGGATATCACTACTCCTAATTTCCATTTTCACCCTGCCAACAAAAGTGTGTATAGTCCAGGCTATGATTTTCCCAGTTGCAATGTATGGCTGTGAAAGTTGGACCATAAGGAAGGCTGAGCACCAAAGAATTGAGGCCTTTGAACTATGGTGCTGGAGAAGACTCCTGCGAGTCCCTTGGACTGCAAGGCGATCAAACCGGTCAGTCCTAGAGGAGATCAACCCTGACTGCTCTTTAGAAGGCCAGATCCTGAAGATGAAACTCAAATACTTTGGCCACCTAATGAGAAGGAAGGACTCACTGGAGAAGAGCCTAATGCTGGGAAAGATTGAGGGCAAAAGAAGAAGGGGATGACAGAGAATGAGGTGGCTGGATGGAGTCACTGAAGCAGTCGACGTGAGATTAAATGGACTCCAGGGGATGGTAGAAGACCGGAAGGCCTGGAGGAACGTTGTCCATGGGGTCGTGACACGACTTCGCAACTAACAACAACAACAATTTCCATTTACCCAGATCCATAATGGTGTAGACCATTTTAATTGGCCCATCCAGAGAAAATCCACATGGAAGTCCACAGAATTGCTAAGCTTCCTTCATATCTGTATATTTTTACATATGGTTTTCCTAGTATACTGTAGGTTTTTCTTATTGGTTTATGTTATTTTCACCAATATAAGCATTTTTGTATCTTTAATATTCTTCATTCTTGTAGCTATTTTTTCCAGACATCTGCATCAAAACATTAGTTGCATTTAGTCCAGATTTCATGAAATAAATATTAGGTAAGCTTTTATTAAAATATTAATCACATTATTCTCTCAGCAATTCCTCATCATAACACTTTATAGCAAAGAATTACATATTGATAGATAAATGAAAAAGTGTTTCCTTTAGTTTGTTTTAACCTCCTGCTAATCACAAATGGGAAAATGATGCTGCATGATTATTTAAAAATCTCTAACATAGCAATTTTAATCAACATCTTTCCCCATGCTGAAACTTTTAATTAGCTTTTCTTCACAAGACTGATAGTCTAGTAGCACACTCATTTTAGTTAATAGACATTTTAAAACTATATCCTTCATCATGTTCCAAGTATGGATGCATATAATTTCAATACTGACAATAGTAAAGTCAAGACCAACAAAGTAAATATCTTTCTTCTTGCGTTCCTTTTTCTAAAACTAAAGAAATATATTAATTTCCTAGTTTCACATTAGAGATGTAAGTATCAGTGTGGTTAGCAGCCTATTATGAGGAGACAGCTAGACTGGACTCATGCACCCATCATGCAAACCCATAGTATAGAGTTCCTTGGTTTTAGCATTGAGCAGTAATTAACCCAATCTCTTTGTTTGTTTATTTATTTATTTATACCCTGTCTTTATTTATTTTTTTACAAATAAGTCAAAGCAGCAAACATATTCAACATACCTTCCTCCTCCTATTTTCCCCACAACAAAAATCCTGTGAGTTGTGTTGGGCTGAGAGAGAGTGACTGGCTCAAAGTAACCCAGCTGGCTTTCATGGTCAAGCCACGACTTGAACTCACAGTCTCTTACTTGCTAACCTATTAATAATAGATGAATAAACTCCATAGCTTCTTCAGCAAGCCATAGTTAAAGCAAACCATGGCTTAACATGAGTAAATCAATTCAATGCTTCCCTGAGCTTATTTGATAGAGATGCTATTCAGTCCTTCTAGATTTAACTTTGACCCAGAAGTTAATATACTACCAGAAGAAAGGTTTGAGAAGATTAGTACAATGAAGTACTTGTTCAAGTATTTTGAAGGGAAGGCCATTTTCTCATACAAAAGCCTATAAAAATTGAGAACACATTATTGATTCTTTAAGCTTTGCTAGCTTTGAATCTTTGCACATTGCTGACAGCCATAAGAGTTGGCAGCCTTGTTGTTGCACTTAATTAACCTTGCAAGACAAGTGCTTGTTTTGTGTTGGAGACAAAACACTAAAAGAGCCATATACATAGTGGTCCAATATAAAGAACCACATAATCTGTCCAGATAGGTAGATTTAAAAAATAGAAAAATAAATATGGACTGAAAACAAATAATTATTTGTAACATATTTAATGATAAGGAAAGAACAAAGGGAAACATTGCCAACTGCAATATATAGTTAACATATTGTAGTTAGAAAATGAGGTGGCCCTTAGCTGCCTGGAGTAGACCACATGTATGCAAAATGCGTGAGCTGATATTAATAGAGTATTGTGATTGAGACAGCACCAAGCAATATATATTCTAATTTTAGATGAACTGTGTGCACAAAAATATTTTATGCAACTTTTTGAACCGGAGTTCATAAGTATGTGCCATGAGATAATCGCACTAGATTATCAGTCCTCCATCGAATTAATAACTCTTAACATACTTCAGGATGTCCACATGATCTAGTTGTAAACATTTGAAAGTATTTATCAAAATAAAGCTCTGCTCACAGTCTGCATTAGATGCTAAGAAAGTTGCTCTAACATACATAACTTTGTCACATCATCAAACTAACGTACAGCCCTCTCTAAGCAGTTTAGAGTCAGCATATAGCCCCCAATAATCTGGTTCCTCATTTTACCAACCTTAGAAGGATGGAAGGCTGAGTTAGCCTTGAGAAGGTGAGACTCTAACTGCCGTACTGCTGGCAGTCACCAGTCAGCAGAATTAGCCTGCAATGCTGCATTCTAACCACTGCACCACCACGGCTCTATAGGAATTTGGGGAGCCAGCAACCTCAAAAAGAGAAGCTAAGCAATATTCAAATGGGAAAAACCATGCTAGAAATGAAGCAGATTTTCCCTGGCACTAAATATAGACTGAAGTTGGCAATCTGCAAGAACCAGGACTAGCTATCTGGATAAGCAAAATGGGGAAAACCTTCTAACTGGAAGTAAAATGTTAGGATATTGAATTTAGTAGCTGGAACAGTAAAGTGTACAATAGGCCAGAACACACAGTTGTAGTTGATTAGTTAGAGAGTGCTGACTCATGCATGATGCAATCTATGCTATGATTGGTTGCTGTCAGCAGTGAAATCTACTTACCTTCCCTACCAGTTCAGAAGTGCTCGCTCCAGAAAGTCCAGTTGCCTCTTGAAAAAGCACCTTTGGGATAACCATGACCTGGATGACTGAGAATCTCCATAGACATTTAATGTTGAATTGCTAATTGTGATGTCACTGCTAAAAGCTTTATTTCACCCATTTTAATGGTTGGGGCATTTGACCACCAAAAGTTAAAATAAACTAGTATATTTTTTCATTATTTTAATAAACTAATGTTCATGTCATTAGCTTGATGTCTTTGTTTTAATCACTTCAGAAGAGCATACAGCTGCTGTTCTCTGTCCATGTACCTCAAAACTATAAGCAAAGGAAATGATGCTACATTAATTTTTCTTGCCCATTTTTGCTTTTATCACAATTATTTTTATTCCTCAAAGAATAACAGTTTTATAGCAGGTGGGATATTTTTTCACTTTTCTTTGATGATTCAGCTTCGTTTTATTTAAGATATTAACAAGAGCTATCACTGAAATGGTAAAAAGCAATGGAGACAGTATTAACAAAATTTTCTTCTGATACTTACTTTACAATTCTTCACCATTTACTATCAAAGTTTTTGTAATAGTTCTTTTGCATAATTTTGCATGTCCGCCCTAATATCAAAGATTTCTGTAACCAACAATATAGAAAAAGAATCAATTTCCTTTTTAAAACCAATTCAAGCCATTTATAATTTGTTTTTTCTTCGCATTTATTCTAATGAATGTTGGCAGCTACTTTTCTGTTTTTCTGTTCAAGTGGATACAATGAATTTTGGAATATGTAACTTGAAATCACATTTGCTAACAATACAATTAGCAGCTTAAACATTGCTGAACTAGCAAGAATTGGCTTATAAATGCTTGCAATTATACCTTTGTCTCTGTCTTCTCTCATTCTCTCAGAGCCAAGGTGGCGCAGTGGTTAGAGTGCAGCACTGCAGGCTACTTTAGCTGACTGCTAGCTGCAGTTCGGCGGTTCAAATCTCACCGGCTCAAGGTTGACTCACTTCCATCTTTCTGAGGTGGGTAAAATGAGGACCCAGATTGTTGGGGGCAATATGCTAACTCTGTAAACCGCTTAGAGAGGGCTGTAAAGCACTATGAAGCGGTATATAAGTCTAAGTGCTATTGCTATTGCTATTAAAAATGTTCTACCACTTGTCATCTATTCTTCAGATTTTCCAATTTATACTATTTCATTAAACTGAGTAGCCAATCTTTCATGGAGAGTCATCACATGTTTAAGTCAAAATCTATGTACTTAATATTTTTCAAGTGCACTTAAATTGGTTGTTAATTTTATATATTCAATACGTTTTTCTTTTCAGTTGCCCCCTGATCTACATTAATTTACGATGTGCAAAATGAAAGACTTTGAAAGGTATCAGCCACACTTTTGAAACAGTATTGATAGCATAGCCTGCTTTGAATAAATTTCATTGAAAACTTGGAATGTTATTCAATATGGTAAGTAATTTTTTTGTGGCAGGATTTAGACATTGGAATATTACTTTACCTTGATCAGGTTATTCTAAATGAAGATGCCATTGCACATAACAAAGCATAAAGTGCCTATACAAACCAGGGACCTTCAATGAGAAGTCTTGAAGTCACTGATGCACTTTTAGTAGTATTCACTTTTTATATTTTGCAAAAGGCATCACTTTGCAGAAGTTGTCATCAAAGGTTCAGTATCTCCTATCAGCTTTATTACTTTTCATACATCAGAAATGTCCAAGACTTCATGGATTATAATGAAATGTTTCAAGAGCAAGTAAGAAATGTCAGGTTTCAGCTGTACTTCTATAGAACACGACCATTTTCATTATGTCATGTTTGTATGCTTCAAAAATAAAAGTACGATTGCAGAGATTATGGCAGCAGCCTCAGAATTATAACGGACTATATTTTTTATGACTTTTTGGAATGCATGAGTCTAGGTTTATAGCAGTGATGGCCAACCTTTTTCTTCTTGCATGCCAAAAATGGGAGTCCCTGAAGTTCGGAGTGCGAAAAACAGCCCAACAGGCAAATTGGAAGTTCAGAAAAACAGACTTCTGGTTTGCCCGTTGGGCCATTTTTCACACTCCGGAGGCTTCAGGCGGCTTCCCTGAAGTCTCCGGAGTGCAAAAAATGGCCCAACGGGCAAACCGGAAGTCCGTTTTTCCGAACTTCCGTTTTGACCGTTGGGCCGTTTTTTGCACTCCGGAGGCTTCAGGGAAGCCGCCTGAAGCCTGGGGAGGGTGAAAACGGCCTTCCCCAAGGCCGAAAATCAGCTGGCCAGTGCGCGCATGCACACTGGAGCTGACATAGGACAACGCCTTGCATGCCCTCAGATATGGCTCCGCATGCCACCTTGTGGCACGCGTGCCATAGGTTCGCCATCACTGGTATAGGGCAGGGGTGTCAAACGCGATCATCTACAGGCTCTGGAGGCTTTCCTGAAGCTTGGGGAAGGCGAAAATGACCTCCCCCGCCCTCCGGAAGGCTGAAAATCAGCTGGCCAGCGCGCTGACATAGGGCAATGCCTCGTGTGACTTCAGATATGGCTCCGTGTGCCACCTGTGGCATGCATGGCATAGGTTCGCCATCACGTGTTTATAGTGTAATAACAAGTATTTTAATCTCTGTGTCTGTTATTTCATTCAAAACCTAGGAATAAAAGATTAATGCTATTTTATCAATTATATTGGTCTGTACAATGCTTGTTATAATTTTTAGAAATTAAAAAATACAATTACTTTTGTAAACAATAATCCACAGCCATAATTCCACAAATAGAGAATAAAATGATAAAATAAAAATAAAAGTAGGTCTACCTGTGCTGTCTATGTCATCAAATCATGACAAGTGTTACAAACACAATAAAGCTGAAGGTTGGCATGTTTAAAGAAACAAAATTCTACTAGACCAAAGCAACCCTGCAATAAAAAAAAATCTGACAGACCTAGGAAATTTACTTTAAAATGTTTATTAAAGAACTAGCACCACAGAAGATTAATAATACTGTAAATTCAGTAGCACAAGGGAAAATCTCAAAAATATTGGACTTAAAAATATTCAAGAATAGCTATTGAAACACATAAAAATGTGACAAAGTGAAAGCTTTTCCGAATTTGTAGACCGTTGTTTGATTTAGATATCTTGCTAGCCAAAAAAAAGGAAGACATAAGTCTAGTTGTCCTCCCAAATCCATAACATTGCAGCGACAATTGCTACAAAATAAGAATATTATCTAAATAGAGGCCCCAACTTTAAAGTCTGTCTGCTCATCAGCCAAAATATATTCTATATCTAGCCAATTTGAAAGTTTATTGCATAAATGTTTAGCATAAAGCTTATTGATTATACTGAAGGGCTAATGGGCTGATAATTAGCAGGCAAATCTCAGCTACCGTTTTATTATAGGTTCAAAAATTGCTCAGTGAAGGGGTGGGTTCCAGATTTTCCTACTGCCGGTTCGCTCAGGGACGTACCGCGTGGGCAGGTCCCGGGTGCACAGTACAAAAAAAAGCTTCTGCACATGCGCAGAAGCAAAAAACAAGATGGCAGCACCTATGGCACCGCCGAGAGAACCAGCTCAGGGGCGTGGCAGGTCTGAGTCGCTGCCGGTTCCAGCAACCCAGGCCGCCAAGTTACTACCAATTCTATAGAACCTGTCTGAACTGGTAGGAACCCACCTCTGGCTCAGTGTCAAACCCCAAAACGGCAAGCCTCTGGCGGGCTGTCTCGAGTTTGCCATTCGGAGGGGGAGGCTTGGCAGGAACATTGACGTACGGTGTGGAAGGATCAGTTGGGAACCGGAGCACTGATCAGAGATGCTTTTTCAAAACAAAATGTTACAGGTTTCCTAAAGTTCAACACAGTAAGGGCTAGTCTGATGTTTGAAGGTATTTTATATACAATAAAAATACTATATGACAAAATTATAAAAACTGAAAAAGTACAAAAGAGTTAGCACATGATTGTAACAAGGTATGACTCTCAGGAAAACATTTGACCAGGGATTAGTTGAGGCCAATAGATATCAATCATTCATGCAGACACCATTTCCTTGTTATAGGTATGAATTATTTTTGTTCATCTGTCCAATCAGCCAATGATTTTATCTCTGTCACTGCTAGAATCAAGAGTTTTCCCAGTAACTTATTGTAGTCTTCAAATTAGAAAAAGAGTCAGAGCACTCTTCAAATCAGAATTTATAGTCATGGTTCTCCATAACAGTGAAATTTAACTATCACATTTGTACAGTGCAAGATTCAAATGTGCTGTAACATTATGGCCTAGATGTTATTATTGCATGGATCATCATTGGCAAAGCCATTTCTGAACTGGAAGTTATAAACTTCCTTAATACCATAGCTTATTTTAAGCTACAGGTGTCCCTTGTGGATTCATCAAGACTGCTGAATCTAAAAACATTAAAACTGCAAATCTAATCTTTAAATGAGAATCCAACCCCATTCAGAACAGTATGAAACTTGTTTCTATGGTCTGATTATCCATTAATGAATATCTTGTCTAAATTGAGCCTCAATTTATTAACCCTCATGTGGTTCATTATTGACTCTGTTTACTTGCTTAAAATATTCACAATTGCAACTGAACTAGATAAAAGACAGAGCTAGGGTTCTTTTTAACTGATTGATATAATTCCAGATGAGCCTTCACAATTATTTTATAGAGATATAGATATTTGAAAGAGATATTATATAGATTTGATATAGGTAGATAAAGAGATATCAGTTTTTTGAATCTGACCACTCATAACAAGAATAAACCCATAATTCTGATTATCTCTCTTTATAGCCAGTTTATTCAGTATGTTGTGGTTAATGAATATTATAAATGATGGAACAAAACTGGTTTTTTGTGCCTAAAATTAATCAATTTAAACTGAAAGAGATTCATTAAACATATTGTCCATTTAAGTCTTTTATTAAAACAAGAATATTCTGACAATAGCTTTCTCTTCTATATTCTTTAATAAGTATAACCATATTCAAGCTTTTTCCCATGAGCTTGTTTCCACTACCATATCTACAAGTTAAGAAGATGTTCTTATCTATTGCTGCAAATGCATTTTTTGAGTAATCTGACAGCAATCTGCACACATTTTTGGATTGGTATGGCATCAGTAATACAGACTATGTATTATAGGCAAGCTAGGCATATTTTTAAAATATTTTTGCTTTGTTTCCTATATACTTTTATTTTATTTTATATCTGACTTTCTCATTGTGAAGATTCTGACTGTAACACAACACAATCATGGATTGTTTAAACTGTATAACATTTTATGCATGGTAAAATAAATCTATATGCAACTCTTTTTAAGATTTACTACTTACATCTGACAATTTATTTCTACATTTGTTTACAATAAAATGTACAGGATACCCAACCATAAAAATTATAGGTGGCATCTAAGATAAAAGCAATCCAAAACAGTGCCAACAAAAGAAAGTAATAGATTAGCATGTCAAGCACAATAAAATTTCCATAGTGGCACATAGTTCCTAACTTAGAACCAAGTCAAAGGGGTCAATTTTAAAGCCAATTTAAAATTTATGGTTGGAATGGGATAATTCAAATTTATTTATTTATTTTTATTTATTTATTTGTTTGTCAAACATGTACAAGATAGCAGGTATAGGTATAAACATAAACATAATCAAAGTGAATACAGATAGATGAGGACAATAGGACAGTAGGACAGGGACGGTAGGCACGCTGGTGCGCTTATGCACGCCCCTTACAGACCTCTTAGGAATGGGGTGAGGTCGACAGTAGACAGTCTAAGGTTAAAGTTTTTGGGGTTTGGGGAAGAAACCACAGAGTCAGGTAGTGAATTCCAGGCGTTGACCACTCTGTTGCTGAAGTCGTATTTTCTGCAGTGAAGTTTGGAGAAGTTTACATTAAGTTTGT
>QLTV01001030.1:2647661-2664978 GCA_003457575.1 Thermophis baileyi
AAATTGGCTACATGTTTGTTTATTTCCAGGCAGGTGTGGTGGGCATACTTTGTGCATATGCGGCATTTTTTGAATTCCTCATCCTCTTTGATGGTTTTATTGCATTTATAGCATTTGTCATCGTTTGTAGAGGTATCTTCATTTTGTGGGTGTTTGATTGTGGCTTTTTTTGAGTTTTTGCTTGGCATGGTCAATAATCAAATAGTGTCTTACAAATTAATTAATTAATATCAGTCTAACAAATTAATTAATCAAAGTGTGATTAGTTTATAGTACCTAACCAATCAAATAACCAATCAAATAATAATTAATTTAATTAATTAATCAATGTTTAGTTTATTAATATTACCTAACCAATCAAGTGATCAATCTAACCAATAGAAAAATATCAAATCAATAAAAATATAATATAATAATATAATCAATTTTCAGTTAATTAGTGCCTGATTTATTAATTGTTCAATTGATAATCATTCAATGCTTAACTAATTATTTGGTTATTTAATACTCAATTATTGCCAAAAAAATGCCAAAAAACAAGCAGTAAAACAGACATGGTATACCACTTAAGTCCAACAGCTGATAGTGCTTGAAAGATAAGGTGCACTCTGTCAAATTTTATTGGATTTTGGGGCAGAAATCATTGAAGGCAGGTGATAGCCTATGCCCAGTTCCATGGAGATATTTATAACTAGCACTTTGAGTTCAATCTGGAAGTCAAGAACTCTTACTGATAACCAATGCAACTTGGATTACCATACTGAGCTGGGCCCATCATTCTCCATGCCACCACATTCTGGACAAGCTACAGCTTCTGAGTGGTCTTCAATATATATATGGAGCAAGGCTAGCACATGTACTGTAGTTCCATTGTTTAAAATATAGCCACTCAGAAGAAAAATAATATTTAGTCAAACTACCATGTTTCCCCGAAAATAAGACCCTGTCTTATATTTTTTTGAATTCTGAAATAAGCACTTGGCTTATTGCCATGCACTCAAAAGTCCGATTGGGCTTATTATCAGGGGATGTCTTATTTTGGGGGAAACAGGGTATATCGTAACTGTATCTCATAATATTTAAATGACCAATCTATTTAGGTTCTTTACTATAGACTTATAAAAAGTTGTTCACATCTTGATTATTATATTTAATAATATTTAACTCAAGTAAAACATATGAGGACATATCCAGTTTATTTCTAACAAGACCACTGGATCTAAATAAATTTATATATAATTTAAAATTTGTTTAACTAATAAGTTAATGCTATTTTATTATCTTACTTTTTGTTTTTTTTTTCAAGCTTACTAGTGAATTTTGAAGAAATCAAGTCACCAGCATAGAAGTTCAAATAAAACTTCTGACTTTTGCCTTTTCAAAGATGTGAAAAGTCAAAAGGATAGCAGCAGTGGGATCCCCCATAAATGCATACTGGTCCCTTTTGAATTTTTACAATTTGTTAAAGAACTGGTTATTCTCCTAAACTTTAGGCTAGGTGGTGGTTGAGCCCCATTGTGGGGTTTTTTTTGTCTGTCTTCTAGTCAGCTGTATACTTTTTCCTCTAACATAAATTGTTGGGCAGGGTTGTGCTATATTTCTTTTAACTTTTTTTCACTGAAAGCCACCCAGAGTTTCTGTGGATTCGGGCAGCCTTGAAATTAAAATAACAACAAGGTGTGTAACCAGGGGAAAAAAATCAGTATAAAAAAAAGGCAGGAGGTATAAAAAAAATTCAGAGGATGAGAAATTATTTTGCCACTACCTTGTGTCATCTCACAGGCATTTCGCCACATTTTTATTGATTTGTAATGAGAATTTGGAATCTCCATTTCAAGGAAACAGATAATACTTACTTTCTTTATCAGTAAAATTCCTTTTAAAGTGAATCTTATTCTTTCATCAGCCTTTATATCTAGCTCAAATATCTGAACACTAATGAATCTCCAGAATCAACATAATGTTTACATAGGAAGTGAACATCTGTCATCTGGATACAAATAAACTATAGTTCCTAACATCACATTAATCAAGCTGCCTGCATTTAGAGTCAAAGGCTTTATATATCCCTGTTCTACCATGTACCTGAAATGTGCGTTTTGCTTATTTTGTTGCTATCAGTTCTGTCTATGTTTTCTGAATTCCCAGTAGAGTTCTTCAGTGTAACACACGCAGAACTCAATGGTTCCATAAGCTTATTATCACAAACATAGACTGACTTAGCTAGATACCTAATTGCCAGTGCTCTTGTATTTCTAATGCTACTATTAGTAAATTTTGCCTAGTAAGGTTCTCCCATAATGTAATAATGGCTGAATTTGCCATATCTTTTTGGATTTCTTTTCTAATTAAATGTTCCATTACACTCTATCATTTGAACAGAGCAAAAGAAGGAATAAGAGCCAGTTAGTTTAGCAGTTAAATATACCAGGCTAGAAACCAGGAGACTGTGAGTTCTAGTCCTGCCTTAGGCACAAAGGTGACCTTAGACTAGTCACTCTCTAGGAAGTCTTAGGAAGCAGGCAACTTCTGAAAATCTTGCCAAGAAAACTGCAGGGGTAGTTGTTAGAAGTCAATTGTGACCCAAAGGCAGAAGACAAAAATGTATTTCATAGGGAACTTCAGTATCTATAACAAAGATGTTCAGGAACAACAGAATGCAAATGAAATATTTCCCATTGTTTGTCTCAAATTCTTTCAGATTAGGTATAATTAGTTATGCAGGGCTGCCTTTACCTGACTAAGTCAATCTCTGGTTTATTTGTTTTTATTTATTTATTTATTACAAATGATGTTATGCTGCTTGATTTGCAGACCTGTTAATTCACAGTGTCTTTTGACAACTTTGGTAGTTTCTGAGCCAGTTTTGCCAGATAAAATGCAGCCCTTTCCACCAGCAGAACAGAAAAAAGGTTGCAGTGGCTAATGGTTTCCCTAATACAATTGAGATAAATCCTTTTTCTCCTTAACAGTAATTTGTGTTCTGGAAGATTTTATTCCCTGCACGTGGCAAAGCAATTTGCAGATAGGTACTGCTATGGTATGTTGGGCAAGCACTGTAGCAAAAGGCCACAGATGATCAAGCAGGATCTACACTTTTGAAAATGAAAGAAATAATAATAATCAAACACATAATAAAGATTACCTATGCATAACTGTGTATGTGTTAAGAATGAATATGCAGAAATGTTTAAAAAAAAATACCTGTCTCTGAAGATGCAGCTATAGGTTTTTGGGGAAATATTATTTATTTAATGCATTTAAAACCTTTATATTGGGTTTTCCTACACCAAAATATTCAGTACGATGGGGGGGGGGAGACCAATATGCAAAGTAAGGTGAGGAGAATGCTGTAGGATTTTAGCTTGAGAAAACAGATCTCTTTAAAAGACCACACTGTTCAACAGTCCTTTTGTCTCCAGACTTTAATTTAAACCATTTGAATCACTGCATTTCATAATCCCTCCATTTCAAAATTTCTGCTTTCAGCCTTAATGCTATTGTAGCATTTCTTTTCTGCAGATCATTATAGATACTGTGAGATCAAAACTCCTGCCTGCTTCACTCTCTTGTGGCATCCCGAGTCTCTACAGATTATATTAATCTGCATACTTTGCCAGGAGGGCTACTCCTGATCTTAATGGACAGTTTAGCCAGAATCTCCTCCCAATACTTCTATCTGAGTTGCTATATCAATGACCTGATTTCTCTTGTCATGAGTCTTACTGCAGTCTTGCTGCAGTGACAATACGACAAACGGCTGCCAATTGCTAATAGAGTTGGCAGAGTTGTTACATACTAATCAGCTTTCTACAGTCAGGTTCTTGATGAAGAATGCTTGTATTGTTTTATAAAAACGGGATCTAGATGAGTAGTTAGGGGGCTAAACCCTACATGCTCCTCTAGAAGTATAGCCTACATGATCCAATAGTAGCCTAAATAACTGGAACTCTTGATATGTTTTCCCATCACTAAAACCTTCCATTAATTTAGCACTTATAATTTTAGTCATAAATACCATGCAACCATTTCTCAGAATCAAGCTTGCCCAGAGAGATCTTATTCATTAATTGTGTTTTTGTGTTGTTCTCCCTTCTCCCTTCTAAGCCTATTAAATATTTTCATTGCTGTTCTTGTGGAGAAACAATTATCTTCAGTCTTCTTGGTATTCACTACGAAGATAACCAATTCTCTCCCTCTTTCTTTTCTCTTTTCCCCACTTCCCCTATTTCTATTCTTCTGCATTTGTCATTGTTTCTCAAATTACCTGCAATCATGGATGTCTAGAGATCTGTTCAACAGTTCATCCCAGATGTTCTGACACTTAATCGCTGGGTGTTGGTTCCCTAGCTTCATCTCTTGTAGCCATCATTAATTAAATATTCAGAAAATCTAAGGACCACCTAATTAAACAAATATTTGCTACCTGTATTTCCATATCCTTCTTATTGCTAAGAGATTACTTCTTCAACTGTGGAGAAATAAATTTATGATTCAGTAAATTGAAGACTTATTGTTACCTGAGGCTTACACAGGGATTTACAAATGTTGATTATAAACAGGTAGTCCTTACTGAAATTGGGAATGACAATTCTGTAGCAAAACATCACATGATCACATGTCAACTTATGATGGCAACCCTGGCTGTGACTGCTAAACAAATTACTGGTGGATGTTGAGTGAGACATTATGTGACCATCACTTCTGATCTCCTGCCAGCTTTGCCATTGATTTTGCTTGTTGAAAACAAAACAAAAGAATAGAATAGAATAGAATAGAATAGAATAGAATAGAATAGAATAGAATAGAATAGAATAGAATAGAATAGAATAGGAATAGAATAGAATAGAATAGAATAGAATAGAATAGAATAGAATAACAGAGATGAAAGGGACCTTGGAGGTCTTCTAGTCCAACCCCCTGCTTAGGCAGGAAACCCTATACCATTTCAGAGAAATGGTTATCCAATCTCTTCTTAAAAACATCCAGTCTTAGAGCATTCACAACTTCTGGAAGCAAGTTGTTCCACTGATTAATTGTTTTAACTGTCAGGAAATTTCTCCTTAGTTCTAGGTTGCTTCTCTCCTTGATTAGTTTCCATCGATTGCTTCTTGTCCTGCCCTCAGGTGCTTTGGAGAATAGGTTGACTCCCTCTTCTTTGTGGCTGTGAATGTCACAGATGACAACCATGCAACCGTAGATGCTATAACTGTCATAAATGCATGCCTGTTGCCAAATACCCAACTTATGATCATGTTACTGCCAGGATGCTGTAACAGTCACAACTTTGATAACCAATCCTAAATCTCCTTGTTCAGCACCATCATAATTTTGAATAAGTGGTCATTAAATGAGGACTATCTGTAATGACAGTAATTACAGTAAAATATGCTTATCTATTATTGAAACTGTTTTGTATAACTATGCAGCTAAGTACATATAATTTTTGTTGTTGCTTTGCTTTCTTTATGTTTTCAGTGTTTTATATTTTTCCTTCTGTTTAATTGAAAAGAAATTTTAAAAAGTAAACACTTCATGTTTTCCATTAAGATAATGACTATACTTGCCTTATATATTTATTTTAATTTCTTTCATTTAAAAAAAACCTTAGTAGACAATTTTAAAATTAAATTTTACTAAAAAAATGTTATCTGAAATTAAGCATTTATTTACAGCTTGAATTATATCACGTACTCCAAGCAATATAATAGGAATTCTTAGCAAAATCTTGCTGGTCAGTTATGATCTTTGAGAGAAAACTCCTCATGCTATTTCATTTCAACAGGAAGGATGCTGCTTCTTGATGATATCAATAGATTCAGAGGCGGCTGAGTGGCAGACAATTGAAATGGGAGGTAAGGTTCCATATCCAACTGCTTCTTTTTTATTCCTTATTTTTTACTAGCTTTGACCTCACACTTACTATAGTAGGTAATTTGGAATGGCAGCAGATGTTTGGCAGGAGTATCAGATAATTTTGGATATTGGGAGCACATCCTCACTCAGAAATTCAGACACAATTTTTCAACAAAGACCAGAATCAATGCTCCATCGAAGATTAAATCAACAAGCATTTTGTACTCACAAATTGGAAGGTTGAATGATTCAGCTTGCAGGACAGCCACAAATTGAATTCTAATCCATTCTTTGGTTGCCTTTGGTTCTAAAGAGTGTTTTTAAATGTTCTTTTACAACATATTTAGACTGTTGATATTAATCTGATTTCCAGAGAAGAAAAGCCAATGACACAGCAGGATGAAGAGCCAGCAAGTAGACTGGCTCTACGTAATTTCTCTCCAAACAAGGAAAAGACTTGTTATTGGCCAAGTGTTCAATTCAATTGCTCTTCACAAGGAGATCACAAGATAGAAATCTCTAATGCAGGGCTGTCAAACTTGCGGCCCATGGGCCAGATGCGCCACACACTGGCCATGCCCACGCCCACGCCCAGTTTAGCAAAGGGGGAAAAAGTCACGATAAGTCATGTGACGCCACCGTAATGTCACAAGTTTGACACTCCTGATCTAATGGGTTTAAAGCTCTGGGATAAGAGGGAATAGTTACGTTGCTCATCCCATGATTGGCATGGGACACTGGGTTCACACATTTCCTTTTCTAAGAAATTTCAGACATTACTTATTATTTATTAATAATTAATTACTATTAGTTATTTTCAGCCATTAGGAATCTTTGGATCAATAAGTCTGAAAACACCAAATAAGTTTCCTTCAATCCTGAGTGAAATAATTTTTTAAATACAAGTTTAAGGGCTTAATTTTCTTTCTGGAATAAAGAGCAAAAGGGTGATTAAAACTTTAAATTTATAAAGTTACAAACTGACTAAAGGCTCCAGGTAGATTTTAAATAATATTTTGGAATTAATTATAAGAATTAATCATATGGAAAAATACTTTTCTTTTGAATTCTTTAAAAAAAACATGACAGGATGGCACTTTGATGGTTGGATGCTAGAGGGAAATAGAAGGAACTAAAGATTACAATTAAAGGAGTAAAATACTTAAATGTGACTTACTAATACAGAATGGAGCAAAATATTTTAACAATCAACATATTGAACAATATTTTTGAACAATGGAAACAAATTAATTTTAAGAGTGTCTGCCTCTATGGCTAGACTATTTAAAAGATGTTATGGAAGAGGAACAAATTTTACCAGACAAAACTGACTGATGTGAAAGTGGATTTAAAGTTAACAAGCTACAATGATGATATGGGAAAAGATGCTACACACACACACACACACACACACACACACACACACACACACACCAGCTGATGCCTTAATTAAAAAGGGTATATAAATAACAAACTAAGAGACTGCCAGGATAATTTTCTAATATTAAATTTACAAAAGAGATTTGTTAAAGCTTTGAAGAATTGTTAAAGCTTTGAGGAAGGGACAAAGAAAAAAAATGAAAAGAAATCAAGTTCTGGAATATTATTTGTAGGGACTAAAGATCAAGATTGTTACAAGTAAAAGGAAGGGATCTAAAGTTAACTCATTTGATGAAGATATTTTGCTATCTTCTTACCAAAAGTCCATTACTTTTAATGAACTTTTGCTGATCAAGACTGAAACGGTGAGTTTTTTAAGGATTTGTTTGTAGATAAGAAATGGATTATGGAAGAAGAGATCATTTGTTGTATTTTAAAAAAATGTGATAATTTAGTAAAATTGTACATACATGTGATGAAGGGGGGAAGTCATTTATATATTTTATTTCATTTTTTTATGCTATTCTTATTTTTTGTTTCTTTTTTCTATTTTCTTTTTGGTTTTGCACCTTCTGTTTTTTATTTTTTAGCTTGTAATATTTGTTTATCACTGAAGTTGTAATTTTTAATTTCTAGATTTCTATTTTTAAAAAAGAATGTTCCCATTAAGGATAAAAGAAGGATAAAATCATTAGAAGAAATAAAAGACTCAAATTCTTGCTGCATTTTGCATCACAATTCAGACTTCAAATGAAATGCTGGAATCTTGTCATTAAGAACTGTGATATTTTGGCTCAGAAATGAAGTGCCGTACATCAAGCGAACAACTTTTATTGGAAGTATGGAAAGTTAAGTACATTTGCTTACTTAATCATTGTCATCAATCAATTAATTAATGACATTTAACAACCGTTCCCCCTTGATAGTCACCATATTTCATTTGGAAAAGTATGTTTCACACAGTGCATAGAAAATATACTGCCCAGATTTCACAATTTGCTCCAGGGTGAACTGAGAGCAGGAAGAATTAAAATACAACTGCCAGCTGTTTTAGTAAACAGAACATTATATGAACTTGCATTAAGTTCAAGGTTTTTTTCATGTGACTAGTAGCACCCTTCTTTTATCTGTACATAACTAATCCTTATCCCAAATTAATCCACATCATGGCTCATTAAACAGTTCTTAACCAAGCCAATATACTCTTCCTGTGTACTTTGCATTTTCAGTGATTAACACACTTCACAGCAGGGGTGGGTTCCAACTTACCTCGCTGCCGGTTCGCTCCCTCCCGCGCCGCGTGGGCGCGCCTCATGCGCAGTAACGAAAAATTAAAAAATTAAAAAAGCCAAAAACAAGATGGTGACTGCATGCACAGTGCCGGAACTCAGCTTCTGTGCATGCTCAGAAGGAAAAAAAAATAAAAAAATAAAAATTGTTTTTTAAAAAAAATGCAAAAAAAAGATGGCGGCGCCCACAGACCGGCACCGACCAAACCGGATTGGTGATGTCATCGTGACATCACCAGCACGTCACTACCAGTTCGGGAGAACCGGTCTGAACCAGGAGGAACCCACCCCTGCTTCACAGCAATTGTTTCTTTATATTGTCTGCCAGGAATTTTGTATGACATTGCACAGTACCATTCAACAAGGTAATGTTATCCGTAGTTTGTGCTGATTTTTCTTGGAGCATAATATTTTTCAACAACCTGGCAGCTGGGTTGACAAGTTTTTCACCTATGCCGTGACTTTTACCCGCTTTTGCTAAGAGGAGTACAGTTCTGATTGATGCTTTGTTTCATCCCTATTCTTAGCAACAAATGTCACTCTTTCTGATTGGAAAGGATTGTTTTGCAATCTTTATGGTGGGTGGGAGGGGAAATCTCTATTGGTTTACTGGGGAATTCATTGTACTTGGTCTGCAATGTTGCAAAAGCTTTGAAGGCTTCATGGCATCGTTTCACAAAGTTTCTTAACATAAAGGAGAAATTCATCCCCAGTGCAATGAAAGTCTATTTTTAGAACCTCACTGTCATATTTCTTTTTTCCCTTTTACTTTTAGGGTTACCCATGCAAAATCACAGTTCTACATAGCAAGCACCACATGGTCAAAACCAAACCTAGCGCTGTTTACTATGGCACTTCGCAAAATTTTAATATTCACTTTGCTTCCCCTTCTACAGGTAGTACTTGACTTTGTAACATTTCATTTAGTGACTGTTCGAAGTTACAATGGCACTAAAAAAGTGACTTATGACCGTTTTTCACGCTTACAACCATTGCAACATCCCCATGGTCACATGATCAAAATTCAGATGCTTGGCAACTAACTCATTATTTATGACAGTGGCCGTGTCCTGGAGGCATGTGATCAGCAAAGCAAAACACGAGCACACAATAGATACAAACTTAATGTCAACCGCTCCAAACTCGACTGCAGAAAATACGGTTTCAGCAACAGAGTGATCAATGCCTGGAATTCACTACCTGACTCTGTGGTTTCTTCCCCAAACCCCAAAAACTTTAACCTTAGACTGTCTACTGTAGACCTCACCCCATTCCTAAGAGGTCTGTAAGGGGCGTGCATAAGCGCACCAGCGTGCCTACCGTCCCTGTCCTACTGTCCTATTGTCCTCATCTATCTGTATTCACTTTGATTATGTTTATGTTTATACCTATACCTGCTATCTTGTACATGTTTGACAAACAAATAAAATAAATAAATAAATAAATAAATAAAGTCAACGGGGAAGTCAGATTCACTTAACAGCTGTGTTACTAACTTAACACTGCAGCGATTTAATTAATACCTCTGGCAAGAAAGGTCATAAACTAGGGCTAAACTCACCTAACAACTGCCTCACTTAGAAACAGAAAATTTGGGCTCAGTTGCGGTCATTAGTCAAGGACTACCTGTATACTTCAGTGAATCAGTTTTCACCCACTGAGCTATTTTTACAAGCCAACAGGAAGAACACCCAACTTTTGATCTGGCCATCTGATCATTAGTGCAGACAGGGAAATGGGGCTACAGCAGTAAGCAAACTGTGGTGGATTGGTTGGTAGACTTCCATAGGCCACTATTTGCTCTGTCTTCTTTTTTGCAATTTAGGCTCTTTGATGTATACGGTCCTGCCATTTTTCTAAAACTATCATTCTCTTCAGATAATGTAATAATAATCACATTAATCTGCCACCTCTCTTAGCAGCATAATTTTTTGTGAATTTTTTTTTTTTCTAGAAGGCCAAAGGCAAATTTCTGTAACTAAGAAGAACTAATGCTTTACTTGGCAGAGTTGCTTTAATTGTGTAGGCTGTTCCATGTTTGTGCCAAACCTATATATCACCCTGTCATATTCACAATGGGTGTCTACCTTTCTTACTCTCAATCATTTTGAAGAATGGGATATTTCATATGCTGTTCCATTTCAGCTACTGACGTTGCCTTCATGTGTCTGCAGTGCAGAGGGAATTCTTATATCTAATAATGGGAGAGGTGTCTTTTACATACTCCATCATTTTCCTGCTGCTTCCATGCTATTTTTCACACTTTCCTGAATGTTCTATCAACCTTAAACAAGCATGTATGAAAACCACTTTCTTCTCTTTTCACTAACAGCTGGATGAGACTTATGACAAGGTGTGCATAGGTACATACATGTATTAAGTACAGTATATCCTAAACATGTTTAGAATATGGAACCAAAATATCTGAGAGAAAATATTTGTCAATGGCAAAACATAAGTCAGAAGGGTTTTGGTCTGAAACCTTGAATTGCTGGTGTAGAGTTTATACAAAACATCAACCATTTCAGGCGAAGGATGCATTTGTTCTTTGAGTAATATGTTTCAATAGTTAAATGGATGAGTTCTTGTATACCTGATAAATATCTAAAAATGTTTGTATAGAAGTCATATTAATCATGTGTCAACTATACATCACAGACCTTGTTCTTCTCCTCTCCAATTCAACATAAAAAAGTTTTAAATTGATCCAAATAATAATACTAATAAAAAGATGACCAAATCCCAACATTCTCATCAGCTAGCCATACCCCTTATAGGATTTGAACCTGGGCAGCTTGCCTTGTTAGGCAAATGCTTTAACCTCTGAGCCACAGGATCTCCTCCCTATCAGCTTGTTCCAGAGACAAGGATATATGTGTTTTTTTCTGTTGAATCACCTGGTATACCCAAATATGGGAGGGAGCATACTGCTTCCTTTCGCCTTTCGGCCCCTCCAATGTGTGTGTGTGTGTGTGTGTGTAAATAAATAATATGACTTTCAAAAGCATTGATTAGGCAAAAGATAAGACAGAAGATGATTCTGAAGTACTGTACTATATTTTTGTTCACTCTTGTTTTCCTTTGTTCCTAAATACACTAGAAGTCTTTTGGTTTAGAAGATGAATGGCACTGCAGTTACCCAGATGTTATTGATTTTCCTATGATGCCAATTCATGTTAAACACATACCCCTTTCTCCTTCCCAGTTTTGCTTGAACCCTGGGGATGACTCTTAAAAATTAATTGAACAAGAAAAGGAAGTTGAAACATTTTATTCCCATCTTAAACAGCAGGCTTGCTACTAGCATGCAGCAAGTGCTATGCTCAGTCTCCCTGTATGCCTAGAGGGGTTTGGATTTTGTTTTTCAATTATGTGAGAAAAGAAAGAAGCTGGAATGTCGAATCTTTTGTTAGCACTAAAGATGTATTTCTTCCACAGTGTCATATCAGGCAGGGAAGTTACAAGGAGGTACAGTAAGGGCTGGAACTCAACCTTTGCAATTCCATTTTCCTCTAATGTTGTTGCCTCGCTTGCTGGCCATCAGTCATTAAATATAACTCAAGATATTTGCAATCCATTTGGTTCTGTGTGTACCCAAGAATCTTTACATATTTAACATAAGGTCACTGATAGTTTGTGAACTTTCAAGCAGAGGTTAGTCTGACTGCAATTAAAAGGTATCACTAAGTAGTGTACACCAGGGTGCAATTGCTGATAAAAAGCTGAAGGGAGCATGAACACTGAGCATGCATATCTGTATCTATCAAGGAACTCCCTCTACCGCTGTCTTCACAATATTATTAAAAGTATATATCACAATATAGTTTTTAAAGTACCTAGGTGTATGACCTATATTCAGAAGTTATTTTACACTTAATAGCAGTTACAAACTTTATTTCTGTAAGTTAAAGAATCTTTTTTTAATAGAATTATTAAAGATGCAGTGATATGACCTGGAAGGTTCCACAAGACAATTAATATAGTTACTTGTAGAGAAGAGATTCAATAGTAATAGAATTCTTGTGCTTCTTATAGTAGAGTAGTTGTAGCTTGTTTTAAAACATATCGCCATTCAATTGCTGTCTCTTTACCACTTTCTTAACTCAAACATGTATTTCCCCGGGTGTACAGTATTCTGTGAGCCTAGAGAAAGGGTAACAATTGCAGATCCAAGACACCATTTCCTCTTAGTAAAAGATATTTTAAATTCTGATTTTCCTATATTTCTATATCTGTAAGAATATGTTCCCAATAATTGGTTTGCCTTCAAATAATGAGTAAGTATCATATTAGGAATTTGATGGCTTGATTATTTGATATCTTGATTATTGTTAATTACGTGGGTATTCATGAACATGTGCTCATGTGTTGGTATGTATAGTAAAATAGCAATCCTTGTTGTTTCAAGAGTACCAATTGTCATAATGAGCTTTCAGAGACAAAATTAGAAAAGCCTGGAATCCAAAAACATCAAAGAATTTTACAAGTGTTCAAAATTACGATCTACCTCCCCATGCTACTTACAACTCAGATTCAAATTTCCAATGCCCATCCCCTCCACAATCACCTGATCACATTTTGGTTGCTTGGCAACCAGCTCACATTGATGGCCGTTTGCAACAGCCTGCTAAAAGATTTATTTATTTATTTTGCCAGAAACTGGCATATACTTCCTTAAGCTTTACTGCTTAATTATTACAGCTTTTGCTTAATGACCATGGCATTCACATTACTTAATGATCACTGCAAACATATTGTAAAATTGGATGCGGCCATTGATCCCTGGTTAACAACTGATAGGACTTATAATCATAATTAAGGGATCAATTACAGTCATAAGTCAAGGACCACCTGTTGGAAGCCTATTATTTCATGGCTTCCTTTTTTCATAACTGATTACTTTCCGATTTGCAAATCTGTAAACACAAGATGTGGGACTGAAACTCAGCATTTAAAATATATTAATCACATCTTTGGACTAGTTCTCTCTGTCAAAGACCTTGGAGTACTCATCTCAAATAATCTAAGTGCCAGAGTATTGTAACAGCATTGCCAAAAAAGGATTAAGAGTTGTTAACCTAATCTTGTGTAGCTTCTTCTCCGGTAATATTAAACTGCAAACTAGGGCATACAAAACCTTTGCTAGACCAATTCTCAAATACAGCTTATGTGTCTGGAACCTGCACTGTATATTAGACATTAATACAATCGAATGAGTCCAGAGATATTTCACGAGAAGAGTCCTCCACTCCAGGGGTGGGTTCTGGATCCTTTTGTTGCCGGTTTGCTCAGGGTCGCACTGTGCACGCACGCAGCAATAAAAAAATAACTTCTGTGCATATGCAGAAGCAAAAATTCGCTTCTGCGCACAAACTTAATGTAAACTTCTCCAAACTTCACTGCAGAAAATACGACTTCAGCAACAGAGTGGTCAACGCCTGGAATTCACTACCTGACTCTGTGGTTTCTTCCCCAAACCCCAAAAACTTTAACCTTAGACTGTCTACTGTCGACCTCACCCCATTCCTAAGAGGTCTTTAAGGGGCGTGCATAAGCGCACCAGTGTGCCTACCGTCCCTGTCCTAATGTTCCCTTTTATTCGTATCCATTTCATGTATTCATAATCATATTTATACTTGTATCTGTTTTCTAATACATGCTTGATGAAAATAAATAAATAAATAAATAATAGTTCCTTTAAGACTATAGTCAAAATGAAGGATACTCCCAGTTGGATTCAGCTCTGGAAAAAATGTTGACTCAAAGATCTTAATAAGTTTTATCATTTCTTCGAACCAATGAAATTGTTTTTATCATCTGCTGAGATCTAATCGAATGTGACAGGCATTTTACAGCACATTTATACAGTCTGATCTAGAGCAGAAAACTTCGTAAAGCATACATAACTGCACATGGCAGGTATCATATTGCTGCTGTGCTGATACCAAGACAGTGAAATTTCATAAATAAGATAATCACATGCATCATAAAAAACCTTCCGAGAAAATTAATTCCTAAACTTCATATAAAATTATATAGATATCCAGGTGTTCAATAAAATGCTAACATTACCCAGTAATATCATCCTAATTATTAGGTTGCTTAAGTTATAATAAATATATGATACTTTACTGAATTAGTTTGTTTTAAGCTTACCAGAACAAGCTATGATATGAGTAAAAAGCTGGTTTCTTAAACACATCTAATAGTCCATAATCCCAAACATCTGATACAAGTAAATATGTTGTTGCTCTTGTTACTTTAACGCCTACTTGTTGCTCTTGTTACTCTAACATTCCTTGCCTCTCTTTGGTTTTTTATCTTCTCACTTTCTCTCTCTAGTACTTCTTTGTCTTCTGTTTATTGTTCTTCTTGACTTTGGGATTCTAAATCTATACTATTGTCTCCTTCTTTCTCTATATACTGTTCTATAAATTGGTTTGCCTTCTCTATCGTATCTATTCTTATTTTTTTATCATGCCAGGTTACCAGCAGTCCTTCTGGAATCAACCACCTAAAAGGTATTTCATTTTTTATTAGTTTAGTTGTAAAGTATTGGAAATCTCTTCTTTTTTCACTTATTCTTTTTGGAATTTGTTTGAGAACAATTATCTCTTTCCCCTTAAAGTTAATCTGTTCACCTCTTGTGTTTTTATATATTTCATCTCTAATAGCTTTTTTGGTAAATTTAACATGTATCTCACATGGGTATCTATGTTTTCTTGCATAATTTGTTTGTACTCTATATATCTCATCTATGTTATTTATCAATTCAGCTCCGTCTATTTGAAGTGATTCTGTCAATGTTTCTGAAATAAATCCTTGTCTCATGTCTAATGAGGTCTGTAAGGTAGATCTTCCTCTCTTGTTTCTTGCACATTCTGGAACCTTAAATAATAAGCAGATCGTTCCAATTCTAAATATGATATCGCCCCTTCTAACTCTCTATTTACCAGTTCTAATCTCTCTTCTGTTTCCTCTAATCTTTTTTCTGTTCTTTCTGCTTTCTCTTCAATCACTTTAATTTTCTGTTCATTCTTAGCAATTGTTTCTTGTATTACCTCCATTCTATTATCTAATTTCTTGATATTCCCTTTTACTTCTTCAAAATTCCCCCTTGTTTCTTCATGATTATTTGATATTGTTTCCTGTGTTTTAACCATAGTTTCTTGTATCATGTCTAATGAGGTCTGTAAGCTTTGTAATGATGGTGTTTGTCTTGTTTGTCCTGATTTTTCAATTGTTATCATCTCTGTAATTGATTTTTGACCTGCTGGTGAGGCCACTGCAGGCATCGCTCTTTTGATAGTTTTAGTCACAGTGGATGTAGTTGCCATGTTTACTTTTTAAAAAAAATTGTTCCACAGTATCATCAATTTAAACCGCCCCCTTCTATTTTATTTTTATCCAAATTCTTATGGTTACCTATTCACTCTTTATATTTTCAATTGTAATATTCTATTGTAGATTATAGATTCCTAATATTATTAAACTGTTATTTTATATATCATATATATAGAAATGAAGAGAGATAAAAGATCTTAAAGAGGGAGAACTAAAGTAAGAAAACAAAATCAAAAATACGAAAAGGAATTACACCACTCTAATAAATATTATTATTATTTTCTAATCTTTAGTAATTATACTTAAAGCTATTCAATTAATTTATCTTAATATCTATAAATATTTAATACTTAATACTTAATTTCTACTTCAAATATTTAAATACCAATGGTTAGATTAATTCATAATACAGTATAGAATAGAATAAATATAATATAAATAGCTAATGTAAATATTTCAGTATTATAGAACAAAGAGATCCAAATAGGCAAGTAAAAGTCAGTATAAATATAAATTGTCCAAAGAGAGATTCCTCTATGCAAATCGACATTTAGGAAAAAAGAAGTTCTTTTCAGAAAGGTCTATAAAAGCAATATTAAATTTACCACTGCTGTTTATCCTCCACTCAGTCGAATATATTTTCAAGATGTTGTCTCCTTTAAGAAGCTCAGTCACTGTCTTTCCTATCTTCTCCTGATAACCGTTGTTCCCATAGTGGGAGATTTGGAAAGTTATCTCTCCACCTTTTTTTCTTCTTTTTCTCTGGATTGGTCTTTAATTGGGTCTTTTTCAAATCATTTAAGCCTGCACTTCCAATCGAAGTTTCCTTTTCCTCCAATCCGTGCTCGATAGTTTTACATTTAAAGTTATCTTCAGCTCCACACCGCTAAGGGGCTGCTGGTTTCTTTCTGGAGATTCTCTCAATCCACTATATTTTCAAAATGTATGGGATACAACAAAAGCATATATTAGAGGTCTTACCATCGCATATACCATAAGAAGGAATAAAAACAAGAAAAAACAAATTACAGATTTACAAAATAAATTAGGAGAATTAGAATATAACATGCAGACAGAGCCCCAAAATCATAAGATTAAAGAAGAAAAGGAAATACTTAAACACAAGATAAATTTAATCACACAAGAGGAAGTAGCCCAAAAAATTAAAGCAGCCAGACAAAACTATTTTGAGCATGCCAATAAACCGGGACAGTGGTTGGCCTATAAATTAAGGAAGGAAAAAGAAAACAAATATATACAACAATTGGAAGACGAAGAAGGGACTATAAAATTTCAGATTGAAGAGAAGAAAAATATAGCTACAAGATACTTTCAAAAATTATATAGCAATGATGAAATACAGGAGAAGGATATTCAAAACTACCTACAACAGATTAATATCACACTTATAACAGAAATGACAAAAGACATACTAGAGGAATCAAGAA